>VWZE01005868.1:561583-585440 GCA_013396675.1 Eubucco bourcierii
CACCTGGAGTACTGTGTGCAGTTCTGGAACCCTCAGCACAGGAAGGACATGGAACTGCTAGAGCGGGTCCAGAGGAGGGCTATGAAGATGCTCAGAGGGCTGGAGCAGCTCTGCTCTGAGGACAGGCTGAGAGAATTGGGGTTCTGCAGCCTGGAGAAGAGAAGGCTTCCAGGAGACCTTAGAGTAGCCTTCCAGTATCTGAAGGCCTACAGGAAGGCTGAGGAGGGACTATTTACAAGGTCTTGCAATGACAGGACAAGGGGCAATGGGTTTAAACTGGCAGAGGGGAGATTTAGACTGGATGTGAGGAAGAAGTTCTTTACAGTGAGGGTGGTGAGGCACTGGCACAGGTTGCCCAGGGAGGTTGTGGCTGCTCCCTCCCTGGAGGTGTTCAAGGCCAGATTGGATGAGGCCTTGAGTGAGCTGTACTAGTGGGAGGTGTCCCTGCCTATCACTGGGAGTTGGAGCTAGGTGAACCTTGAGGTCCCTTTCAGCTTAGGGGAAAAAAAAAAAAAATTAAAAAAAAATCCCCAACTAGATCAGGTGTAACTGCACCTAGCAGCTACTCAAAAGAAATTAATGATTTTGTATTCATGGGATTACAACAGTCTCTATTTCTTTATTTGCAAATATATCAACATTTGAGAATATTTTTGTCTTTAAGAAGGAAAACAAAGACAATTGGAAACCTAGATCTTTTAAACTAATAAACAATTATTTCTACAGAAATACTTTTGCCTTATCAATCAGGTCCAGATTTTATCTGGTCTTAAGGAAAAGGAGTTTGTAGCGTTTATTTAAAAGAGTTTCACAGGGAATAAAGTGTTTGACGTTTGACAGTATTTTCTGTTTCCTTGGCAATAAAACTTGTACAAGGTTAATTCTTCCTCACGGAAAGGTTACTTTGATCACCCTCATTGGGAGATGTGTAGCATGTATTAACATGTACTCTAGGTTGCTTTGGCAATTTAAGGAGTTTTAACATAGATGACAGACACCTCTACAATGTGAGATAGTAAAGGTTTTATAATCCACAGCGTTCAAATAGGTCAAGTCTCTAAGTCACCTGGATTCTGTATGTTCAGTTGTCATACTTTAAACCTCATAGGCAATTAAGCACTACACAGCTGCTTGATCATTGTCCCCTAGTAGTATAGAGGAAAATCAGGAATGTAAAAGTTAAGAAAAGGCATTGGCTGAGATAAAGACAGTTTGGTACTTTTTAGTAATAACAACAATAATGTGAGCATCTATGTGATCTACTGTTACAATCCGGTTCTTTATTTGAGCAGTGATATCATGTCACAATGCAGCACCTCAAATGGGTTTCCCACTGCAGGCCCAGTCATTCTGCTCCCACTGCTGTAGCCACCCTCACAAAACCTTTGCTACCACCTGTGAATCGATATAGAAATAGAGTTCTGGTCATTTTTTCTCATTCAGCAGTATGTAAAGCCAGTTGGATGGCTTTCATTTCTGAAAACTGACTTGGTTCATTGTTTACTTGAACAGTTTCTGCAACTTATTCTGTAGGACTCCACAGAGCATCTTTCCACCTCTGATGTTTTACCACAACATAACAGGACATATCTGTAGTATTGGTATTTTGTTATACAGTGCTACCCCTTCAGTACAAGATACCTCCATCAAAACATACAGGTTTCAAGATCACCTTGCCATCAACGGAAGTTATCCAGCAGATTGCAAACATGCTTGAGCTTTGCATCTTTGCTCCTATGAGTTCTGTTATAGTTTCTGTACCCCTCGTCCAGGGAATGCCAAACAGAGACAGCTAAGACTTGGTTATTGTTACATATCTGGACAGAGAACTCAAGATTTCTTCTAGATGGAGGAAGGGTTTTTGTTTACATACACCATATCTGCATTTGTATTAGGACACTTTGAAGAGGAAAATGGATCTGAATTAACACAATGCTGGGAGAGATTGACAATTCTTAAATTCGGTTCAAGTTTCACCTTTTTGTTGACCCAAACTCCTTGAGCGTATGTACTACATGTATTTAGTTGCATCCCTATTCCAGTCTGCAATGAGCCAGATTACTTTATAGAAAGACAAAACCTAAGCGCAGAGTAGGCATTTGTTCACAGCTGCCCTCTCCCAGAAGTGTGTCCACTAGTTAAAGTCTCTTAGTTTTACTAGTTGTATTTGGAATCCAAACACAGAAGAAGAATACTGTAAGAATGTAAAGGCAATTCCAGAAACTGCAGTCAGAAAGCTATCAAATAAATACTGTGTATGTATTCAAGTGGGAAACTTATTGTCTATTTCAAGAGCAACAATAGTACATTATTTTCTTTCACTGTTCTGTTCTATTAGTTGAATGCATTTCGCTTTTATTAACATTAAAATGTTGGACTAGTCATCACAAGTTTTCTGTCCAAATGGCTGCAGTGGTTGAAAAAGTTCTTTACATACATCAACTGTGGCAGATAGTGTGGTACAGGCACTGAAAAGAAAGGAGAGATCAGTTTGCAGTATATCTTTGTCTAAAACCACTTTGCTTTTGATCAAAATCTCTAGTATAGGATTTTTTTTTTTTTTTTTTTTTTTTTTTTTTGGTGCAAAAATGATCATAAGATACTCAAATGTGATTTCTGGGCAAGGCGTGCTTCCAGAATCCATTGATAGCTTTGCAGCCCACTCCATTCCTTGTTAGGCTGTTCAGTGAGTAGGCAATGAAAAATCTCCTCTGTAGAGATAGATGGATTCCACCACTGGCCTGGAAAATGTGTTCTCTTCCCTCTGGGACTTGTAGAAGATTAATGTCCTCCAAGGCTTGCCTACCCTTAAATAATATTGAAAGAATAAGAATAGTAGGTTCCCTGGTCTGATTTGCTCTGAGCCACAAAATTAAACCCCCTCAAAATACAACTGACTAAACAAATTAAATTTGAAATCTTAATATAATTGTCTTTGATTATGTATCCAGAAGGAGTTTCTGAACATTCTGTAATCCGATTGTTACAGCATATGCTGACGTTGTGAAAATACTGTTTTCAGGAGAGAGAGAGAGAGAGGAAGGTTTAATTTTCTTTTTGTCCTCTTGCGGATAAAATATAGATCTATCTTAAAAACACAATAAATTTTCTATTGGATCAGACTAATAGTGCATCAAATCCAGTACCTTGTTTCAGACAATGAGAACATCTCTTTAGAGAGAGTATGTGTGCTGGTTTGAGGTTAATTAGAATATTTTAATAGAGAAATTTACACTACAGGCTGTGAAAGGAAAACATCATGATGTCTATTTTACTCATAGGTTTTCTGAGATTGTCTTGGGAAAAATAACCAAAACATAGATAAGGCATTCTCTGTCTGTCTCTCTCTGGGAGAATAGCATGCCGGGCGGTCTAGCAGCTTCTGGTTCTGGCTCCTCTGCTGATTAATCTTTACTAACCACTTTTCTTCTAACCCACCTGGCTGATCCTCCAACCTCACCTTGCACGTAAGGTGAACCTTGGGGGTAAGGTACAGGCGTGGGGAGAAGGTGGAATGGTGGTTAGGAACCCCTTCTGGGGTCTCTGACTTCTTGGGAGGGGTGTTGTATTTCTGTATTACCTTTTACCTGTATATTTCTGTAAATATTCCTGTCTATAGTGTATATCTCTGCTTGTATATTGTGCAGAGCTGTAAATAGAGCTTCATTCCTTAACTTCCTGCTGGCTGAGTTCTAGTCTGGGTCATTTTACAAAGGGGGGGGGGAGCAGGGAACTCCCAAACCTTCATCAGTATGTAAGCTTGCTCGTTTTCTGAAACAAATCTGTAGGGAAAATCCTTCCCTAGTCCTTTTAGCACTCCTTTATGGACTTGCTATCCAGGAATTTGTTCAGTGTCTTCTTTAACTTGATGATTTCACCTGCCACCAAAATCTTCTGTAGGAGAAAGTTCCAAGAATTCACTGGTTTTCATGAAAAAAGTGTTCCTTCTACATTTTTGTGGTCTGTACTACTTCTGCTGAGCATCCTAGTTCTAGTATAGATTTGAAAGGTAACAGTTCTGCGTTCACCTGATCATTTCCTTCCTTCCACCTGCCATTCTGCCAAGACATAATGTTTCTATCATGTCCTACCTCTGTTAACTTGAAGTTTCTGTATCTTTAAGTTAAATGACCTGAAATACCACAGTCTTTTTTACACAGGTGATTTCTAGAACTCTAATTAGTCATGTCAAAGGAGTCCAGGGAAAATAAATCTTTTTGCAAAGAGCAGAGTCCAAAACTGACTATAATACTCCAGCAGAAATTTCCTGAGTAAGGCAGAAGGATTACTTGGGAGACCTAATAGTGGTATTCCAGTACCTGAAGTGAGCTTCCAAAAAGGATGGAGAGAGGCCATTCACAAAGACCCTTAGCGATAGGATGGGGGCAATGGCTTCAAACAAGATAAGTGCAGACTTAGATTGGATGTTAGGAACAGGTTCTTTACCATAAGGGTAGCGGAACACTGGAACAGGTTACCCTGGTAGTTGGGGCCCCATCCCTGAAGATACTCAAGGTGAAGATTGACAGGGCTCTGGGCAGCCTGATGTAGTTGAGGATGTCCCTGCTTACTGCAGAGGAGGTTGTACTAGATGATCTTTGGAAGTCACTTCCAATCCAGACATTTCTATGATTCTATTCTATGATTCTCCAGGCTGTACTTTTTGTTCATACCTTACAGTAGAATACCTGCATTTTGTTTTTAACAACATCATGACACAAATGAGGACCTCACTCAGTCCTTCTATTTTGATAATAAAGCACTAATAGCTTTGCTCAAGGTTTACTACTGCAACTACCTCCAGTGTTTTATCACTGTAGGATTTTTTTATTGATGACATATCTCTAGATTGTTTTGGGGAAAAAGCTTCATGTCAAAAACCTTGAAACTTTTTTCCCCTTAGACACTTTGCAACAACCTGTTTCAGCACTTTCAGAACTGTGTGCAGATCTGATGATTACTTTTAGACCTTTCTATAATGGCAAGATCAGTTTCCCTATCTATCTAGAGTGCCTTGACCTCTGGAGAAAATCTGTGACAGGAGTTCAAATTGGGTGTGTGTGCTGGTTTTGAAGGCCTGTTCTACATCCAAGAGCTGTGAGATTTAAGATGTTTCTTCCTTTAACTTGTCAAGAATAAATCACACACCTTGTTTCCTCATTCGTTGTCCTGAAGAAGGCGTTTCACTCTCATTTTTCTTCTTTTCCTGGCAGATAAACAAAGAATCTATAACCCAAGATTTAATACCAGATACAGTGACTGAAAAGAACTAAGGTTTCCTCTGAGTTCAATCAGAAGTATAGACTACACATGGACACGTGTCTCATACACCAGGAGAGCATGTGCTTCACACCAAGTATGAATCCACACGCTAAAAATGCTTTCTCATACCCCCCCATTCCTCCCCTACTCCCACCAAATCCATGCTAGGACAGAACACTGAAACACATTCCTTCCTCTTTGCCACTGTTACAATGAAAGGTGTAATAAGGTGAGAAATTAATAATAATATATTAATTATTTATTAATTCAATTCCACATCCAATGTAAGTTAATACAAAGATTACAAGGGCTCTGAAAGGTTCTGTATTCAGTTGAGAATGTATTTATGATAGGAACAGTCACAGACAGTTTGAGAACAGTATTTGGAAAGATAAATCCAAAACCAACATGTTACAGCACTATACAAAAGGAAGGAAGTTCCCAGAGACATGAGAAATGTAACAGTTACAGTAAAGTGGCAGAATCACCCTCTCTCAATCTGCTGGCCATGCTTCTTTTCACAGTATATCACAGTATCACCAAGGTTGGAAGAGACCTCAAAGATCATCAAGTCCAACCTATTACCACAGCCCTCAAGACTAGACCATACCACCAAGTGCCACATCCAAACCCGCCTTGAACACCTCCAGGGACGGTGACTCCACCACCTCCCTGGGCAGCCCATTCCAGTAGCAAATGACTCTCTCAGTGAAGAACTTTCTCCTCACCTCCAGCCTAAACTTCCCCTGGCACAGCTTGAGACTCTGTCCTCTTGTTCTGGTGCTGGTTGTCTGAGAGAAGAAAGTAACCTAAGCCCAGAATGATTTACCTTCTGGGCTGCAAAAACACACACACAAACACACACACACACAAACACACACACACACACACACACACTGTCCATGTCTGGTTTCAGTTTCGATTAGTGCACATTCGTTCTAAGTCATATTTAAAATTAGTAAAACATGACATTAAGATTGAATGCTAGTGTTAGATATTCTCATATTGCTTGGTGTTCATTCCACATCATGATATACAGCACTGTCAATTCTACTTGCATTTGTCTTTATTTTGGCTGATGTTTAATATCATTGACTTTTTTTAATGGTGCTGTGAACATTTTACCAGCCTTTCCTGGTACTTCTTTTTTTTTTAAGTGCACGAAACATGTATCTGACCTACCTAAGAGACTGACATAAGATTTTCTCTCCACTTATTGAAAGGTTACATTACATCCTTATGATTATGCATATTAACTCTGTTTATACATCAGCATCACAATTATTGTTGTTATTATTATTATTTTGTCTGAGAAATGAAGAATATATCTGGAGGCTAAAATTAAGCCTCTTGATGATTCTCTGAAATAAAATTCGTAGACTGCTTCCCTTCAGAAGTGTGTGCTGTCATATGCAATATTCATAATATGGATAGATACTTGATACAAGAATAATTTAATTGTCTGTTCAACCATTGTTTAATGAATTCCTAACAATCTCAGCGCAAGCTGTTGGAGGACCATTATTAAATTTCATATTTGTTTTGCAGTTTTCTTTGCCACTGCTTCCTCTATTTAGGATTATGATGACATTAACTTTCAGTTTCCTTCACAAATAAAAGCTTTGAATATTTGTTATTTGCAAATGCAAAGTTTAAACTTTCATTGTTGATGCTTACTAGTCATAAAAAAGCTAATTTACATCAAAATAGATTTTCACTGTCAGGAAAAAAATAAAAACCCTACAAGAAAAGCATGTGAAATTAATAGTTTAACATGCATTAAGAATATTTTTAAAGCTACAGAAAAAAATATCCCAGCGGTACTGATTTTATTAGATATTTCTTTGTTCTTAAGTTACATGAAAATGGGATGTCATTCACTATACTATTATTATATATAACTCTAACCTGCCACTTTCTTATTCACCTCCTCTATAAATTAAATTGACTTGATCTTTTTGATCTCTCTTCCAATAGAAGTTTTTCTAAACCTATAAGAATTCTCATTTCCCTTCTTTGGAATATTCCTCTCCTGATCTATCTTTTCACATCAAATGAACACTGCAGCAATGAATACCAAATTTTTGAAATATGTGTCACCAGTATTGTTCTATTATATATCTTACTCTTCAAACAATTGTATGTCTTTCAGGTGTCTCTGATAGGTATAGAGCACTGAGTGGGGGGTTTTCATTTAGCTGCTCCAGCAGCACCCCAGTCTGTTCCCTAAATGGCTGCAGCTAATCACAAATCCATCAATCTGTAGGGGTAGCTTGCATTATTCATTCTAGTGCACCATACATTCCGCTTACCTACGATAATCTTTTTCAGATACTAGGTTATCTAATTGCTTCATCTTCTTAAGTGATTTCAAAGTTTATTTTGATATACAGTGTTTTAAATAAAATTCATTATTAGACATCTCTTATCTATTAAAGAATTCTACAGAAAAAAAATATCTGTGGTTTAAATTTACATGTCCTGCTTGCTAAAAAGCTCTTTCAATGCTCATTTATTTTGGAAAGTATTACTTGAAAACTCTGCAAGCATTTGTGAAGGTCCTGGTGTTTCTGTGTTCGCTTTACATAGCCAAGCATGGAATGGTCAGGAGTACTGTTTAGTTATTAGTTAAATGCATTAGAGCATCTAAGGAGAACCTAACATTCCTAGAGTAAGGGACAAGAGTAGAAATAGGTGCAGTATCTTGGCTCAGTTTCCCGACAGGGAATTACATTTTTCTGACCTTTAACTGCATCTCTGGCCTGCTAGTACATGCCAGTTCTTAACTTCTTCATTATTTTCCATCATTACTCAATTAAAACTATCAGACACACTAATATTTGTATTTAATACATTTAGAATTTGACATAAAGTTGACAAGTTCATCCCATGAGCAAACAGTATATGTCAGAGGATAAAATTATTCTATCAAATCTTAAATCAACAGTTAAGATGGAGTTCCTAATTAATTTGCCCTACACCCCAAGGCATCCCAAATGATTCTGCTGACTGCACTTTTCACATGAATTTTCTAAATATAATCAGTTGATTAAAATACCTTCAGTGTCTGAATTCTGCTTTGGTTAGTCTTCTGATCTTAATATTGTCTTAAAGACACCATGACAGTATTTTCTTCCATGCATAGATAGAATTATGAAGACTTACACATATTTTCATTTTTAGATTGTGTTGTTCCCTAATATAGAAATGTAATTCTTTATTTGTTTTGTTTTTTCTTGTTGTGGTTTTTTTTGTTTTTTTAAAAATGTTTTTATTTTTCCTGCTTTCTTTGGTGTATCTTTGTTGAAATAAATAAAACTAAGGTCTAAGATGCACCTTTTGCACTCTTACTTTTTTGTACATAGATCACTATGAAATATGGGTTCCTCTCTAATCTCTTAATTTTTCTAGACACAGACCCCGAACTGAAAACTCATGATGAGAAATACATGTTTGCTATACAAACTTGATAAGAATACTGACCAGCAGTGGGATCAAATAATAGCTCCTTGCCTATGTTACAGTATGGAATATATCCAATCTGAAAACATTGTACATAAGCAGCATCAATAGGAGGTAAACAAGACAAACATGACCAAAATGGAGCATGTCTCTGCTCACTGCAGGGAGTACTAGATGACTTTTGGATAGCCTTTTCAACCAAAACCATTCCATGGTTCTATCATCTTTGAGGAGAGATTTATTGCTTCCTGAGACAATATTGAACATTCAAAATGTTCAACCCTTACACTCAGTTGACACTTTTGAATGGCCAGTGGAGTCATTATAGCCCAAGACAATTCCACAACTCTCATATTTTCTGGCTTTTGCCCTAAACATATGCTAGACACCAAACTGAGGATCTGGAATTCCTGTCACTCCATAGCTGATGAACAGCAAACATACATATCTTGTATTTCTCACAAAGAATTCAGATATGCTGCACTCAATTATGCTTCCTCATTGCAGTCCAACTTGACGCTTCATACCAGCCTCCTGCACATTAATTTCAAAATCCAACAACCTAAGTACACATCCCAGATTGGGTACCCAGTCATGAGGGTTTCCAAATGATGTGGAAGACAATGCTTTGTAACCCTCCCATAAATTAACAAACATAAAGGACTATCTTTCCTGTCTGTCTATTTCAGCATTATCTGTAAGATGCTGGCTGTGTGTACTTAGGAGGAAAGAGATGAAAACCCTAAGATAGTTGCTAATTAAAATAAAATAAAATAATATTTTTTTTTTTTTTTAAAAAAATACTTTTAAAGAAAGGACTAAAATTCACTATTGGTCTCACATAAAATACATAAATAGTTCCAGGAACAAAAATCAAGCTGTTTTTCATTTGCTTGCCACCTTCTAGGATGGGTCTTACTTTATTCCCCTTTGAGTCAGAAATTCTACATTCTCAAAGACTCAGTTTTAACTGGTGGGATATCCATTCATCTTCAATGCTCCACAGCTTTGTGACAGATAAAAATGTGAAATCTTGAGCTGAGAGTTTAGGCTACATTTTAGGACACCCTTTGCTTCACTCAGTGCTCTTAACCTTTTATGTAAGAGCCAGGTACTGTTATAATTATAAAGAAAATTGTTAATGTCAACATCTAAAAACAGGATGCAATTTTAAAATCACAGTTTCATTGAGGTTTCCCAGATGTTAATTTAAGAGTGGTTTTAAGATCAAGGGGGGTGCAGCATTCTCCTGCTTTTGGGTGTGCCCTGTTTAGCTGTATAGTATGTCAGTTATTAAAATCCTTGACATTAATGGTAGTGTCATTATTGAATATGAGTAATAGAATCACTAATGGATAAAATTGTACCAGAAACTATGACTACTTAATCTTTTCAGGAACTACTATAATTTTGACTGGTTTTCCTGAACGTAGAATCTTAAATTTCATCTAAATTATGCTTTAGGTCCCCATCTTTTACATAAATCAAGGGGAAATAAGAATTTAACTTGATTTAGCTCCACTTATGTGGAGCTGTTTTCTGTATGACTAATTGTTCAAGAATAATAGAATAGTTTAGGTTGGAAACTACCTTTAAGATCACTAAGTGCAACTAAGAATGCTAAGTACACCACTAAACCATGTCCCTCAGCACCACTTCTACAAACGGTGTGAGTGTCTCCAGGGATGGTAACTCAACCACTTCCCTGTTCAGTTGGTGTCTGACAGTCTTTTCAGTGAAGGAGTTTTCCCTAATATCCAGTACAAACCTCCACTGGTGCAACTCCTCACAAGACATGTGATCTAGACCCCTCATCAGTTTCATTGCCCTTCTTTGGCTATTGTCTAGCACTTCAGTGTTTTTCTTGTAGGCTGAGGACCAAAATTGAACTCAGAATTAAGAGTGCAGCCTCAGCACTGCCAAGTACAGGGGGACAATCACTTCCCTCCTACTGCTGGTTGCATTGTTTCTAACGCAAACCAGGATAACGTTGGCCTTCTTGGCCACCTGGGCACACTGCTAGCCAATATTCAGCTGACTTCCATGTTCCTTATATTCAACCAACACCCCTATACATCCAGCCTGTCCAGATCCCTCTGTAGAGCCTTCCTACCCTGAAGCAGGTCAACACTACTGTTCAAAAAGGTGTTGCTTGCAAACTTACCGGGAGGTACACTCAACCCTCTCACCCAGATCATTGACAACGACATTAAGCAGAACTAGACCCCTGGAAAGCACTACTTGTGACCAGCCAACAACTGGATTTTACTTCATTTGCCACTATTCTTTATGCTGACTACCCAGTCAGTTTTTAGCTCACTGAAGAGAACACTCAGTCAGACTGTGATCAGCCAGTTTCTGCTGGAGAGTGCTTTTAGAAACAGTATCAAAGGCTTTCTTAAAGTCTAGTGTTTTCCTTATCACCTGTGGAGGTCACCTTGGTGTAGAAAGATCTCATGTTCATTAAGCAGGACCTGCTTTTCATAAACCCATGCAATAGAGTTTAGCTTCAGTTGAACAAGATTTTTAGTATTTTCAGCTGGGTTGAACACTTTGTTAGCCCTCATGATGTTCTTCCAATTTCCTTTAGGCTAGAGGAGACAGTAGGCAGACAGACAGAGTGAAATGCATATTTGAAATATTTTCTGTATTTGTCTGTGTGCTTGTGGATGTGCACTCTCTTCAAGTGCTGTTATATGCCTGTTACAAATAAAGCAAGCTGGAGTCATAAACACCTGACAAACCTACCCACCATCCATAAGAAATCACCCACTCATATAACTGCATTGTGAAACTGCTCATGCAGCATGTCAAAACAGAGCACAGCACAGTAAATACTGTGTTATATTATTCAGGTCAATAAATACAAAGCAATGGAATATTAAAGGAAACATACTTTATTAGAATTATGGTGTTGGCTGCACACTTCAAAGAAACATAATTATGTATCAGTGTACTCCATAGTTAATAGGAAAAGTAAAGTTCTACTGTTCTCAGAGAAATTTCTTTTCTTTGCAGTAACTGACAGAACATTTTTGTGTCTACCTATTTCTCTCCCAAAACAAATATGAGAAGTAAAATGTTTCCTGAAATCCTGCAAAAGATGTAGTGTTGTTAACAATCTCTTCTATAGAGTTTTCTCTATTTTGAGGTCAATTACGTGAGCAAAGGGAAGATTAGAAACCACAGAGAATCTTATTGAGTCCCTTTACGAGCTGCTGATATAAAGAGCACCTCAATCTTATCAGAAAGTTCTTTTTCAATCAAAAATTATGAGACTCTTAAGAGAAAACAACAACTTCATCAAGGCACAAGGCTCCAAATCCCACAACAAAGTGCAGCAAGGATTGTGCGTGTATTAAAAAGCAGAACAGCCACCACTGTGTTTTGTCTGATATTCATAAGCAGTCCTCCTTTTTCACCCATGCAGTCATTATTCTCATTGAGAGAGGTCTATCAGATTCAGAAAGAATAAATATAGAAAAATTATACTCATGGTTTGCATGGGTAGACACTTCCATGCATAAAAAACTGGCTGGATGGCCAGGCCCAAAGAGTGATGGTGAATGGAGTGAAATACAGTTGATGGTTGGCCAGAAGTGATGTTCCTCACAGCTCAGTCTGGGGGTCAGTCTTCTTCTACATCTTTATCAATGACCCGCATGGAGACGAATGAGTGTACCCTCAGTAAGTTAGCAGATGACACCAAATTAGATGGGAGTGTTGATCTCATCAAAGGTAGTAAAGCTCTGCAGAGTGATCTGGACAGGATGAATCAATAGCTCAGGGTCTGAAGGTTAACAAGGGCAAGCGCTAGGTCCTGAACTTCTGTCATGACAAACCCATGTAATGCTACAGGCTTGGGAGGAGAGTGGTTGGGAAGATGCCCAGCAGAGAAAAACCTGTAGGTGTTAATTGACAGCCAGCTGAACGTGAACCAGCATTGTGCCCAGGCGGCCAAGAAAACTAACAACATCCTGACCTGTATCAGAAATAACGTGGTCAGCAGGACCAGGGAAATGATTGTCCTTTTGTACTTGGCACTGGTGGTGCTGCACCTTGAATACTGTGCTCAGTTTTGGGCACCTCACTGAGAACTGATGTAGTATGTCCAGAGGAAGGCAACAAAGCTGGGAAATGGTATGGAGAACAAATATTATGATGAGCAGCTGAGGGAACTGGGATTGTTCAGTCTGGAGAAGAGGAGGTTGCAGAGAGACCTTATTGTTCTCTACGGTTACCTGAAAAGAGGTAGTGAGGTGGGGATTGGTCTCTTCTCCCTACTATCAAATTATAGAATGAAAGAGGCTCAAGTTACTGCTGGGAAGGTTTAAATTGGATATTAGGGAAAATTTCCTTTCTGAAAGAGTGGTCCGGCATCAGAATAGGTTGCTCTGGGAAGCGGTGGAATCACCACTCCTGGAGGTGTTTGAACAAACATGTAGATGTGGCACTTTGGTACGTGGATTAATGATCTTAGAGGTATTAGATCAACAGTTGGAATCAATGATCTTAGAGCTCTTTTCCAACCAAAACTATTCTGTGAATCTATAATAGGAATTTGCACAGTGGTTGTTGCTCATACACGATCACCTACTGTATCTCTTCTTATCTACCTGCCTGTCTAGAAACAGACATATTCCAAGCGTGCACTGCTGCTACATTCTCTAGCTGAGATTTAGCCTGCACACTCAGAGTTTCAGAAGACAATGCAGGCATATACAACACATTCTGGAATTTCCTGTGAGTTATATCTATTTATGTACAGAAACTTGCTTTGGGCCATGGCTTTGCATCACAGTTGTATTTCAGGCCTTGTAGGCCAAGCTTAACCCTGGCTTAGTGACTTACACAATTTCAAAGCAGTTGCCTTGATATGTGATGTATTTTTCATAAGAGTGCATGATCTCCCTTTTTCTTTCAAATCTCTTCTCTTAAGCTTTCCGTTATTCTCCCTCATGCCTTACATGTTCTTAAACTAAACCATCAGCATTGCCATGTTTCATTTACAACAGAAAGAGACTCTCATTATCTTTGCGGTAGCATACACTCAATCTTACATCACACATTCTTTTGTCTCTGCTCCTCATACATTGTCTGATGTAAACTCTGGGGTGGAAAGGTCTGAATTTTGAAATCTCTGTGAAGTACTATTTGAATTTAAAGTGATACATACATATTTAATTTGAATATGCATAAAAATAATTGCCAGTATTCTTAAGGGGTTTGAACATAATATGATGCGTTCTTAGATCTAAGCTCCTTTTCTTCTCTAAATATATGCCTGGACATTTGCATCAATATTTAAAAGGAGATTTGAAACAGAATATCTCTAAGAAAAATCTTCAAAATAGAGATGTTTATTTGTGGGAAGATATTTTCTTTCTTCATAACTAAATCCTTCCCCATCCTTTGAAGCTGAACAAATCCATGTAAAAGAGTAAGATGGACAAACTAAGAAAAGCAGGTTTATTTGGGGCCATATGATAATCTTGTACCTCACTATACCAGGTGGAAATGTCTGTCTGCAAACTATTATGGTGAGACATAGCAAAGTCTGCCTTACTTCAATCAAACTAGAAGAACTGAAGTTCAGCATAGAATGAAATTTCCTTATGATAAGCCTTGTTATAAGATATTATATCAGGCTTTGCTACTGACTTTATACAACTTTTGGGTTGCTATCAGAGCAAAACCATGTCCTGACCCTCTGAGAAAGATATTTCAGATTTGCATCCTGTATGGAAATATTCAATCTCACTTCAGTCACAAGAACACAAGTGAATAAAAATTCAGGTGGGCAAGGAGTTCTCTGATCAGGTGTCATATTGCTGAATTGATATCCAGATCTAGCAGAACAATGTTATTTGCAAAATAGCTCCAGTTATCTTTTGTGTAGTCCTCCCACTTATTCCCCAAGAAATTTGACTGCAGATGATACAGAATAAATAGGACAACATTTTGGTCATATGAAGATTTAGCAAAACACAGGTAAAGGGAAATCAATAAAGATAATGAGCATGTTAAGGAAAGAAGATCCTTTGGTTAGATTTTTCTCAGAAAAATGAAAGCTCCAGACCAAAACTGCTGACTTTGGAGTAGTTAAATTCTACCCCTCTGAATCTGTGGGAGGATAAAGGTGTGGAAATAATTTTTGTTGAATGTGATTGAATAATACATCTTCAGTGCATCGTTCTGAGGTGAACAGGCTGAATAAATGATTTCACTAGGTTAGCCCAAGGATTTATCTAGCCCAGTCCCCTGTCTCTAGGCAGATCAAAGATGCATACTTAGATAACACTGTGTGTTTTCTTACTATGTTTTCCTACCTTAGGTTGCTGATGTTTGTCTTTCTAGTAATGCCCCGTGGATCTTTCTTCCAAGTACTTACTCAGTTTCCCTTTGAACTGGGCAAATTGCTTACATCCACAGTGTTATTTTATCCTCATTGATTAAAGTGTTGCTTCCCTGGATATTTTAGCTTTGCTTAATCCTCATAGATGAGGATAATATCTTCAACCTTTCGCGTTGGAAAAAAGAGGGAGCAGTTAGGGCCTACTAGTCCTCTCTGTGCTGCTCATATCTCTAAGTATCACAGAATCACAGAATTAATCAGGTTGGAAAAGACCTCTATGTTCATCGAGTCCAACCTTTCACCTAACTCTTCTAATTAACTAAATCATGGCACTAAGTGCCTCATCCAGACCCCTTTAAGCACCTCCCGGGTGACTCCACCAGCTCCCCTCGGCAGCCCATGCCAAAGGGTAACCACTCTTTCCATGAAGAATTTCTTTCAAATACCCAGCCTAAACCTGCCCTAGCACAATTTGAGACTGTGTCCTCTTGTTCTGTCACTGGGTGCCTGGGAGAAGAGACCAGACTCCACCTGGGTACAAGCTCCTTTCAGGTAGTTGTAGAGAGCAATGAGTTCTTCCCTGAGCCTCCTCTTGTTCAGGCTGAACAACCCCAGCTCCCTCAGCCGCTTCTCATAGGGCTGTGCTCCAGCTCCCTCACCAGCCTAGGTACCCTTCTCTGGACACATTCAAGCATGTTCAGTAGGCTTGAATAGTCTCATTTTTATTTTCCAGATGTGCAGATGCACAACTTTTATTTCATTCTCTGAACCTAATATTTTATTGACCTATCTCCCAGTGTCATAAGCCCTTCTTCAGCTTTTCATAGTTTTCTTTCATTCTTACTATCCTGAATACAACAATGTTTTCAGCAAACTTTCAGCTCTTTTCCACAGACATTCAGTTTGTTATTGAGAAAAGAAAAAAAATCATTCCAAGGTAAGCACACTTCTTAAATTTACAAAGTAGAAGTGATAGAGGTTTTTTTATATATATAAAAAAAATCTTTCAGGTATGCATCGTTTTTCCCCAATTGCATATTTGTCACACACTCACATAAATTTTCATTACTCACTGTCTGAGACATTCAACTAGTGAGACATTCAACTAATCACTCATGTACCCTGTCACTCTGGATGTAGGTCACATACAGTATTCTGGTTAGGTAGCAACTTTCAGAAGCTGGTAGTTCCAGAATAGTGTTTCTTGAAGAACTCTGTGGACCTTTATTTTTTTTTTTTTTACAGTAAGAGGAATAATAGTTCTCCAGTTGGAAATTTGATAACATCCTCTTGAGACGATTTCATCTCCTTGTATATCTACCCCTAAAAATATACAGCCCTTTGAGTTACGTTACTGTCATTATCAGGTAATAACAGGCCATGTCCTACTTGAGGACAAGTTGATTGAATGTAATCTTCTTCTAGAAGGAATTCTTAAAGGCATGGGAACAGGCCATCTTCATGTGCTGAAAGATGGACAGAAGGCAAAGGAGACTGGTCTGGCTGAACAGAGGCCTTTGTCTGGAACACAGAGGAAAAAGGAGAGTTTATGACCTTTGGAAGAAGGAGTAGGCCATTCAGAAGCAGACTGAAGCCCACATAACCCAAGGCAAATGATTAGTAACATGCTACACCACTTAGACACACACAGTCTATGGCGTCAGAGGGGATCCATCCAAGGCTAAAGAGGGAGTTGTTTGAAAATGTCACCAAGCTACTTTCCATCATTTAACAGCAGTATTGGTTAGTCAGGGAGGTTCTGGTGGACTGAAGTTAGTAAATGTGATTTCCTTCTACAAGAAGGGGTGGAAGGAGAATACAGGAACTATAGATGTGTCAGTCCAACCTTAGTGTCAGGGAAGGTCATGGAGCAGGTCATCTCCAGTACCTCTGCTCAGCACATGCAGAGCAACCAGATGATCAGGTCCAGTCAGCATGGACTCATGAAGTGCAAATCCTGCTTAATGAACCTGATATCCTTCTACACCAAACTGACCTCCTTAGTGGATGAGGAAAATATTAGACTATAGTAAAAGCTTTGACACCATTTCCTATAGCACTCTCCAAGAGAAACTGACTGTGGCCTGAACAATTATTATCTTCACCGTGTTAAAAACTGACTGGATGATCAGGCATAAAGAATGGTAGTGAATGAAGTAAAATCCAGTTGTTGGCAGGTCACAACTTGTGTTCTCCATGGACTCAAGGTCCAAGTTTTGCTTGATGTCCTTGGCAATGATCTGGATGACAGGGCTGAGTGGACCCCCAGTAAGTTTGCAAACAACATGATTTTGAACAGTGGTTTTGATCTGCTTGAGGGTAGGAAGGTTATACAGAAGGATTTGAACAGGCTGGATGTATGGGCCAAGGCCAGGTGAGTGAAATTCAACAAGTCTCTGCACTTGTTTTACAGCAACTGCATGCAAGATTACAGACTTGGGGAAATGTGTCTGGAAAGCTGCTAGCTGGAAAAGGCCTGGGGGTATTGGTCAATATAAGGAACGTGTAAGTCAACTGAATATGACCCAGCAATGTGCTTAGGTGGCCAAGAAGGCCAACTGCATTTCAGCTTGTGTCAGAAACAGTGTGGCCAGTGGGAGTAGGGAATGGATTGTCCCCTTGTACTTGGCACTGGTGAGGCTGCACCCTTAACACTCTGCTCAGTTTTTAGGCCCCACAGTACAAGAAGGATGCTGGAACATATCTGAAGGAGGGCAATAAAGAGGGATCTAGGGTATAAGTCTTGTGCAGAGCAGCTGAAAGCATTGGCTTTGTTTAGCCTAGGTTAAAGAAGGATGAGGTGAGAGTCTGTCACCTGAAAGGAGGTTGTATCAAGGTGAGTATCAGTTTCTTCTCTAAAGTAAAAAGTGATAAAACAAGTGGAATTGGCTTCAAGTTACACAAGGAGAGGACTTACACAAGAGAGAACTTTTTCACTGAAAAAGTTGTCAGTCATTGGAACTGACAGCCCAAGGAAGTGATTGAGTCATCTTCTCTGGTGGTGGTGCTGAGGGGTATGGCTAAGTGAAGGACTCAGAAGTTGGACTTGATAATCTTAGAGGTCTTTTTCAACCTAAATGCTCCAACAATACTAGTGGAGATTTTGGAATGTACTTCACTTATACTGCTGGCTGCTTTTTTTTCTAAAAGGAAAAAAAAAAAAAAAAGTAATCAGTGAAAATGCACCTGCAGCTTACCAGGCAATATCTGCACTGAGACCTGAGTGCTTGTCATGCCTCAAGACTCAACAAACACAATGTTAATAGGTCTGACTGAGTGAGTAAATCATTGAACCTGAAGCTACTTTGCCCCTTTACAGGAAGAAAAGCATCTTCCCCAGACCTGAGCATCTGAACAATTACCAGCCTCAGCAGAAAACTTTTTATCTTTCTGGCCTTTCTTTCACTCATATTGACCTCATGATTGAGCACTTTGCCAGTTTCAGAGTATACTGAACTGTGGCCATTATCAGTACTGTATCCTTTATTTACATACCAGGATACAATTTCAATGAAAGCTGCTAGTTTGCATTCTTTTATTTAATAGAAAACACTTTTTTTTGGTGACACTTTAAAGAACAGAACTATATGGGTATGTATACCATAATTCCAATTGATTTAATTATGGAAGTGTCACTATACATGACTTGAAAATATTTTTAGATTCTCTAATCTGTGCCTTTTGCCATCTTAGATAAACTCAATGTATTTGAACTGATAGATCCAGAAAATCTATTTAGTTAGTTTAAATGTTTAATGCATTATTTTCCTGAACAGCACTGCTTCCTATGAAGCAATGCTCTGTTTAAATAAAATATGGAGAATGTGTTGGCATTATTAAAAAAAAAATAAATAAAAAAAATAAATTAAAAAATGTTGGTGTGGACTTTGAGTTATAAACTGATGTTATAAATGATCCTAAAGCTATCGTATGTATTCAGAATGCATATTGTGTGTGTGAATAATCTATCAATATCATAAAATCATAGAATGGTAAGATTGGAAGGGACCTCAAGGATCACCTAGCTCCAACCCCCTGCCATAGGCAGGGACACCTCCCACTAGCACAGCTCACTCAAGGCCTCCTCCAACCTGGTCTTGAACACTTCCAGAGAAGGAGCAGCCACAACCTCCCTGGGCAACCTGTGCCAGTGCCTCACCACCCTCACTGGAAAGAACTTCCTCCTAACATCCAGTCTAAATCTTCCCTCTGCCAGTTTAAACCCTTAGCCCCTTGTCCTGTCATTGCAAGACCTTGTCAATAGCCCCTCCCCAGCCTTCCTGTAGGCCCCCTTCAGATATTGGAAGGCTACTATCAGGTCCCCTCGAAGCCTTCTCTTCTCCAGGCTGCAGAGCCCCAACTCTCTCAGCTTGTCCCCATAGCAGAGCTGCTGCAGCCCTCTGATCATCTTCGTGGCCTCCTCTGGACCTGCTCCAACACTTCCATGTCCTTCCTGTGCTGAGGGCTCCAGAACTGCACACAGTACTCCAGGTGGGGTCCCTGGAATATATCCTAGCTCTACAGGATTCCAGTACAGTGTATGTCATCTAAACAAGAAAATGGTGGCCAGCTCCTACCTCTCAGCTCCCATTTCACAGCTGCATGGTAGCACAGGCTATTTAATTTGCTTTTCTCAAGTGTGTAGTGATTGTACATGAATGTATGTGTCCTTCCACATAGTATTACAGTTGGTTTACAGCTCTCATCTTTATGCCATACGTGGCCTCAAACAGTACCAGACTCACCCCCAATTGTTTTTCTCGAATCTCTTAAAAAGCACATATTATTCTTCACAATAGGGAGACAGACCATGTTATAATGATATTGATTGCTCTAGATAGTGAGTGTTTAGCTTAAGGTGAAGGTTTTTAGGTTAAAAATTTGAAGATTCCTGTGGGCAATTATGATGTTATATAGATGGCACTAGTGGCTAAGCTGGAGAGATCATTAAAACTGCTACCGTGTCCCACAAACCTGTGCACACTGTTCTATTTATTACAGTAGGCCAAACTTGAGCAGTTCACAAACTCAGGGTGAACCTGGGAAATTATTATCCCTGCTGTTTAATTGCAATCCAAGGGTTTGTCAAAATTTCAGCACATAACAGCCAACAACCTTCCAGAAAACATTTGAGCACATTTTAAGGGATAGTGTGATACAAATAACATTCCCAATGGATAGAACAGAGGAGGCCATCCTGTTCAGAGGGGGGAAAAAAAATATTATTTGACTGGACAGAATTTGTATGTGTAATTTGGTCTCAAAACTGTGTTAGATACCCAAGCTGGTTTCACAGGAATGAAAGCGAGCGTAGGACACAGTGCAGAGGTATGAGAGCTGCCGGTTTGCTTCCTCTGCCAGAGACAACTCAGTGGTATTTACACAGCTTGTTAGAGAGCTCATAAAGTACGCTTTTGTTAGGAATTTTTGTGGGATTTCTCTCACAGAAATATGTACTTCTATCAGTCTACAATTTTTCTATCGTGCATGTTTAGAAGTGAGGCAAGCATCTAGCTTTGTGTCTCATTGATTAACCAGCTGGGTATACGAGTCTCCTTGTAATGATATATAAAAGTTGGAGTCTATAAAGATTCAAATATTCTTATATTTTTAATTTTTTTCCCTTTTTTTTTTAAATAGGATTACTGTTCCTTTCCCATTTTACCTGAAAAAATGATATTGCTTATCTTCCCTAAAGAAGATTTTAAAAGAAACAGAAATCTCCGCTGTTGTTTTCAGAGGTGCAAATGTACAAATCAAACAAGTTAAAGAATCAAAGTAACGACTGACCTGTCAGTAAAGTACATTTGTCTTCCCAGTTTCTTCACGGCAGTGTACAGAAGCAGGCTGATCACTAACATGCTCAGTCACGACAGTTTGCAGACCTGGGCTAGGACAAATACTTCCTACTCATCCTGTCCATTATGTATTCTTTATACTGTTCTCCATATGGACTTCTCATACAGAATTATTTGTGGATGCATACATTACATGGAAGTCTTCAGCTGCTTAATCACACTGTGTACCTAGAGTGTATAAAAACCCCATATTTAGACAATTATATAAAAAGTAACCTGATTTTCAGTTATGCTAAGCAGAAACAGCTTGAAATGTTGTTACAGATACCTTCACTATTTTTTAAACGTTTGGTTTAAAAATTATTTCTTTGCCTTTCCCTTATTTCCTATAACTTCAAAGCCTATGCTGAGCAGGAGTACTCATTTTTTGCCCCTACCATATGCTCCTCATATCTCACTCAAAAATGCATTGGCAAGTTTATTTCAGATTGAAAGCAAAGTGCACACACAGAGTGTGATGCAAAGTCACATCCCGAGATAGTCAGATTGAGAACGTCAGTCTAGATGTCTATTGACACTAAGTAAATTCTTACCTTAGAAACAGACTGTCTGGTTCAAGCTAAGTTATGAAAAATAACACAAGTGTTTCTAAACTTGCTATCACACCACAAGCACAAAGGCTTCAAACAGGACATGAAAACACACAGTACCTGGTGAACATATATTGTTTTCTGCACTACTTTCTTCATAGATCGTTGCAGTGATCTATATGATGAAAATACATCCATTTTCTTTGGATGCTGCTGCCTTTGCCAGTATTTATTGCTGGAGAGAAATATTTTGGTAATTTTGAGTTATAGATGTAAAAGTCAAATTATTTTACTGGTCCAAACAAAAGCTTTCCTTAGCACTTTTCAAAATTCTGCTTTTTCAGTATCTATCTATCTATCTATCTATCTATCTATCTATCTATCTATCTATCTATCTATCTATCTATCTATCTCATTATCCCCTATCTCTTTTTCCCTCCACTTTATTCCCCCTTTTCATCACCTGATATTCATACTACAATGTCATTCACCTAAGTAGGAAACGTTTGCCAGCTTGTAGCTCCAGTTTCATTCTAGATAAGTTTTTGTATTGATCCCTTCCCATCTGCTTTTTGCCCTCTCTACTTCATCAACCTACCCTATTACTTTTCAAAGCAATTCGTGGCCTTGTGTTTTCATCCATTTTCAATTATAGGAATCAGTATTCTCCTCTGCCTTGTACTGAAGGTTTCTGCTCAGAGGCTGCTAACTGACCTGTGGTTTAGCCTAAATCCTTCTAATGCTAGTTTTGTCTTTTACTTTTTACACTGTTTGATTGCAGGATTCATTTTGATTGTGGGATTCACTTCTATCAGACATCAGAACTGTAAATTCAGCACTGCTGTTTTGGGGGAAGAAAAAAACAGCAACCCAAGGAAACAAACAAAACCCACAAACAAGCAAAACCAGTTTAATTTTAGGACTTGCTTCTTAATTTGAAGTTTAGAATCATTCTGATTTTTTATCAGATGTGGTTTTAATATAAAATGCTTTGAGGTGCTTTGTGTGGACAGCATTGTATAAATTCAACCTCTATTTATATCTGAAAATTCAGGTTTGACTTGATTTGCTGCTATAATGACAGCCTTTTTGCCAATCTTTACGTGGAACCTTAATAAATACAACTTGTGTCACAGATATAGGAGGGATCAGCCATGTTGGAAATACATGTCTGATGATTCATAGAAAGGCATAGATTAGACCCAGAAACAGTCAATTAGGTCACCCAGTTTGTCACGGATCCAGTAAAAAATGTTTAATTATAATCTATTTTTATTGCCTTCTAATTTGCAATCCAGTTTGAAATGGCTCAGGGAGTAGTGAATCTAAAGCTTCCTCTTGGCTTAGTTATTCTTGCCAGTTTCACTGGCATGAGTCTTTCACATAAAGTAAACTCACAATATTGATTGTGTTTAAAGGGCGACAGAGCTAACTTAAAAAGTCAATCAACAGCCTAATGCTTTAACACTTACAGGAGTTTTGCTTACACAAGCATCTCTAACGTCACAGAACCCTGTACTAATTAGGGTATTATTCTGTCTTAATTTGTAATTGCTCCTAATTGCCATCTATTTTAGCAGTGCTTTTTCAAGCACATGTATAAATTCAAGGAAGAGTGTTATGTAAACCACATGTCAGATTGCCTAAGCCTTCATCTGGATCTCACATGTCTTGATATCTATGTAACCCACTATCACTTGGGTAAACCATGTTTTCATATTTATTTTTTTTTTCCATCTGTCACTGAACATTCACTTCACATTTCTAGTCAGTGTAATCTAATCTAATAAATTCTAGGTAAATAAATGTAAAGGGATGCATGTGGGAGGAAACAATCCTAACCTTATAACAACTATTCAGGATATACATTGTGAGTTATTATAAACAGTTCTATGAAAATATCAATTTAACGCTCAATAGCAGTCAAAAAAGCAAATCAAATGGTAGAAATTATTGGGAAAGAAATGCAGAACAAAACAGAGACCATTGTTATGCCACTGTATAAATCCACTGTGTTCTTTTTATCTTGAAAACTGTGTGTTGTATGAGTCCTTCACCTTAAAAAGTATATAACAAAACTAGCAAATAGAGAAGAGGAACAAAGGTGATCTGAATGTGGGATTCCTCAGCCCGGAAAATAGATGAGAGAAGGAAATACAGCAAGGGTCTACAAAACCATGCATAGAATGAAGAAGATAAACTCAGAATGATTTTTCATTGTCACTTCCAATGTAAGATCCAAAGAATCTTAAAACAAAACTCGCATAGGAAGCTAGAGTAAAGGAGTTTTTTAGAGTATGGTTAATTAAACTTTCGAATTCTATTGCACCAGACATTGTGCATGCTAGGCATTCACAGGAGTTCAATAGGAGAGAAGACAAATCCATGAC
>VWZE01005868.1:587513-602711 GCA_013396675.1 Eubucco bourcierii
CTCCTCTCTGAACCTCTCCTCTCTGAACCTCTCCAAACCTCTCCTAACCTCTCCTCTCCTCTCTGAACCTCTCCTCTCCGAACCGCTCCTCTCCGAACCTCTCCTCTCTGAACCTCTCCTCTCCTCTCCTTGTCTTTTTATTATTTATATAATTTAGGTTTTCTTGGTTTGGGATTTTGGTTTGGAGGGTTTTGTTGGTTTGGTTTTCAGTTTTTCCCTGAGTAACAAATGTACAGTACTGTGAAGGTTTGGGAGTTCCCCACCCCCCCACACTTTGTAAAATGACCCAGACTAGCACTCAGTCGGCTGGAAGTTAAATGATGAAGCTATATTTACAGCTTTGCACAATGTACAACAGATATTTACACTATATACACAATATTTACAGAAATATACAAGTAAAAGGTAATACAGCAACACAACTCCCCTCCCAGAAATCAGAGACCCCAGGAGGGGCTCCCAACCACCCTTGCACCTTCTCCCCACCCCTGTACCTTACCCCAAGGTTTGCCTTACGTGCAAGGTAAATTAGGAGGATCGGCCAGGAGGGTTAGAAGAAAAGTGGTTAGTGAGGATTAATCAGCAGAGGAGCCAGAGCCCAGAAGCTGCTAGATCCCACCAGCAGCTCCTGTTCCAGCAAGCGACAGAGAGCAACTAACTTATCTATTGTTTTGGTTAGTATTCCCAAACAATTCTCCAGCAAGCGTATGAGTGAAGTAGACATCATGATGTTTTCCTTTCACAGCCTATAGTATAATTTTCTCTATTAAAATATTCCAATTAGCCTCAAACCAGCACAAGTACTAGGAAAAATTTTGTATCTTCAGGGCAACATATAGCTTAACCTGGTTAATTGCAGTCAGAGCCTAAACTCACTGAGTAATTTTCAATAGTTCTATTTCTGTGAAATTATCAGAGCAAACTGGTTACACAATATAGCAGAGAGCCCCCTAAAATGTGAGGTTGTTACAAATAAGTTATTTCTGTATTAGACTCTTTCAGACATTTCCAAATGTTTTTGTCATTATTCCAAACAGAATTAATTCCTATGTTTCTATGAAAACTCTGCTAGTTCTCATGGTTTCTGTGGTTTAATAATTGCAGTAGAAACGTCTTAAGGCAAACTGTTCTTAGTAGCCAAATAGGAATTTGACATGCAATATCATGATAGATAGCAATGACCAAACAATAGTGCTGTGGTGTGAAAGACATAGCATTACTCTCAACAAAGAAAATGAAGACATTAAAATACAGAATAAGTTTCTGAGTAGCATACCTTACTGTTACACTAATTTTGGCTGTACTGGATTCTGATGTGTTAGAGTCTGAACTCCCTATAAATTTAATGGTGAATAGCTGTTAAAAGCCAACAGTTATATATGTTTCATATGAAAAGATATTTGAATGTACGTTTTTTTCCCTCTTTGCAATCCACTTCCACCTGTAAAGTTCATTTTTCAGTGCTCTGCACTAACACAAAGTAACATTCACCTTGAGCTGCAAGTGTCATCAGAACTGTGATTAAATAACTTTAATGGGTCTTTGATATCAAGCAAACCCAATCTAACGATACTCTTCCCAGAGACAGGAAGGAACAACACTTCCTTTCCATTAACTACGGGGGAAGTAAAATGACCCAAAGCTTGGCTCCATACCATAGGGGAACTGGATTGGATGATGTCCAGATGTCCCTTCTGACCCCTACCATTCTGTGATTCTGTAGTTTGGTGACCTAATGGCTAGATCTAACATGAAAACTTCCAATATGAAAGCTTTTCTGATGTATGTGATGTAGCACGTGATTTTAGTCACCTAAGTGCTGTGCTCTATAGAAAATTAGCCTGTCAACGTAGCTTTTGATTTGCTCTATGGAGTTAAAATACACAAGCCTGCTGTTGCAGACTCTTAGACACAAACCCACAATCATCATACTTGCCTTCATTCAGTTTCAAAGAGATCTAAAATTCTAGAAAGGATAAATGCATGTGGTAACCTTTAGCCCTTTGCCAAGGAAGTTCACAGTTCATGACTTTTTTCTGAGCCTGAGTGTCCTCCTTGGCTCATCTACGGTTGGCCACTGTTTCCAATATAAGGTCCTAATATCTGGAATAAAATCATTACACCTATAAATTGTTTTTTAAAATGTGCAGAAAGAAAGCTAGAAAGAGGAAAACCAGGGACATACTTGGGGAACACTTGACCCTAAATTACCTAGAGGTTTAGTTTGCTAAGTTTTGTTGTTTGGTTTGGTTTAGAGTTTTTTCCTTTTTATTTTTTTTTACCTTTCTTTTTTTCCCTTCTTAAAAATCTCCCCCTATATAATATTGTTTTAATAACATTTTAATTCATTACTTTACTATTCTTTCCTTCATATAAGGCATGAGGAAGGTCACGGAATGCAAGAAATTATTCTGATCACTACTGAATGCTGAAGTCACCTAAGGCTTCTGATAAGAATACACAAGTGATGATTTCTTTTTCATTGTGAATGCAGCAGCATTGAAATTACTGATCTCCTTGCCTAACCCAGACTTATTTAGAGATATAAAACTGTAGCCTGTTTCTTCTAATGAGAGAGCAGAATGCTGTCCACATTGTGTAGTAATCCTTTTTAAAGCAGGGGCACTGTATAATTTTGTACATAAATGAGAAAAAAAAAAAAAAAGTAATCATATCTATTGCATATCCCCCTTTCAGTGTTATGCTAGTTTAGTCAGACTAAAGCTGTTGACAGAAATTTCTGCACTCAAATGAGAAGCAAAGATGAGATGAGGCATTGCAATGGTGATGGAAAAGCTTTATATAATGAGACAAATCCCAGAATCTCTGGGGAGCTCATTCAACATGGAAACCATTTCATGTTTCTTTCATTATGGGAATAATATTCTGGTTGTTAGAAGTACAGAAGTAAGATTGTCCATGTAGTTATTTTAACAGGATGATTCTGAGTGGGTCACCATTTGGTATTGAAAACAAGAGCACACAAGCCTGTTTTTCAGCCCCACCACGCTTCAAACAATTCCAATCTATCACAGGATTGTGGTTTTAGAACCTCTATAAACCTGTCAAGGCATTACAACATAAATAGCTGCAAAACTGTTATTCAGGAGTCCATTAAGTTTCATAATTTTTTTTTTCAAATTCTCTGACACCTTAAACAAATATGACAGGCATTTATATTGTGTAGTATACAAGAAAGATCACTTACCACATGAAAATGCCTTATCTAGTGGCTTTCTCTAGAGGAGAGAAAAAAATCAATGTAATGGAAACCAGGAATCACTTTGTGGTGTGGTTTTGGTTTCTTTGTGGGTGGTTTTTTTTTTTTTTTCCCTGCAGGTTCATCAGTCAGTTTATACTTCCTCTGATCTTTGTCAAGATATCTTTGCTGTCCGAGTTTATTTCCATGTAAGGAGAAAAGTTTCCTATCAAAGATATATAAAGTGATCCATGTTGCAAAAAAAAAGTTGAGACAAATATAGTTGCTTTTTTCTGAAGACAGAAGTGGTAAGGTGAAGAGTTTTGTTTCCTTTTATGTCCCAGGTCTTTTTATGAGATATAAATGATATTTTTACTACACAGTCTGATGTGTAATGTTGTATATACTGACAAGAAAAAAAAAAAAATCTGAAGCTCAAGGCAAAACAATCCTTGCCTCAAATATCTATTTTCTATACGGTAATTACCCTATGTAAACTGAGCCCTCCTAACTGTAATATATCCTGAGGCAAGTTTGAAATACAGCATTGGAGTTTATAGAACTGGACCAAATGTCTTGAAAACAGACCATTACGAAGTCTCTCCAAGTATTGACTTGAATAGCACAGGCTGATCACACAGGAAAGCGTGCTGATATGAAGAGAGACAAGTATACTTTCAAGGGACTGAGATTTGAAATATTGATTCAGTCACATTAATTGAATTTTTACCTTGAGAAGTGATTACAAAAATGTTTCTCCAATATTAATTTGTATCTGCTTTGGATAAGATTAACATTAATTTCTTTGCCAGTCCCCATTACTGTTTTATTATTCATTAGCATCTCCCTTTGCATGTGTAAGAGACCTTGATGAAGCATGTTTATTCATAGACTAACCTTTTTAAATAATTCTAACAGCTCTCTAACAGAAACCTTCCTGGCATGCTGAATATCTTGTCTTTGTTTCATTATTCAATCCTTGTGCTCTATCCTCCACTTGAGATGCTAAACATGAATCATACTGCTCTTTCTACTGCTCTCTTCCTCCCTCTGAAATGTCCTCTGCAGCCTGATCCCACAGGATAGCTCTGTTCACAAAATACTGCAGCAAATTGTCTCCTGCTAGAACCCAGCACAGTATAATTTCCACAGAGCTCGAGTGCAATTATTGATTTATGCTGCCCTTAGTTCACTGCATATTTGTTATCATGTTTTAATTTATTGTTCATTTACCTCTCATTAGAATTTTTGGTATGAGTTAGTCTTTGATGAGAACTCAAGAGGCAACATTTCATTTTTGGCTTTGTATTTGAAAATCTGTGATTTTTTTTCAAGTCAACAGGCAAAGAGAGAGGGGGGAACATAAATATAGGAACATATCAATTAACTTTGTAAGATTTATACCCTTAACTCCAGCACTTGCTAAGTTTTAATGAATATGCTCTTTAAAATTCACTATAAGACCTTTATTTTAAAATACAGAACATATACATGTATTCACATTTCTGGTAAACCCTCCTTCCACAGCAATAATATGGAATTTGCCTTCAGCAAAATGCTGTCATCCCTTGCATTATTTTTTTGTATTTATCTTGCTATAATACCCAAAGGTCCTAATAAAGAAGGTGTTATGAATGCAAAGATTTGTTTTCTGCTCTAAAGAGCTTACAAATTTTAATTTTCTGTGTTAAATATAAATTAGTGGTTTGTTTCTTTCCTTCTCCAATTAAGTTTAGAAAGAACTCTGCAAAAAAACCCCACATTGATAGTGCACTCGACTTTTAAATATCTGGAATATTAAATATTAAATATCTATTTAATGAAGCAGAAACAACCATACTTTTATATATGTTTTTTTGTTTTATGGGAGAAAGGAGGCTCTACAAGCTTAATAGTCTTTTCTCAAGAAGTTTGGATGGGAAGAATTTAACACCTTGAGAGAAAATTCAGTATTTGGAAATCAAATTACAAGTGTCTGAGTAGCAAGCAAACATGAAAAGATAATGCATTTCAAAAGTGAAATATTTTAACTCATTTACTTTACTTTAAAAATAAAAACAATTCCTTACAAATTGGAATAAAAATCTTTGGGGTTGGGTACTTTGTGGGAGAATACATGGAGAACTCAAGGAACATACTGTTTTCACTTTTTCATTAGGCTCATATTATCTCAACATGTAGTAGTTTATATCCTTGATTCCCATTAATGCTAATATAAACAATAACTGACTGCTAACCTCCCACAGACTGCAGAACACGCTCGTTCTTCCCACTGTCTCTACACATCATCTAGCAGAGACAAATGAATAAACCTATGCATTTTGTAATTTGAAAAGTGAAATAAATGAAAACTTAAGAGAGCAGACAGAAGACAAAAGTGCTTGCCCTGGCTAACGAATTGAACTGTATTCTTCTCATGCTTAAACACACTTACGGGCACAGCTTTTCCACCAGTTTAAATATCTTGACTCCTGAAGAAAGAATTAATAAATTTCTTTAGACATTTTATTTGTTGTTTATTTTCAGTTAAGGACTGAATGTGGCTTCTTCCAGGGATTAAAAAAAAAAAAAAAAAAAAATAGAAAAAAAAGAAAAAAAGAAGAAGACTAAAAGGGAACTTATTACTACTAATGTGGATAGTCTCATGTAATGCTCTGATAAAACAAATAGGTCAGTCGTATTGTAAGTACCCCAGGCCAAGAGTATTTAAAATCTGTCTTTATTAATGCACTACTTGACAGATATGACCCCACTG
Organism: Eubucco bourcierii; assembly: GCA_013396675.1. Taxonomy (NCBI): domain Eukaryota; kingdom Metazoa; phylum Chordata; class Aves; order Piciformes; family Ramphastidae; genus Eubucco; species Eubucco bourcierii. The sequence goes on from VWZE01005868.1 coordinate 593,468, forward strand.
ATAAGGCATTTGAAACCTGTAGGTTTAAATACAGGGCATCTTTTGAGCTGGAAAAGGTGAGAGAGAAAGGACTTGGTCTGAAGAAACATCTATTCTAAACCCTTACCAGTGTGAGTGGAAGACCACAGTCCTTATGGTGTTTGTAGACTGTCTCTGTCACGTTAATGACCCTCTGCAGAATTTACACTTTATCATCCTGAATTATGGATTTCTTGCACCAATTAGAGTCACTGACAACCAATCTAACTTTCCTCAATTATTTTCGCATTTCCAGAAGTGACTTTCCCAGGGTGGTGTGTGTAGACTGACTTTTCACAGGCTTCCTCAAACTACAACCATTTTATTTTATTTTTGGAGTTTATGGCTCTTCTGTGTGGGACTGGTTTTATGTCTGAAGCAGGGAGAGCACACAGTATATAAAGCAGCTGAGTTTGGCTACTATGCAGATTTCTGACTTGGGGTTTGCAGTTGTTTGCTGGCTTGTAGACTAGACTTTGAACTTAGCAAGTCTTCCACTTGTAAACACCAGATTATTGAGAGATTCTTAGGGACATGTGTATAGTAAAGAATTAACTTTAATTCCAACCTTCCCTTTTATGAATAGAAGTCAGGCATGTAACAGTAAATTTTCAAAGCTCTTTGTAGGTTTTTCAGCTGTAAGACTCACATTAAATTCAATAGGCCATATGTTCTGTTGGCTTGCAGGCTTCAGAGGTTAGTTTCGTGATGTAACTTACTGCAAAAATTGTTTCAACAGCTCCATCTTTCGAGGAAGGGCACTGCTTTTGTATTCAGGAAACCTGAATTAGTCTCCAACTAATCCTTGTTCTTGTCTCATCTTATGTTACGTATTCAATTAATGCAACATTTCTAATTCTCTTACCTCATAATCTTCTGTCCTTATAGCAGCACATGAGAATGAAACAACATGGCTATAACAGAAGCCATAGAGCTAAGAATGTAGCAGTGTCAAAGCAGATAGACTCCAAATGCCAAAGGCATTGCATCCAAATTAGTACTTAAATGCATAATGTCACTATCGTTGCTTCACTAAAGCAATAGTATCATCAGTGTTTCATAAAGCTTTGAGCACTACCATACCTGCAGGTAGAAACTGGGCAAAGGAAACACACTGCTTCTTTAAATAGCAGTTTAAGATCAGAGTCAATGTTATTTATTTATTTATTTTATATTTTAACCACATACTATATAGAATCATAGAATCATAGAATATCAGAGGCTGGAATGGACTTCAAAAGATTATCTGGTCCAGCCCCCCTGCAAGAGCAGGATCACCTAGAGCAGATCACACTGGAACACAACCAGATGGTTCTTGAATATCTCCAGAGAGGGAGACTCCACAACCTCTGTGGGCAGCTGGTTCCAGTACTCTGTCACCCTCACAGTGAAAAAATTCTTCCACAGATTCACATGGAACCTCCTTTGCCTCAACTTTCACCCATTGCCCCTTGTCCTGTCACTGAACATTACTGAGAAGAGGCTGGTTCCATCCTCCTGGCACTCACCTCTTACATATTTTTAAACATTTTTTGCTAGTTATATATGGTAATAATTCTGAGAAAGGTATTATTATCATCTCTGTCTGGTGGACTGTGAAGTACTCTGGTACATTGCTCCCACTTCAATTTTTATGAGTCTTAAGGCTTGAGCAGTGCTAGTAGGACTGTCCAGAAAATGAAACCTCTGTACTGTAAATCATTACAGAAAATGATATTCAGAAAATTAAAATTGAATTTAAAAACATCAAACACCTGTAGCAAACAAAAGAATCAGAACCCTTACCTTACACTAGGTATGAATGGGCAGGTTGTAGCTACTCAGACTGTCAGAACTGTGAAGACACACACTTTTGTTCAGACGTTTATGGAAATATCAACTTACACTATGCATTTAATCATGAGGATCTACCAAAACCAAACACTTTCTGATTTTTGGGGGAGCAGAATTAGAGACCACAAGATACTTGTCAACCCCTCCTCTTTGGTCTTTTAGGAACTTAGAGAAGACAGCAATTTTTCGCTGAGGATATTTTACATTAAATTAATATTTATATGCTAAGTCAAAGACTATGTTAGAAGCATTGAAGGTATCTTTACAGAATGAGAAACAGTTCAAGAGTTGTGTGCACCCCATAGGGACTACAGGAAATTAAAGAAGCAGAACCAAGGGATTTCATGGATGCCTTTTTCAAAACCTTCATATACAATTGTTTTCAAGGGTCACTTGGCATTGCAGACTCTTTTAAGATGTTGTCAGAGTCAGATATAGTGTGGACAATATATATGCAGGAAGATCTCAATGAAAGTAAAGAATTAAGTAATTCACTACTGAAAGAGGAAGCTGGATTTAGCTGCATTTTTTAGAAGTATTTAGGAGGAGAGGCAGTAGAGCATTGTCAGATAAATCTGTTGAATGTAAGAAGAGAAAAACTCAACAGGATCTGATTGAGTTATGTGATTCTCACATCTAAACAAAGTGGATGCTGTTCCAGAAATATATTTCTTCTGAGATCTTTCCAGAAGGCAAGGGAGTAGGTCATTGATACTTTAATAACAATGCAGATTTGATGAAAAGGTAGTCTGACAAGGAGATTTGTTTCTGAGGCCTAATAACTGAGACAGATGTTCTCACATTTATTTTGCCAGTGAAAACCAGATCTTCCTCAGGGGCTGACAACATTTTTTCAAAGATTCTTGGATTCCTTCCTTCCAGGTCTGGTAATGTCTCAAAGCCTGTGAGGTGTCTCATTCGATGAAGATTATCTCCAGTGTCTTTTAAGAGTCACTGCTGCCTACTCTGTCTCTCTTCTCCACTTCACTGGTACCTCATTCACCATCCTAGTTCATAAAGAGAAAGTAACTGAAGCAAATAATGAAAGAAATTAAATAAATACAACAACATGAAACATTAACTTCTAATAAAAAAATGTTTCATCAATCATAATTTTAACTATCTCTCATACCTGAAGAAAAGAGAACAGGAATTCATTACAACGTGCTAACAGGAAAAAGAGAAATTGGGACCAATAAACTCATAGAGAAAGAAGCATATGAAGTGTTTGCTTCCCACCATTTTCCTTTTTCAAGTAGAAGTAATTTGTTTAGTCCTTTACTGGATAAGGAAACTAAACTTATTGAATGACTCTCTAGATAATTCATCTCCACTCAACTATTTGACCTTACTATAAATGGCCCCTAATTTTTCAGCTTCTTTATAAGAAAAGACAAATAGTATATCAGGATACATAAATACTCTTTGTGATATCTATAAAGACAACATTTTACAACTTGTAGGTGCTGTACAATAAATAGTGGATTTGGATGAGTGGGAAAATTTGTCCCTCAGCTCTCCCCATTCCCCCTCCCCACCTCCAAAAGAAAAGGCATTATAAATTAAAAGAAATAGCATGTCTCTGTAGCATGCCTTTTCTCTCCCTCTGCAGAGAGACAAGGAAGAGAGGAAATTTATTCCCAATACGGGACTTTAGATGGGAATTTTGAATGAGTAGAATACTTTAATGGACATGTTTTCAGCTGCTGAAAATAGCAGTTGATAATGGAAATGTTGACATGCTTTGTGGTGTTTGTAGGACTGCAATATACTGTGTAATGACACCAAAATTGCAAGATATGCTTTTTATCCTTTTCTGCTAAGAAGGCAATTACATAAGCATCTTGTCGAAGTAGTTTATAATATGATTAAATAGGCAACATTAAATCAACTGGTGATTGAATCCTCAGGAGAGAATAAATTTCAGTTAAACTTGAGAGTTACCATACTCCTTTATATTTAAAAGCTCTTTAAGGAGGACACATGATGGTGTGATACCACTCATCCTAAGCTTAGGTTGAAAATGAAGGTGCTCAAAAATGTAAGTATTCTATCTTTTTCTGCTCCTGCTATCTTAATTTTAATGTTTACAGAAGGTGATGAAAGCTGGCTATATTTGCATTTTATTTAATCTTAGGAAAGACTAAACTTCACACATCTGGTGGAGGCAATCTTCTAAAGTGTTTGCTTATGTAAATTAAAAATAAGATTTCACCTGTTACATTTCTAAGCAATTTATCTGTGCTCACAACTGTAACTAACAAAGATTACATTTTTGAATCCATATAATTCAATTTGTACTTCCTTCTAACTCACCTCATATTATTTTTTTTATCTGCATCCACATATTCCTGTGTTCATAAATATTAATTAAAATTAGTTCACCTGGGGAAAAAAAACAAAAGAGAGAGAGAGAGAGAGAGAGAGAACTAGATCTCCCCAAAACAATAATTCTCGACTGTGTGTTCCACCTGTGGACTAGAGACAGGATAAGACAAAACTTTGGACAATAAAATAGCTATAAAATTCTGTAGTTTTGAAGTACTTATTTCAGGATTATGAGTCCAGTGCAAATATTTGTAGTTTATTAATATTCTATGTCAAATTCTGAGGAAAATTAAAAATATTTAACTCCAATAATATTTCATTATAAATAACTTCCTGTCACCTTGTCCTAACCTTTACCTCTCTTTGAATGTCCTTCAAATCATTAATGTATTTGTTAATGCAGTGTCTAGACCTCTAGGCAATATTCCACATGAACAGCATTAGACTGTCTATATACAGACTCTTCCTACCTTTCTAAGATCTAAAATGAACACTCATCTTGAAATTAATTAGGCCCGATTTATTTATTTGCTGCTCAGTTGTGTTATCAGCTCATATTCCTCTGTTCTGAGACAGCGAAATCAGCATAACTTCTTACCTTTCTCAAGCTGTCTTGGTCAAATGTCATCAGGGCATTGCACTCTTTGCAGCTGATTTCCATCTCTTAACTACTGAAGCTACGCAGATCCTGGAGATCTATTATACAGTCCTTATCAAAAATCTCCATTTAATGTTCTTCAACCCCTTTTCAATCCATGTGTCTCTATTCATATCCAAGTCTCTACAAAATAATCTTGAGTGAGATTTTGCAAGAGATCTGAAAGCTTTACGAAAATCAAACTACTGTGCATCTGCCATTTCCCTTCACTCACAAAGTTAAAAATTCTGTTCATTACAAGCCAAATAAAATCTATTCTTTCCAAACCAAGCTGCTTATTGCTCATGGTTATCTTTTAGAAAAGTTAATTAGACTAACAGGGCAGCTATTGCCAGAAGTCAAAATGTTGCAAGTCTCCTGAGGACAGATATTCCTATGAATTGCATCCTGAATTAAGAAAGTAGAGACTCTCGGTTTTAAAGAACTGGAGGTTCTCTAGTAAATTTCAAATAATAGGATCACTACTGACAGTGTAGTATGTGACCTTAAAGTTTCTGAACCTACATACAATTGAAATTGACCTTGAAGTACACACAGGATATAATTCACTGCTTCTCAGTTCATATTAATATAAAAAAGTAATGGTTTATCCTAGTTGAAAGCTTGTTTGAGTACTTCTAGTTATAAAGAAATATTTGGAGTTATCATTTTAGGCATAACAGTAACAGTGTTTGCCTAGAAGTTGCTGGTGAATACTAGGTAATAACTGGGAGGAGAAAAAAGATCACATTTAGAGATGTTTAAAAAATAATTTAAAATTTTAGCAATTAAATAGGCCAAGCTCATACAGAGCTGTAAGACTGTCTTTATAAATGTCTGAGACAGGTGGGATTTGTACACACATCCATTGAATTTTTAGCCCTTAATATATCAAGTAACATATATCAAGTAATTAGACCACTAATATGTCAAGTAATAATGAATACGTCTTTGGTGATCTTCGTGATGGTTCTGTGAGTTCACTCCTCCAACTTCTCATTGCCAGTTAGAATGAGAGCCCCGCCTTGTAGTATACTCAACTACTCACACTAATTTTGTGTCATGTCTGATCTTGACAATGATGTGCTCCATCCCATCAGCCTTCTAAATGATGATGTTAAGCAACATTAGCCATCGAATGGCCCCATGAGGAGTGCTACTCATACAGCCACTCATCTGTCCAATATAAAGAAATTAAAGTTACTATAGAAATTTTACTTTGGTAGTCCATCTCCTGAGGACTACAATTAGTTTTCCCTAATGTTGCAGAAGATTTCAGAGTGAAAAGAAATCTGGATAAAAACTTTACTGTCTTTATCATTTTCATTCTGAAGTCTACAATGTCATTGTCAGATGTCTAACACAAATGTCAAGCTGGGAGAGAATTAAAGGTTGAAAGCTATCGGTATGACTAGATTCAAAGCCAGAGTGATTTACACATGCACAATTAACCTTGTTTGTAGGAAGAGGCTCTTGATTTTAAGAAATTAACCATATGTATGAAAAAATAAAAGCATGAATATCTATAGGGTTCAAAGCTCTGTTACGTATTTGCCATTTCGTCCCTTATAAATTATTTCTTCATCTGTAACAGGAATATTAAGGTAATTTATCACAGTATCACAGTATCACCAATGTTGGAAGAGACCTCAAAGATCATCAAGTCCAACCTGTTACCACAGACCTCAAGAATTTATGAAAAGCTGTTTTCCTCTTAAAGTTTTACCCAATCAGTAGCTTTTGTCTGATATAAATAATCATATCCCCATAGTTATAGTAGCTTTTACAATATAGATTAGAAGACTCTCAAAAGAAAAAAAATTTAGGCAGTTGTCAAAATTTTAAAGTTACAGAAAAAAATCACCTATACTGGTTCCTTCTGAGTAAGTTGGAAATTGCCAATGTCCATAACCTGCGGATGTACACCATGAAGAATCACAAAGCACAATTAGGTTTAAAACCTCTGAAATCATAGAATCATAGAATGGTAAGGTTGGAAAGGACCTCAAGGATCAGCTAGTTCCAACCGCCTGCCATAGGCAGGGACACTCCCACTAGCACAGGTTACTCAAGGTCTCATCCAACCTGGCCTTGAACACATCCAGGGAGGGAGCAGCCACAACCTCCCTGGGCAACCTGTTCCAGTGCCTCACCACCCTCACTGGAAAGAACTTCCTCCTAACATCCGGTCTAAATCTCCCCTCTGCCAGCTAAAACCCATTACCTCTTGTCCTGTCATTGCAAGACTTTGTAAATAGTCCCTCCCCAGCCTTCCTGTAGGCCCCCTTCAGATACTGGAAGGCTACTATCAGGTCCCCTTGAAGCCTTCTCTTCTCCAGGCTGAAGAGCCCCAACTCTCTCAGCCTGTCCTCATAGGAGAGCTGCTCCAGCCCTCTGAGCATCTTTGTGGCCCTCCTCTGGACTCGCTCCAACATTTCCATGTCCTTCCTGTGCTGAGGGTTCCAGAACTGCACACAGTACTCCAGGTGGGGTCTGACGAGAGCAGAGTAAAGGGGCAGAATCACCTCCCTTGCCCTGCTGGCCACGCTTCTCTTGATGCAGCCTAGGACTCGGTTGGCTGTCTGGGCTGCATGTGCACACTGCAGGCTCATGTTGAGCTTTTCATCAACCCAGACTCCAAGGTCCTTTTCCTCAGGGCTGCTCTCCAGCCATTCACCACCCAGCCTGTATTTGTGCTTGGGATTGTGCCTACCCAGGTGCAGGACCTTACACTTGGCCTTATTGAATTTCATGAGGTTGGCCTGGGCCCAACTCTCCAGCCTGTCCAGGTCCCTCTGGATGGCATCCCTGCCCTCTAGCAAGTCGACTGTGCCACACAGCTTGGTGTCATCTGCAAACTTGCTGAGGGTGCACTCCATTCCTCTGTCCATGTCACTGACAAAGATGTTAAACAGCACTGGTCCCAGCACTGACCCCTGAGGGACACCACTTGTCACTGGTCTCCAGGTGGACATTGTGCCCTTGATCACCACTCTCTGGGTGCGACCATCCAGCCAATTCCTTATCCAGCAGTGCTCCATCCATCAAGTCCATGTTTTTCCAGTTTGGTGACCAGGATGTCATGTGGGACAGAGTCAAATGCCTTACTCGGGTCCAGGTAGATGACATCAGTTGCCCTTCCCTTGTCCACTGTCACTGAGACTTCTTCATAAAAAGCCACTGAATTTGTCAGGCAAGATCTACCCTTGGTGAAGCCATGCTGGTTCCCACCAATCACCTCTGGTTTGTTTTCCATTTGCCTTAGCAGAACTTTCAGCAGGATCTGCTCCATGATCTTGCCAGGCACAGAGGTGAGGCTGACTGGTCTGTAGTTTCCAGGGTCATCCTTTTTTCCTTTCTTGAAGATGGGTGTTATGTTTGCCCTTCTCCAGTTAGCAGGAACTTCACCAGTCTGTCATGACCTTTCAAATATTTTTAAACATTCATTTTCTGGCCACTTGAGCAGAAGGCTGCCTTTAGTCTTCACTCCTGAGTCAAAATATTGAGTAAGATGATCAGCAAGTTAATACTTACTTACAAATGAAAGCTGACATATCAGATGACAAACTCTCTCTTTAATTCCCACATCCTAATTATATTTAAATGCCAGAATTATCACACACCTGCCCAGTGGGCTTTCCTGAATTATCACAGGGAAGAAGGGCTGCCTTTACAAATGGTTTTTATGAAGGGTTTCTTTTAGGCAAAACTGTAATAATAGGGAAAGGAAGGCTTGAACATCTCTCATTTGAAGAAATTCAGAGAACAGGGGCTGTTTAATCTTGGGAAAAGGAGGCCAAGAGGGGATTTCATCAGTGTCTAGAAATATGTGAGAGATGGGTGTCAAGATGAAGGTTCCAGTGTCTTTTCAGTGGTGCCCAGTGACAGGACAAGGAACAACAGGTACAAGCTATAACACAGGAAGTTCCACCTCAACATGAGGAAGCAGTTCTTTATGGTGAGGATGACAGAGCACTGGAATAATCTGTCCAGAGAGATTGTGGAGTCTCCTTCTCTGGAGACTTTCAAAACCCACATGGATGTGTTACTGTGCAGCCTGCTCTAGGTGATCCTGCCTTGGTAAAGGAGTTGAACTTGATGGTTAGAGGTCCCTTCCAGCCATTCTCTGATTCAGTCACATATTTTTGAAAAAAAACCAACCAAACAACCAAACAAAAAAACCCCAAAAACAAAACCAAAAAAAAACACCCCAAAAAAAAAGGTTTTTGAAAGACTGGTATTTTAAAAACTTTTTGAAGTCTCTGAAAAGCAGGATTTCTACATCCAGTACTTCTCTGTTGGTTTTCTTTCAGCATGTAGAGTAGATTTTTTGCAGGAAAGGAGGAAGTAGAACTTCTAATACAGAGACATATAAGTTTTGCCTAGAGCTCTGTCCAGATATGTGTCTCTTCATGTAATTCACTTTTT
>VWZE01005868.1:602747-625384 GCA_013396675.1 Eubucco bourcierii
TTTTTTTTTTTTCCTGTAGTCTTTCATTTTCTAAGTAGATCATGACAGGAGTAATGCTAGATACAGAAAAACTTTTGAAGTGCTCCATCTGAGGCCTGGAAGAGAAGAAAAGCTTCTAGCTGAAGACTAGTGAACCCATTCAAAGCGATGTCTGAATACAACATACTGGGAGACCACTAGATGAACCAACAGGTGAAGTTTGCCTGAGAGAAAAGTTTCTCCCTGCTGTTCATTAGTTTTACTTTGCTTAGAAGACAGTTACAAGGTTCAGCTCATAATGTCTTTTAGACATTTTTACTTTGAAATTCATCAGTCGATTTTCACTGAAGCTGAAAGTTGTATCTCTGCACGACTCTTTTGTTGCTAGTAGGCATTATTTTTTTGTTTTAATTATCTTCTTCAAGAGCATCCAGTTATAATACCCAGGAAGAACTACACTATAACATTGATAGTAATGGCTGGGAAGAAAAAAATACACACAACTCAATAGTTATTATTTAGCATTCTTCCACATAGAGCTTTGGTCTAGGAAAGCTAGAATTAGCCCAGACAGCACCAATGCATGGTTTGGTGGCAGCAAATACAAGGAAGAATATTCTTAGACAGTTTGAGCATAGCTGCCACATTTGATGCCTGTTTACCAGGAGGACCAGAAGAACAACCCAGTGAACTACAGACATGTCAGTCTGTCCTTAGTGCCAGGGAAGGTCATGGAGCACATCATCTTGAGTGCCATCAATTGGCACATGCAGGACAACCAGATGATCAGGTCCAGCCATCGTGGGTCCGTGAAATGGAGGTCCTGCTCCACACACCTGATCTCTTTCTAAAACATGGTGATTCACATAGTGGATGAAAGAAAGGCACTGGATGTTGTTTACCTGGACTTCAATAAACAACGAGCATCCTCCTGGAAAAACTGGCTACTTATGGTTTAGATCAGTGGATGTTTCATTAGGTAAAACCCTGGATGGATGACCAGGCCCAAAGGTGGTGTTCCCCAAGGCTCTCAATATTGAGGCCAGTTCTGTTTAATAACTTTGTCAGTGATCTGGACAAGAGAATAGTTTGCATCTCCTTTAAGTTTGGAAACAACACCAAGAGGGGCAGTAGTGATGATCTTCTTGAAGGTAGGAATGATCTACAGAGGGACCTGGACAGCCTGGATTGATGGGGAGAGGCCAGCTGTATAAGATTCAACAAGCCCAAGTGCTGGGTCCTGCACTGTCACTACAAACCCATGCAACATTAGAGGCATGGGGATATGTGGCTGGAAAGAAGTCTAGCAGAAAAGGACCTGGGGGTGTTAGTTGACAGTCAGATGAGTATAAGACAGAAACACATTCAGGTGGCCAGCATCCTGGCCTGTATCAGCAATAGTGTGACAAGCAGAAGCAGAGAAGGGATTGTGTGCCTGTACTCAACCCTGGTGAGGACACTTTGAGTATCATATTAATTTTCACGGTCATAATTGCAAGAAAAATATTGAGGTGCTGGAGCATGTTCAGAGAAGGGCAACAAACCTGATGAAAGGTCCAGAGAAGAGGGCTTGAGAGGAGCAGCTGAGGGAACTGATGTTTTTTCGTCTCGAGAAAATGAGTCTGCGAGGAAATTTTATCGGTCTCTACAGTTACCTAAAAGGAGGATGGAGTGGAGTGGTTATTGGTCTCTTCTTCCTAGTAACAAGTGATAGAACAAAAGAAAATGGCCTTAAACTGCATGAGGGAAGGTTTAGATTGGCTGTTAAAAAACAAACAAACAAACAAACAAACAAACAAAAACTTCCTAAACCAGAAAGGATCATGAAGTGTTGGAATAGGCTATGCAGGGAGATGGTTGAATCATCATCTCTGAAAGTGTTAAAATATGCATATATGTGGTGCTAAGGGACATGGTTTAGCACAAAACTTGATAGAATTAGATAATAGTTGGACTCAAAGATCTCAAAACTCTTTTCCAACTGAAATGATTCTATGATGCTGTGATTCTGTGATTTCAGGAAGTGATGTAGCTGAATTGTACTGACCCTAGCAGGACCATAATGTCGTCCTCAGAACAAATAAAAAGTCCCCCAGGTGCTTTACTTGTTAGAATAATATACTCTATAAGCTGATTTCTTAGTAGAGGATAGGTGTGATGTTGGAAACATACAGCTGTCAGGGTCCAGCATGGATCTTTCTGGGACCAAGAGCTATGGAGATTCCCCATAGGTGCTCCTCATCAGGGCACTACCTGGCAGCCAGGGCCCACCCCATCGCCCTAGCCAGGAGCAGTGTAGTTGGGGAGCACCAGGACAGCCCTGACATTTGGCAGCTTCCTGGGGCCAGAGAAAAGCCAAGACTGGGCTAAAACATGGGCCTGTGGTTGAGCCTGGACTGACAGGGCCCATAGATAAGTAATATAGGGCTGTGGGGAGCTGGAGACTGGCTCTGCTGCTGCATCACTAGAGAAGGGGCTGATGGCCGCAAGGATCTGACATGATGTCCTGGGCTGTTCCAGGGTCAGGGGAAGCTTTAGGGGACGAGCAGGAAGAATCAGTCCTGGCAGTGACCTCAAGGCCCTGGAACCAGCAAAGGGATAATGCCATTAAAACTTTAGTCCTGCAAATGTTTATTTTCATAAATAATTTAACAGGTTTGCTTCCTCAAAATGTATGGAACTGAAATGGATAGGAAAAGTCACAGCAAATCTACTGACATTTCTGAATGGCTGTGCAGCCTTCTCTAAGAAAACCCTGTTTATTTTGAGTGTGAAAATCTATGAGTTCAGGTAAAGATCGCTACAAAAGAGGTGACCCACAAGACAGCAAAATTGTTTCTTCCCTCTTCTAATAGCCCTTGAACACTTCTACCCTGTGCAGTTTCCAGAATGACAGTGAGCGATAGCAAAATTAGCATAAACCTGACCTTTCTTTATGCACACACCATAATTTTTAATTGTCCTACTGAATCAATAGTCTGTACCAAAGGAGCATTGAAAGCTATTAATCATGGGCTACCACAAGTCTTGCAAGTATTGGGGGTCTTATGAGATAGCCCCACCCAAAACTGAGTAGCAGATGATTCATTAGGCAACATTTGTGAAATCCCCTCTCCTACTGTTCTTTTTTAAACAGGCTGTTTCTGAAATGGCTGTAACTTCATTGACTATGTTTCTTGTTTGGATTGCATCAACTTTTGATGTGCCACATTTGAAATGTAAGCTATTTTAATCAAATTAGGATTGGCCTCTCAACACGATTTCTTCCTTCCATTTAAATAAATGTCACTCTTACAACTAGGAGTATGATGGCTTTCATAGTGGCACTTCTATTCCCAAAAACACAAGTGGAGAAAAGAAGCAGTTTAGGTAGAGGTATTAGACAAGGAGGATTAGGGACCCTTTAGGGAATCTTAGAAAACTGTAGCTTATCCCCTTCTGGGTCAATATGACTATTTCTGAAGTATACATCCTACTAAATTTCCTACAGTTAAGATTCTGGTGGATACTTCATTTTTTGACATTACATTCAAACTAAGTACATGGATATAAATAAATCCTCCTTGTTAAAAAAAAAATGTATAAAATACCCATAAGTACTTTCAGACACATCAAGTTAAAATATTCTTTATATGAGCATCCATGGCAGTGTACATGGATTATTCAGATGTTTTTAAGCAGAGTTGATGCTAAAAGAACTTAATCCTGCAAAGTATTTCAAAGTCAAAGTTTTTATATTGTATTCCCTTGCATATCAGAGTGAATAGTTAAATGAAACTTATACTGTGTCTTGAATTTAACTCAGATAACACATCAGACATTACTGTTACAGCTGAATTATATCCAAGGTAATAATTTCTAAGAGCAAAGTTAGTTTACAATAACCTCTTACACCTGACATTGAAATAGAATAAGAGTACTTGAAGCCCTCCATTCATAGTGGTAACTTCTGAGTGGAGAAAATAATTTAAGCCACCTGAATTTCATCTTACTCCGTTGAATAAGCTCAGCACAGGCAGTAACAGAGTGGGACTGACTGACTACCTGTAGCAATACATTTGCAGAATGAAGATTTAATATTTCGGCTGACCACAACTTCAATGCTCACATTACAGCTTCATAAAGCTTCAGCAGCTATCACTGTATAAATCCTCCAAGGATTTTTTTTCTACTGTCTCCAGGGATGTAGTGAGAAATAAATCTGTTACCTAAGAGAGGAGAAAATGTAAATATGATGAAAGTTTGTGCTGGGGTTTCTTAGCATAACAAAACCAAAATTGAACAAAACAACAACAACATCAACAACAAAACAAAAAAAACCCCACAAAACACCAAAACACACACACATAAAACAAACAAACAAACAAAAATAACAAAAAAACCCACCACCCCCAAGAAAAAAACCCCAACAAAATGTAAACAGTTAAGAGCACCACTCCTTTGTTGGATTTTTTTCCCCTTCAGAGTTCACCTTTAAGCTCAATTAGTAGTTTAACCAACCTGCCAAATTCCACTTCTGAAACTCTTCTGATTCCATTTTGCCTTAGCTTTAGTACTAATTGAAGCTGCACTTACTTTGTTTGAGGTGAACTGCTCTGCTGAGTTTCTTGCAAGAAATTTGTTCAACTGTTTCTAAAGGAGACTCAAACAGAAATGTCTGTAGAACAGAAAATCATAATCCCCATAGAACCTTTGTTTTTATACAAAGTTATGAAATTATTAACATAATTATAGAAAAGAGAAATCAATTTGTCAGGGTTGGGGCTTGACTGGTCTCTGGACAAATGACAGATGCTCTCTATTAAACCTTCTACCTTCCCAAAGGGGAAGAGAAAGGGAATAAGGGAAAAAGACTTATGGTTTTGAGAAGAAAACTAAAATATTTTAAATTAAAATAGTGAGAATAGAATTAAATTTATATAAAACTAATACAGAACCAAACCTCTCAATGGCAGTTGCATCACCATCACCGCTGATGTCATTTGCAGGCACTGAGGAAGTCCCAGATTGGATTTAGTGGCAGACAGGAGCCAGATTCAGGAGCTTGATTGAGGAGCACACAGATGAAGGCAGGCCATCCTCCCTGGAGGCTGGTCGCTGAAGAAATGGACTTAACCCATGTGATCATTTGGCTGTACACTGGATATGATATATATGGAATAGAATCTCTTCTTTGTGAGTTTAAGGTCACCTGTTCTCTCCATTCCTCCCTGCAGTTTTGGCCTTTAACTTGTGATACTCAAGATTTAGCAACAGCCTTAATCTGCACAGGAGTGTTAACAAGGAAGAGCCTTTCTGCATACCTTGCTTGGCAGTAACTATAAAGATCAAGTATTAGCACTTCTAGAAGCAGACAATAGTCTACAAATATATGACATTAACTGCACAGAATTAGTCCTGTTTTAACACCATCCAGGACACCCCTCATAGGTCCTAATTCAACAAAGACTCCTCTGAAACAAAAGAAATATAGCAAGGAGAGTGCAAAAAGTTAAGTGAAAAACTGACAATGTCAGAGGAATGTAACTCATCCTTCACTGACGTGCCATCATGAGAAAACCCAAAATAGCAGCAAACATCTAACAGCATGATCTCATACAGAGAGGTAAAGATTTTTTTTTTTTTTCAGCTAAGTATTCTTGTTTTAACTCAGATGTTAAGGTCTTGTAATGACAGGACAAGGGGCAATGGGTTTAAACTGACAGAGGGGAGATTTAGACTGGATGTTAGGAGGAAGTTCTTTCCAGTGAGGGTGGTGAGGCACTGGAACAGGTTGCCTAGGGAGGTTGTGGCCTGTGTTCAAGGCCAGGTTGGATGAGGCCTTGAGTGACCTGTACTAGTGGGAAGTGTCCCTGCTTATGGCAGGGGCTTGGAACTAGATGATCCTCGAGGTCCCTTACAACCTTACCATTCTGTGATTCTATGATCTGTTACATAGCTGACAGTCTTCCAGGATAAAGTTGCAGTGTTATCTCTGTGGAAAGTTCAAAATCTACACAGGACAAACACCTGAAAATATACCAAAGAGTGTATTACTGCTGCATTAGCAGGAAGATGGGTTGTTTGACTTAATGAGCCTTTTGGTCCTGTAACAACTTCTCTTCTAAGAAAACAAATGAGAGGTTCAGTGCTGGAAGTGTGATATTAATAGTGGATCAATTTGGAGTCTTTGTTGGATGCCTCTGGATTTACAGTGAACTAGGCAAACATGCGTAGATATGAATCTGAGTATTTGTCTGTTGCTTCATCTCAGTTAGTGTTTCTCCTTGAAGTATGTCCTCCTTGTGTTCACAGGGAATGTTGTTTCTGGAAATGACGTCACAATTGTTGTAAAATTGAAATGATTCCTGGAAAACACCTACAAGTATCACTGATGCTTCAGTCACCTTATAATATGTTAAAATATTTGTGGTTGGCAGCATTGCAGTCAAAAAAATGCTATATTTCCACTGCATTGCACTGATTGCTGATCATCAGGGCAATACATAGAATAAAAGTTCACCTCTGTGATGGAGATACATTTTCAAATATTCATAACTCTGTGGAAGATGAATTTTTACCTATAAAATTCTACACAGATATTCAGTCTGTGAGCAAGTTCTTGTATACATATATATATGTACAAAGCCACCCAATACAGTTATGTGGGGGAGGGAAAAAAAAAGTCTTTTTAATGGAAAAATCTGTTTATTCCTGGCTCCAGTACCCAGGGGTTTGTACAGATGAGTCAGTTTCATTTGTGAATATGCTGAGTGTAGCTAGTATTTCAAGTCCAACATTTCGTAAAAGAGATGCTTCTAAAAATGTAGATTTCAGCGTCTGAGGCTGGGATTTAGATAGCCTAATTTTTGCCACAGAAATTGGAAGTTTGGATTCCCTGGTGAAATAGAAGAAAATAAATGTCTAGCTTGCACTTCAAATGTCTTATTCTGATTCTTTTCTCTCCAGCTCCTACACTTAGAAAAGACATATATTTACTAAGGGGCTTCAAAAGAATCCCTTGTCCCCTCAACCCCTTCACCTTTCTGCCACACAAACACAAAGCTGCACACGTGCACATATTCATCAGAACCAACCTTGAAATATGCCTTCCTACTGCTTATGACTTAGTGATTGCTTTGGTATGCAATCTTCTCCAATCATTTTTCTACTATCTTTCCTTACACCAGAACTGTAGGATAAGGGAGAAAAGTTACTCAAGTTGGGGACTCTAAAATAGGTGGCCAAATGTACACTTTTATTGAGTGGTTTAAAAAATTTGTTCAGGAAATTTCTACTTAGTTTCAACTGCGGTATTGTTGACAGCAGAGTGATAACCTGGCTGCACACATCCATGAAGGAGCTCTTTCCTTACCCATCTGTGCATAACCTCAGTATCTTGCCTTCTAAAAGCTCAAAGTTGTTTTGACACATCTCTTTAATCTCTGCAATAGGGTAGAGTGACATAGTAAAAATATGACACAGCCCTGGGCTGTGTTCTCTAGTCAAAGCCAGAAGAGGGTAAAGCATGAAGGGGCCTTGCAGCATCAAGAACTTCAGAAAGAATCCTCACTGATTCAGACTAAATGCTTGTTAACATTTACATGCAGCAGCAACAGCTCAGTTGTCCTGTAAAGTGGCTGTATGCCAACAGTAGCATGATTTGCACAGGAATTCCTGAGACACCTGTCAGCTAGTCTATCAGCATCTCAATTGCAATTAGATAAGAATTAGGCATCTCTCTGGACTCAGTAGATTTTCCCACTCTTTCCTGAAGGGCCAAGAAAATGGAGAAAGTGCAAGGAAAGAATACATGACAATGACAAAAAATACCTCAGTTCTCCACAAAGTACTCATAAAACTGTGAGTCATCCTACTAATGTATTTATTTTGAAGATTCAGTTTAAATTTTTTTCTGTGTCTTTAATAAACATGGGTCTACTAAAATGGAAATTTAAAGTATACCTTAGATTTCTCTTGGGTAGTGAATGCAATTATTCACATCATACTGGCAAGTGTAACTACTGCCAGTTTTTGGGATTTACATTCATCTGAATGATAAGACAGCCTTCTTAACATGATGATCAACTCTGAAGTTGATATTTGTCAATAGCTTCAGCCTTTTCCTGTTTTCATTACCCTGCTCTTAGTGAAATACCTCTCTTCCTCTGAAACTCTGTTTTAAAATCTACTTGAAATTCTCATTTCAGCTAGCCAAATACTTTATGCATTTTTCATTATCACTGGATGACAAGGAATATTGTCATTACAAGGTTCTTGTTTTGTACCTACGACTATCAATATCATAGCACAGAACTGGAATAAAAGAAATATCTTGACTCCGTGTGTCTGTTGTTTTTTCCACATCAAGTAAGGAGTCCAAAATTGGGAAAATACATATATTGATGATAACCAAAGACCTCTTACTTCTGGAAAGAAACTCAAGCATGTCTCACAGCAATACATGAAGATCAGTGGTCATTCCTTTCACCTCTAACACAGGAAATTGAAAAGTCATTTAAGATGAGATTGAAATCATAATTATGCATCAAAGATAGCAGTTCACCAAAACAAATCCTTTTAAGGCATAAATTACACTCAGTAAGCTTTTTGTTTGGATGTTGATCTTTGAACCCAAACATCAAAACTTTTGTGTCAGTGATTTGATTATTTTTCGCTCCAGCAGCTTACCCTGTCTGCTGAACTCCACAGAGAGCACTGTGTTGTGCTTCCTCTGAATCAACTCTGCCAGGAACACAGCTCTCTCAGGGGGAAACTGATTTCTATGGAGAGAAAGGAACACGAGGAAAAGGAGCTGCTGAAAACTAGTGTCTCAAATTATGAAAAGAGGATGAAGGAGATATGTACAAAGTATGTGCCTGGACTAATCAACTGGGATGATAAACATAACCTTACTTGTCTGTACTGATGATGCATGGGTTTCATTTGACTAATGCCCTGGATTTGCATTGAATGTCTTCAGAAAGAGAGCAGATGAAGAATAAAGTCTCAGAAAAGAATTTTCTTTCACATTTTTCCTTAAGAGAAATGCAGTATGCAACTGATCACCACTGTTGCAATGATGCTAACTTTTATCTCAACACAAAAGAAATCCAAAGGTGTCATTTGTTTTAGTTATCAACAGCTGAGCAGTTCAAAATATTTCTCCCTGAGTTCTTAAAAGACTGTGAATGTCTTCCTGAGTCAGGCAGATCAGAATGGGAAAGTGAATATATATCTTAGACGAACAAAGAGCATAAAAAACTTGACAATTAGATAAAGAATTTTTAGGAGCACAATGAACTTGAGCTTGCTTTAACACAGGTATCTCTTTCTGGCAGCTGGGGATACTCAGGGTCTTGACAGGGAGAATGTTGTAGAGACTAGTTACGTAATTCACACTGGAAGAGTGATTGAACTGTGTGCTGCAGTCAGTGTATTTTGCTAACTGTAAGCTACACTTGTCATTTGTACTGTTATTTTAATACATTTGTATTACTCTACTAAATCAGAAATCCTGTGTAACATTAATTATCTTCAAGTAAGTAAAATTTATATTAAACATTAAAACCTCCATGTAGTGGAATAGGTGGGAAATATCACGTTGAGGGTGACCAGAATGCTGGGAATCACCAGAATGCTGGGGAATCACCAGAATATCAGGGCTCATCAGAAGCTACGGAAGCACATGACGTTGGGGAGCACTAGGTGTGGGGGGGATGGATGACATGAGACAGGGATGACCAGATGCCAATATGATGCATCCAATGTCCCCCCTTTATTGCAGAAAGTCAACATATACAGGATAGACCCTGGTCACACACTATGCGTTCTCTCTCTGGTTAGAGGCAGCTCTTCCTGAGTTGCTCCCAGGCGCATTGATAAAGGACCTTCAACATGCATTCTGTTTTGCTATGCTAACATCCTTGTTTATACATAACTACCTCCTTATCTTGAATGATTCCGCAATTGGCAGTCTTATGAGACCCAACGCCTCCATATATAGAGTATCTAAAGTAATTTGGTATTGGCTTCTGATAGCCAGTCATGGTCTTACTTTAGGCCCAACTGGACAAGTTCTCTTCAATAATCTACCAGAGATACACTATTCCACAGCAGAGATGTAGTAAATGGGGGCATAGGTAACTTTCCATCAAAGCACTCTTGCAACAGAAAGTAAAATTTCACTTTTATATTACTTTAAGATTCTTTTTACTTCTTATTTAAAGCAATTTAAAATACAGTACATAAAGGTATCATGTAACTGAAAATTACTTATTCATTGTAGGAATTGTAGCTCTAAAGTTGGTTGTTTGTCTTTTCTTTTCCAGGGCATATTTTCACTAGCTAGCTCTTTCTATTCACAGCAGTGCCATTTTCTGTACAAATAAATAAAGGTTATGCAAAACAAATGTGCTGGTTTAAGGCTAATTGGAATATTTTAATGAGAGAAATAGATCATTGGTTGTAAAAATAAAATAATGATGATGTCTATATCTCATTCATTGGTTTACTGAAAGGGATAAAAAGTCAAAATGTAAACAATTTGTCCCACTCTGTTCTGTGACACCTTCACCCCACTCTAATCTCTCTACTAACAAATAACAATGTAAGCTTTGCTGGTTGTTTTTTGTTTGTCTGGGAAAGTAGAGGAGGAAAGAGAAGGTAGCTTTGAGCACCTTCTGGGTAGTTTTCTTTGTCTGAGAGGGAGTTTGGATTTCTGTATTATTTCTAACTTGTATACAATTGTAAATACTTGTGAATATATTGTGTACATATGCTCTTAAAGTTTGCTTTGCTGTATATATAACTTCATCTTACTTCCAAGCTGTCTGAGCTGGTCTGGTAAATTTCAATAGTGGGAGAGGGAAAAGTTCCTAACCCAGCACAACAAACAAACAAAAAAATAGTGTACTCCACTGAGGCATGTCTTAATGCAAAACAATGGGTATTGTACAAACCAACGTGCTACTTAGACAATGTGGGATGTTAAATCCATTTGGTACCACACAGATTAAAGCTGGATGATTAACTGCAGACCTAATAGGAAAAGTAAACAATCCATTCTCATTGCAGAGTAGAAAGCATAAATCTTCTTAATCACAATGGGATTATAACCTCCTACTCTCCACAGGTGTATAGTTTTGTGTCACAAGCATCTGCTATGAATCATATAGAGTTATTATTCTCATTGTAAAGTAAACACAGAGAGGAAAATTATTATACACTATTTGATTCCTGATCACACAGGAAGACAAAAAGTTATCTGCAGTTTGGGCTGTAATATTTCTTTTTGGTTGTCTCATTTGGCAATGTGATTTTTTCCCAACTATTATCATCAATTTGCTATCCATAAAACCATGCTTATCACTGACACCTAAGGTTATTAACTAAACAGCAATTGAAAGACTACAGCAGAGCACAGAGGTGAGGACCACACTTTCTATTTTTTACCATGCTGTGGTATTACTGTTAAGAGCAAGACATATGACAAATAAGTTCAACCTAAAAATATAATCTTCAAAGTTTTGCTTTGTTTCATTTTGTTTCAACTTGAAAGCAGGTGTTTGTGGTTGGATTTGTTTGTTTGTTTGTTTTTTGTTTTGTGTTGGTTTTGGTTGGTTAGTCGGTTGGTGTTGGGACTTTTGCATCCATTTATAACCAATTCTAGTTACCCTGACAAATGCCATTGATGAGCATCACATTTGAAATTTTATTCTGCTCTAAACACTCAGTTTGTGTTATAAGGTGGAGAAGAACCTGTTACTCAGGAACCAGGCTAGATCCCATTCAAATCAGCAGAATAGAGTCTTTCAGTTCCAGGACAATCTGGATCTCTTTTTGAAATTCTACCCAGAGACCATATAGATCTTAGTGGATCACTTCGATTTAATTTCTAGTATATCCAGTTACATTTTCTTCTAGGCAACTATATATATATAAAAAAAAAAAAAAGTCTTTTCTAGACACAATGATGAATAGCAATCAACACCTGAATTGAAAATGAAAATAAGTTATAGTTATATTGTAAAATTGCATGTCATTATCAGAAAAAAGAGGTTTCATTGACCCCAGTCATGTACTTAACCATTCTGTCTTCAGGCAGAAACAGGTGTATCTACATCTTTCCTATCCTAGTCATAATGAATGTAATTGAGTTTAATAGGGAAGGGAAGGGAAGGGAAGGGAAGGGAAGGGAAGGGAAGGGAAGGGGAGGAACAAGATTTAAAATTAAAAATTCAACATTTCCTTCAGATTTTCAGTGGTCTTTGTGGAAATTGCACCTCTAGAATACAGGATTGAGTACAGCTGCTGCTGGCAAATGCTTGTTAGAATTGTGTATGAAGTATAAGCTATCTTTTAACTATCTAAGAGACAAAAAGTGTTGAGATGAATTTTGGCAAATAATAGACTTCCCTCTTTCATCATTACTATACTGCCATTTTTGTTGCATCTTATTAGGTGGAAATATATCATGTTGCATCCAACAGTAAGAGGAGAAGGCTGATGATATCCATGCTCCAGAGCCAACCAGTAGTATGACTGAAAATGTATTTCACACACAGAGAAAGCACACATTTGGGTTCCTGCACCTGCCATTTTCTACCTTTGCTAGTTTGTGGGTATGTGGTTGACCTTTTAGCACATAACAGATGTGTTGTATGCTGAACTGTGTATTTAAGGAAATTTAAAGCCTGTATCCATACAATGTAAGACAAAGGATATGTGAGCTAGATGCAAACTTATATCCTATGAAATGTATTTTGAGCAATACTAGTTAATTCAGTGACACAGGACCCAATTCAAAGTTCAATAAGATGTTTGAAAAAGGTCTTTATTTTCTCATCTGCATTTGTATGTAAATGAAGTAGAACTGGATCTTTGTATGTGTGAATATTATCTGCAAAGCAAAAGGGCTCAACCCTCTAGCAACAGCTTGTTTGATTTTGAAAAAAAAATTCACAAAATTTGTGTTTTCCTTTCATATTTGTTCCAGTACAGGTTTTCAGGAACTGTAAACCTTTACAGGTTATCATGCACTGTGGCTGATTAGCTGCTGTATCTTTGAATACATACATAAACATGAAAGAAGAAAGCTCTTGGAGATCAGATCTAAACAGCTTGTGTCTTCAAAATAAACTTTTGTAAAGCAAGAGTTCTTGACAGTTTGTTGTTCACCACAGAAGTGCTTAGTAATTGACACCAAGGAAGACAATTTCATGTGCTGAAACAAGTGAAAAAAGTGGTAGATGCCAAATTCATCCTTTTTAGTAATGGAAAGCCAACATTCAATTAGGGTTAGCTGGTTACTCTTCTGCAGGTTCAGCTCACATTGCAGTTATTGTTTCATTCTGTTTCAAGTGAGAGAACATGGTGTCTACTTGTATTTTAAAATTAATCCTTTCTGTCAATTTTGTTTTCCTGCTTCATAGGTTCCTAATGATGGAATGTACTGAAGTGTAGAGAAAGGTATAGACTGTGTTGGAGAAACAATGCATTTTCATACATGTTGTGGTTTAACCCCAGGCAGTAACTAAGCACCACACTGTCACTTTCTCTCTCTTCCCACCCCAGCTGGGATGGGAAACTGAGAAAACTGTAAAACCTCATGAGCTGAGAAGAGAGTTTAATAGAAATTTACAGAGAGAATTAAAAAAAAAAAAAAAGTAATAACAATAATACTAATGAAATAATATGCAAAACAAGCGATGTGATGCAACTGCTCGCCACCCAGACAGCTGCCCAGCCAAACTCTGCAGACTTTCCCCAGTCAGCTTCTTCTTTATATACTGATCATAATGTCAGGATGGTATCACCATATCCCATTGACTGGTTTGGCTTGACTATCCTGCCTGTGGTCCTTCCAGTGTTCTTGTGAAAGCTGACCCTATCCAAGTTGAACTCAGAACATTATAGTAATATTCAATATCCAATAGGATGTGCATGAAATGACCCAGACTCTACAAAGTTAGTGTGACTAGAACTGTTTCATGCTACAAAAAGATGTCCAAACATCTTTTCAAGAGAGCATTCATAAATTGGCTCCATTTTGCCCTTGCTAAAATGAAACAAAACTGGTAGCCTATGTTTCAAAGCTTCAGACATACAGAAAAAAACAACCTTTTCCATGTTTCCATCACTTAGTACAATCAGGTCACTTTTATTCAACATCTGAGTTGGGAGAACATTAGATTTTCCCTTTTCAAAAAGCTCCTAGACGTACAGAAAAATGAATTCTTTTAGAGTCTGTAAAGGGTTTGAGCATTTACAAGAATGTGCTTTAAACAAGAAGTACATTGCTGACCATACCAATGGCTTTCTAAACCAACCACTTTGTTTTGGATATAGTTCTGTCTATGCAGCACCTTCTCTTTTTCTTTTATTTTCCTTCCTTTTCTCCTATGGGAGGCAGAACTGCGTCCCCCACTCTTGGCCAACTATGTTGCAGCAAATTCTATAGAAGCCACATCACTAACTGACTGCAAATCCAATTAAGTGCAAAAAGATTCTTAGGTTAGGAAGAAATAAATATATTTTGTGACTATCAGATTACAGTTTATTTGGCTCTGTGGATTTTATGTAATTCATGTCCTCTTGAACAGGAGCTCTTTAGCTGCCTGATCAGGTTACTCTTCTGGTGAATGGGATGAAGGCTGTGAATGTAGTTTACCTGCACTTCAGCAAAGCCTTTGACACCTTTTGCCACAACAAGCTCCTGGCAAAGTTGGCAGCTTGTGGCTTGTACAGATTCACTCTGATATGGGTCAAGCACTGGTTGGAGGGCCGGGCCCAGAGAGTGGTGGTGAATGCTGCCACATCCAGTTGGTAGCCAGCGGTGTCCTCCAGGGATCAGTGCTGGGCCCCGTCTTCTTCAATATTTTTATTGATGATCTGGACCAGGAGATTGAGTCCAGCATCAGTAAGTTTGCAGATGACACCAAGTTAGCGGCAGGTGTGGATCTGTTGGAGAGTAGGAGGGCTCTGTAGAGGGACTTGGACAAGCTGGATGTATGGGCAGAGGCCAATGGGATGAGATTTAACAAGGCTAAGTGCAGGGTTCTACACTTTGGCCACAATGAACCCAAGCAGCACTACAGGCTAGGGACAGAGTGGCTGGAGAGCAGCCAGGCTGAAAGGAACTTGGAGGTACTGGTAGACAGCAGGCTGAACATGAGTCAGCAGTGTGCCCAGGTGGCCAAGAGAGCCAATGGCATCCTGGTCTGTATCAGGAATAGTGTGGCCAGTAGGACAAGGGAGGTTATTCCTCCCCTGTACTCAGCACTGGTCAGGCCACACCTTGAGTCCTGTACCCAGTTCTGGGCCCCTCAATTCATGAGAGATGTTGAGGTGCTGGAACATGTCCAGAAAAGGACAATGAAGCTGGTGAGGGGCTTGGAGCACAGCCCTATGAGGAGAGGCTGAGGGAGCTGGGATTGTTTAGCCTGGAAAAGAAGTAGCTCAGGAGTGACCTCATTGCTGTCTACAACTACCTGAAAGGAAGTGGTAGCCAGGTGGGGGTTGATCTCTTCTCCCAGGCAACCAGCAAGAGAACGAGTGGACACAATCTCAGGTTGTGCCAGGGTAGGTATGAGGAAGTTCTTCACAGAGAGAGTGATTGGCATTGGAATGGGCTGCCCAGGGAGGTGGTGGAGTCCCAGTCCCTGGAGGTGTTCAAGAAAAGACTGGATGAGGCACTTAGTGGCATGGTCTAGTTGATTGGCTAGGGCTGGGTGATAGGTTGGACTGGATGATCCTGGAGGTCTCTTCCAACCTGGAAGAATTCCAACCAATTCTATGATTCTATGTCAAGATGACACAGCATTTAAAAAAATATATTCAACATTTAAACCAGTATCTTTTTACGGGGTTTTCATGGATGATGACCGAAGTGTTTACTAATAAAATTATGGCTCTCACTCTTTTAACAAGGTTCTGATACTTTAACATAGGGTATTGCTTCTCATCGTTTACTCCTTTTTTTCACTGCTAGCAACATTAAAAAAAAAAAAATCAAAGGTTAATTTTAAGTATTTACCTTGCAAAAAAATAGATCAATCTGCTCCAATGAATATGTCACATGAGAAAAGTGGTCGAGTCTAATTGATTTAAAAGTTATGTGGCACATCTACCATTGTAGTTTTTGCCTAAGATGAGCTCAGTCAATATGTTTACTATGTTTTAAAAAAAAAAACTTTTTCACTGGGTTGATTAATTTTTTTATTTTTCCACCAGTTGACTCATATATATCACAAATAACTTGGAAATATATGTTTTGGGTTCATTAAAATGTATAAAAATCGAAGTATATATTCTTCCTGAACTTAAAGGATCCTGCTTTTGCCTTGAATCTTCTTACCAAGTGCTCACACTCAGCCCATCAGTCTCACTAGAAACCCTTGAAATGCGATGCAGACTTATATTTCCAGATGATTATATAAAAGTTAAAATAAGATGGATTTAGAAGGATTAGGTGATTCTATATGTTACCTCGAGAACCTGTAGTTCAAGACAGAGCAGTTCAAATAATTCATTGCTTTTTTTTGTTGATAAAAATGTAGGTTTTAACCTTTTAGGAAGTCTTTTTTCTAGCATCAGCAGCAACCCCAAGCTGTCAGTTCAGCAGTACTTTACAACTACTGTAGTTCACTTTATGTGTGAGAGGGAAGGGAGCAGCAAGAATGATATCCAGGTTCTTCCAAGACTGTGAAAAATGCAAGGTATGAGTGACCAGTTATAAGGACAGTTTCAAAATACTGTTGAATGAGAACAGCTTCAAGGCAGAGTAGGTAATAAATAGAAAAATGATTATGAAATGAAAAAGTTCCTCTATAATGTGAGAACTGGTTCAGGGGACATGAGCTTAATGACTTTCTCTGTCATAGACTGCCTCAGAGACTTTGGGAAAATCACTTAATCTCTTCCAAGTCATGATATAGAGATAGTACATTCTTTTTCTTTTGATTGTTGCTTCTTTCTTTTCAATTTAGACTTGAAAAGAAGGCCAGGGTTTGCTGTTGTTGTTGTGTGGTTTTTGTTTTGTCTTTTTTTTTTTTTTTTTTTTTTTTTTTTTTTTCTTTANTTTTTTTTTTTATGATGCACTTCATAAGTCTTTTAGCGTTGTCTCCCATAGCTTCCTTATTGAAGAAATTTATTTGATGATTAGGGGACTAGAACATCTCTCTTCTGATGAGAGGCTGAGGGGCTTTTTAGCCTACAGAAGAGAAGACTGAGGAGAGACGTTATTAATCTTTATTAATACTTAAAGAGTGGGTGTCAGGAAGATGGGGACAGTCTTTTTGCAGTGATACCCAGCCACAGGACAAGAGGTAACAGCTACCAACTTGAACACAGAGAACTCCATATAAACATGACAAAGAACCTCTTTACATTGAGAGTGGTAGAGCATTGGAATGGGCTGCCCAGAGAGGCGATGAAATCTCCATCTCTTGAGCCACTGAAATCCATCAGTAGCGTGTAACACCTGTATTAATGACCTGGATGATAGCACAAAAAGCACCCTCAGTAAGTTTGCAGATGATACAAAACTGGGAAAAGTGGTTGCTGATGTTAAGTATATGTTGCAAGGGATTAATAGTGTAAGGGCTACAGTGAGTCCTTTATGAGAACAGCCTGAGGGCTGCCCTATGCTGGACAGACAGTTCAAGAAAGAACATGAAACACGGGAGAGAGAGAGAGAAGGAGAGAATTACAAGGAAGCAACAGGGAAATTCGAAGGCCAGAGGAACAGGCAGAGCAGGCACATACCAGCAGGGAGTACAGTTTGTAGAGGAAAAATGCAGAAGCAAATTCTCCCTGAGGGGAAAATGACATGTACTGGTTTGAAGCTAATTGGAGTATTTTTATGAGAGAAATTAGGTTATTGGTTGTGAAAAGAAAACAATATGATGTCTATTCCTAGGTTTGCTTAGACATATAAAACAAGGACACAAACATAGATAAGGGAGTTTGTGTCTCTCCCTGGCTTCTGCTTTTGCCTGAATCTGTGTAACCCAACTAATCATTTTACTTCTAATCTCCCTTGCTGACCTTCTCCAACTCACCTTGCACATAAGAGAGAGATCCTGAGATAAGAGAGAGGTGTGGGGGGGGGTGGTGGTGGGGTGTGGGTGAAAAGAAGGTGAAAGGGTGGTGGAAACCCCTCCTGGGCACTCTGGCTGGGTGGGAGGGGTATTGAGTTTCTGTATTACTTTTAACTTGTATGCTACTGTATATAGCCATAAATATCTGTAATATATTGTAAATACCTTCTTTTATATTGTGCTAAGCTGTGAATATAAAGCTTCATTCCTTAACTGCCAGCCAGCTGAGTCTAGCCTGGGTGAATTCATCATGTGTAGGGGGCAGGTGATGCCTAGAACCACTACATGACAAATGGATGATCCTATGTCAGTGCAGTTATACTCTCAAAGGGATTGCAGCCTGAAAAAAACCTGCACTAGAACACAGGGAAAGAGAGAGAGAGGGGAGGAGCAGAAGGGAGAAAACACTACCATCCCTTACACCAGTTGTCTTACTGAAGGGACTGAGTATAAACTGCATCAACAGCAAGGTGAAGGGAGGAGTGTTTGGAATAAAGCTGAGCCTGGGAAAAGGCAGAGGACACCTGATTCTGCTAAGTATTTGCTTCTTTCTATTTTTGGTTTTGCTTCCCAATTTCCTAATCAGTATTGGAATATCTATATTAAATTAAAATAAACTAAGTCAAATTCCCTAAAGTCAAGTATCTACTACCCACATCATAACCGGTAAATGATCTCCATGCACTATGACCTTTCTCTTCTTCTGAATTGCATGTTAAAACTCAAGAAACATCTGGATAATTATCTCAGTCATATAGTTTAGTTTAAGGCAGTGCTATGAGGAGCTGGGAGCTGGACTCAACGATCCTCAAGAGTCCCTTCCAGCTTGAGGTATTCTGTGATTCTATGGTTCTATGAATCAATTTTCTCTCTCATTTTTGCTGCTAGGGAAGTGCTAGCAGGAAGTGAGTGAATGATTGTGCGGGTGCTTGGATGTGAACCAAAGGATTGTGCTTCATTCAGAGGGACCTTGACCGGCCAGAGAAGTGGGTAGAAAGGCAATCTTTAGAGTTCAACAGTGGGAAACACTAAGTTCTGCACTTGGAGAGGACTAAACACAAATACTGACACAGGGAGGGATTGGCTGGCTGTAAAGCATCTGCAGAAAGGACACCAAGGACCTTGTGGACAACAAGCAGAACATTTTCCTATTAGGTAATGTTCCTTTATTATCAAAAGGAATTACCGACTTTCATACATCAAGCCAAAGGTGTACAAGTCAACAAAGATGTAATATAATTTGCATAAAATGAACCTTTGTTCTCTTACTGGAGATGAGGGTAGAAACTTTGTTTATGTGCAGATATCAAAATCAAGGTATGCTGGCCAGATAGCTCCTATAATATTCATCATAGAGACAAGGTATAAATTAACCTTCCAAATGGTGAAATACTACATTCTATTAATTTGTTTTATTCACTTGTTGAATTCTATAGCCAAAGGATCAAACCAGCTCTTCAGACCTGATTCATTTTTAGCTATCCTCTGCAGACATTTTTGATATGAAAATAGAAGTATTATCAGATTAATGCTGTGGATTCTGTTCAAATATTAGAACTCATAACAGTTTGGAATAGTAGCATACTGCAAGGATCTATAACAATGGCAATGCCATTTTTAAACTTTATTTATCCTCAGCCTGCAATTTAGCTTCTTTGTTAGTTACTGACACTTTCCTGTCCTGAACTTTAATCAAGTTTCTGGCTAAAAAAACAAACAAAATCCCAAACAAATCGAGACAAAAAAAACCATCAAAAAACAAAAACAAAGCAACCAACAACCAAACCAAGCTGACAAAAAAAACCCCCAAACAACTAAAACAAATTGTCCTCTCATTTTTACCTTTCTAAACTATAAGTAATCAATCAAACCCAGTAGTTATTCCTCTTGCTATTCATATCTGAATAAATACAAATTAATTGTCTACAGATGTCATAGTAATCATTTGCAAAATATTACTGCAAGTGACAGTTGTACTTTATCCGGTTGTACTTTAAAGGTGATAAATGTTCTGGCTGGGATGTAGTTAACATTCTTCATAGCAATCCATATGGTGATATATTTTGGATATGTGACTAAGGTAGTGATGACAACACATCAGTGTTTTGGCTAATGCTGAACAATGCAATATCAAAGCTTTCTCTATCTGCCACACTACCTACCCAGCAAGTACGTTGGGAATGTGTAAGAGGTTGTGAAGGGACACAGCCACTGACCTAATTTGTCCAAGACTGACTGTAGCATATAATATCATGCTCAGCAATAAAAGCTGAGGAAGATATGAATGCAAGGAGGGATGTTTGGAATTATGGTCCTTGTGCTCTCAAGTAGCTGCTGTGCGTGCTGCGGCCCTGCTTTCCAGGAACTGCCAAAATAACTGTCTACCTATAGAAAGTAGTGAGTGAATTCCTTATTCAGCTTTCCTTGTTCACACAACTTTGCTTCACTTTTTAAACTGTCTTTATCTCAATCCATGAGTTTTCAGTTTGTTACTCTTCTGATTTTCTCCCCTAGCCCCCTGTAGGGCAGGTAAAGTGAGCAAGTCACTTGGTGAGTGCTTAGTTGCTGACTCAGATCAATCTGCCACAATAATCCATAGCCTCACAATCACTGTTTTCTGTGAAAAATCAAATCCCAGTGAAAAGGAGAGCTTTTCCAATGCACCATCATAAAGTTTACATGAAGTTGTCATGTTACTACCATAACCAATGACAGGAATATAGTGACAGTTAAGAATATGACAGGATCTTTTAGAGAGTAAAGCAGTAAACGAAAGATACTCTATGGTTGAGTTTCACTGAATCACTATAGCAGAAACTGGATTGGTTTTGGTCAAATAGAAATGGAAATACAATAAATATTTATTAGTACAGAACACGTGACAACAAAACAACCTTCCATCTGTCTCCAGACTGGCAAGGAGCAGCTGATAAACTTGGGACAGAGTCTTATGGGGACAAATACTTCATATGGTTGTATATGCTATTCACAGTTTTATATGGACCATTTACTACTAAAAACTCAATTCAGAAAAGACTACATTACCTATAATGTACACATTTTTTTAAATCACAATTTGGTCTTCCATGATCTACTTCCAATCCCACAGCTAATTTCCTTTTTATAACTGATTCTTTCTGTCTTTACTAGAACTACCAGAAAGAAATAAAAAAAATAGAGTCCAAAACAGCCTTCCTTGGAGTGTTATTACTTTACTTCACATTCCAATCCTAATCAAAAACATATGATGTGTCCTTTTCTTGAAAACATAAAAAACATGAGTCACTCTCAAAGGTATGGCATAAATCCACCTGAAGGTTTGATTTGGCTTCTATTCTGTCTTGATCACATCATTGCTGTGCCTTTCTAATACAAGTGCATTGAGCAAGTGCTGTGTTTTCCTTATTAATTATTGTCTGATTTCTTGACTGCTTTGTATCTTTTCATTTTCTGACTCCTTTATATGTCTCAGCAGCAGGTTTTTATTCCACCTTCTGTATTACAATTTCATCTCACTATGTCTTTTCCATCCCATTTGCTTCTCTGCATTTTTAAACAGCTCACTGATAGATGTCTACAGATTTACTTTCCTTTCTCTCCTTCTTATTTCAGAGTTTTCTATCACTCAGTCATCCTCTGAAGTACTCCTATATTTGCTTAAACTCAAGAACCAGTATTTTACCAGTAAATACAAAAGCCTGTCTGCCTTCCTTGTGGCACAAAGCTCCCTTTGCCTTCTGTAAGCATTTTATGTTTTGTGGTTAGTTGAGATTTAGGATCTGTAAATATTTTAAAATATTTAAGATCACTCTGAATTTAAGAAACAGTATAAATCTGAAATAGATAGAAGAAAGTAAAAAGAAGGCCTAGATTTGGGATTATGCAGAGGAAGTTTAAGAAAAATAAGCACTAGAGTCTTACATTTCCAGAGAATTCTGTATGCTTTTAGATATGCAATTCCAACATGGAGAATTCCTACTGTGGCAAATTTTTTATGTCGTGAAGTACATCATTCATTAAAGCAAACAAAAAACAAAAATAAAAATAGCTAGATATTTGAAACATGACTCCTATGTAACACTGAGGCATTGTATTTTCCAGGTGGTGGCTAACCAGCTGGAATTAGCTACTTACCCAAGACCAGATCCTCAACACTCTTGAATCGTTAGGGTTTGGCTGAAGAAAAGAGAGTTGCAATATTTAAAATCAGCTAAGCAGCACTTCTCCAGGCATTTTGCTTTCTCTACAGATGACCAATAAGTTCTATCAGTTACACCAGGTGGTCCAAAATTTGCCTTCTGTTTCCAATCCAAATAAGAACTCTTTTTAACTCTTACCTAGGTCTCCATGTATATACAATACAAGAACCTATTATTACCCAGGTGGCCAAGAAGGCCAATGGCATCCTGGCCTGCATCAGGAATAGTGTGGCCAGCAGGAGCAGGGAGGTCATTCTCCCCCTGGACTCTGCACTGGTTAGGCCACACCTTGAGTACTGTGTCCAGTTCTGGGCCCCTCAATTTAAGAAGGACATTGATATACTTGAGCATGTCCAGAGAAGGGCAATGAGACTGGGGA
>VWZE01005869.1:0-29057 GCA_013396675.1 Eubucco bourcierii
TGCTAACTTGGTGTCATCTGCAAACTTACTGATGCTGCATTCAATCCCCTGGTCCCTGCCCTGTGGGACACCACTAGTGACTGGCTACCAACTGGCTGTGGCACCATTCACCACCACTCTCTGGGCCCAGCCCTCCAGCCAGTTCTTGACCCATTTCAGAGTGAATCTGTCCAAGCCAGGAGCTGCCAGCTGTGCCAGGAGCTTGTTGTGGCAGAGGGTGCCAAAGGCTTTGCTGCAGTCCAGGCAGACTCCATCCACAGCCTGCACTGCATTCACCAGCAGGGTAACCTGAGCATAAAAGGAGATCATGTTGGTCAGGCAGGACCTGCCCCTCCTAAACCCATACTGGCTGGGCCTGATCCCTTGCCCATCCTGCAGGTGCTGTGTGCTGGCACTCACCGTGACCTGTTCCATAACCTTGCCTGGCACTGAGGTCAGGCTGACAGGTCTGGAATTTCCTGGTTCCTCCTTCTGGTCCATCTTGTGGATGGGCACCACAGTGGCAGCTTCCAGCCTTCATCAATAAAGATATTGAACAGGACCAGGCCCAGCACTGACCTCTGGGGGACACCACTTGTGACAGCTGCCAGATGGATGTGGCACCAATCACCACCACTCTCTGGGCCTGGCCCCCCAGCCAGTTCTTGACCCGTTTCAGAGTGAATCTGTGCAAGCCAAAAAGTCATGTATGAAAAACATGGTGGGAGCAGAAATGCCTTTTATGTGCCCATGTATTCTAATGCTGCCATGCAAGTCATTCTTTGGTGTAGCTGGCAATGCTTAGAGTGAGAGAAGCTCATGCCTGGGTTGCCAGTCCATTGTCATGGTCTGCATGACACTAAATTATTGTGATTGATTCACTTTTTCATGATCTAAGTCATATAATGTTGACATTTATGGTACACACAAGGTCCCTCCCCAAATTCTTGATTATAGAAGACATATATATAGCAGGAATCCAAACCCCTGACCCTCTTCTTGGTGTTTTTCTCATCAGCTCTCTCTGGTTCACTGGTGTTTTCAGCCCAATGGTACCTTCATTCCGTTTTGGAATAGTCTTCCTTCCTTCAAATTTCCATGCCAGAGTTCATCTCTCTGTGGCCTTTTGGTTTTGTTCAGCAAGAGCCCTTTCCAAGAGCTTCCTCTGAGTTCACTTTTCTGTTTCCAACGCCACACCAGCAAGGGGTAAAGCCATGCAGCCATTTCTACTACATGACAGGAATTTCTCAGCCATCTTCTCTCCTGACACAGATGTATTTCAAGGAGCAGGCCCAGGAGCACACTGAACTTTGCCTGATCTGCTTGAGTGAAATGGGCTTTGAAACATCTGTCACTCGACACCCATGAAGGCAAATAACTGAGCTGAAGCAGGGTCACAGTCTGTCACAGAAATCCAAGGCGGCAGCCAGGGGAGCGGCCCTGTGTCGTCCTGAGCGAGCCACCAAGGCAAGCCGAGTCAGAGCACTAAGTGAAACACTTCCCGTGGGGGCTTGAGTTGGAATTCCATGGCTCTTGGAAGTTATTGATGCTCGGAACTTGCCATTCCATTCCATTCCTGGGCAGCGCAGTGGTGTGGGCAGTGGTGTGGGCAGAGGACTTGAGTTTTCTTTCCCCTGCCAGAAGCCAGGCATTAGATGCTTGCCTTAGACATTGTAGGTGTCTTAGCAAAGCTTCTGCATCTCCTCTCTTTTCTCACCTGCTTTTGAAAAAGTGGCTTCCTGCAGTAGAGGGATCCCATTACGTTTGCTGGTAGATTCCTGTGCTGCCTCCAGCAGCAGAATGCCTGACTCTCCACAGCTGCAGTGCTGTCAGTGCTCCTGCAGCAGGATGCCAGCAAACCCGGGAAAGTTTTATTCCAGTTGCTCATGCTTGCTACATCTTTATATCCTTTAACGACAACCATTCTCTTTCTCTACAAACATTGCAGAGGAGGCTGTTCAGCAACAGACAAACACAAACCCGAGCCATGCTTGTTGCCAGTGATTTCCCATCCACGGGCACTGCTCTTCCCAGCAGCACAAACCCCAAGAACAGGTGGTGGGAAATAGCGGCTGGGTCACACGGGTCCCCTCGTTGCCCTTCTGGGGGTTGTCAGCACGGCTGGCACTGTCGGCACCACCTGCCCTGTTCTGGTACAAATGCTCAGTGTGAACGTTCCCTCCGTGCGGTGTCTCGCGGGGCTGCATACGACGCTTGGCTCCTCGCAGCTGCTTCTGTTCGTGCTCTAAGGCTTCCCCGGGTGCCGGGAAGGCCTGGCCCGCACCGCTGTCGCTCTGCTTTCCCTGAGCGCAGCTTTCGTCCGGCCACTTTCACGGAGCAGTGAAGCAGCCGCGTTTGGAAGGCGCCGCAGGTGCCCGTGGTAGCCCGCGGCGGCTGCCGCACTTCCCGTATGAGGCCACCCCGGTGGACTGCAGCCCCCAGAGCGCCCGGGCCGGAATGCAGCGCCCATCGCGCCCCGCGGCTGCCCTGCCCTCAAGATGGCGGCGCCCGCGGACGGCTGCGGCTCGGACTCGGACACGGACAGCAGCGGCGAGGCGGTAGTACGGTTCCGGGAGGCCGCCTGGGACTGCGCTGCGCAGGCAGCGGCGGTGAGGACGGGGCAGCGCGGAGGTGAGGCTCGGGCGCTGCCTGGGCTCGGCGGCAAGCCTTGCCCTGCCCTGCCCTTGCCGCCGCTCCGAGCCGAGCTCCTCCATCCCGACGCGGCGGTGGTCGGGCGGGCGCAGCTCGCAGTCGCGGGACCGTTTGGCAGTCCGGGCGGGGCTCCAGGAAAGGAGCTCGGCCCGGCCCGGCCCAGCCGGCGGGCGGCTGTGCTGCGGCGGTACGCGGCCTTCCGTGAGGCCAGAGCCCCTTTCCGGGCCGGGCGGCTGCTGAGGCCTGGCCGCCGGGGGCTGCCCCTCAGCCGTTCTTCTTGGCGGGCCGCCGCGGGCTGCCTT
Organism: Eubucco bourcierii; assembly: GCA_013396675.1. Taxonomy (NCBI): domain Eukaryota; kingdom Metazoa; phylum Chordata; class Aves; order Piciformes; family Ramphastidae; genus Eubucco; species Eubucco bourcierii. The sequence goes on from VWZE01005869.1 coordinate 2,934, forward strand.
CCGGGCCTGGTCCTTCATGCGGGGAAGCAGACGTGACCGAAGCAGGGCCGGGCAGAGCTGCTGCCGCCTCTGAGCTTGCCTTTACCTCTTCCTTTGGCAGGTGGCTTCACGAAGGACCAGTTACAGTCTGCTCAGCCTAGCCTAAGGTATTTGTTGTTCTGGTTTCACATACAGCTTCCAGATGAAGAAAAAAAAAAATAGTGTGTTGTATTTGTGCTCCTAACAATTAAACGCCTGCAGTTACTACTCCCTGCTGGGAAGGCCTGCTGGGGGCTAGGAATTAGCCCAGCCCTACTCTGAAACGCTGCTGAAATCCGGAAAAACAAATGTGTTTTAAAGTGCATTTCTCATCCTTCCAGCAGTGGGGACAGGTAGAAGTTGAACACCTATCACTGCTGTCGGTTACAGCATTAGCTCCGACTGCCAGCAATTTCCCAACTCTACAGCTGTTCTGTGGAGGGATTGTACAGTTGCATGTTAGAAAATGTACTTCTCTTCACCAAATGCTGCAACTGCAAAGGCAAGCACTCATCATCTAGAAAGCAGCAGCTGAGTTAGGAGCCTTGCAGTGGAAGTGATGCTGTCCTATGTTTGCAGCCTTTCTGTAGGCTCAGCTTGGAAGGCCATCAGCCAGGCAAATGAATCAAACTCACTCTCCTGGAGCAGATTTTGCATGAATCGTGGCAACATGCACAGGGACTATGTGTAAGAGAGGGAGCGAGCCGCACTGCTCAGCTATTTCAGTGAGAAAAACATCCGACTGCTTCCATGGAAAGGGCTCAGTAACATTTACCTGGCTCTTGGGAATGGAACTGCTGCTGCTGAGCTATTTTCCATCTTTCTCTTCCATGTCAAGTGTGAGCTGATTGCTAGAGAATAGGACATTTTACACTCCCTTCTCTTTTGTTGAGGTAAAAACACCAGATGTCATCAGCCTTGAAAGAGATAATCATATTCTTATTTTAAACAGGCATGAGATGAATGGTCATGGTGAGAATGGAAATGAGCTGCAGACAACACCAGAGTTCAGAGCACATGTTGCAAAGAAACTGGGAGCAATGCTAGACAGGTATTGGCATGCAGTCCTAAAGGAGTTTATTCTCAGGGTCAGTTACACCCATGCTTTTGTGTGCTGAAAATAGGAAATTCAAGAGCATTTAAAGGCTGTCATGAGAATCTTTAATTTATTCTTATGACCTAAATCAGTGCCTGGTTCAGGGTTGTGCTAGCGCTATGCCTCTAACTGGGCTGCCACCATCTGCCTTTGTTGTGTCACTGTGGCCCTGGGGAGCTGGAATTCTTGGTGGTCAGAGCTGGCTTCAGAAATGCTGCTTTTAAGTCATTCCTGTGGCATGTGTCCCTGAGGAGACCAGGCATGGCCTGCTTTGAAAGCAGGGAGGTGAGACAGCTTCACTAAGAAAAAGTGCCAAGCCATGTGGCATCTCTTTCCAGCCCTGTTCCCTGGGAACACCCAGCCTGGGTTCACTCTGCGCAACCCTGTCTAAGCTCTTCCTGGGCTTTTCTGTTTAGCGTCATCACCGTTTTGAAGGACTCGTCAGAATCTTCCCAAACTTCTGTGCAAGAATCTGACTCTGCAGATGATGGTGAGTGCAAGCCACTGTGGCTGTTGGGTGAGGTCGTTCAGTGGTGAGGAGTGAGGTGGATCCTGGCTGGTGCCAGCTGCAAACACAGCTGACTGGTAAGCATTTGCAGCAGAAAAATTTCTCCCAGTGACCCTGAAGGCTGTTCCTGGGTAGCTGTGGTGTTTGTGCCCAAAGTCCTCCCAGACAGTCCCAAATAACTACTGTCAGGCACTGTGGTGAGGCAGTGACAGCTGTGGAGCTTCCCAGGGAAAAGGCTGTTGGTTGCTTTCCCTGCTGGCTCACTTTGTGGCTAAAATCCTCCTTTGCCTGTTTCAGGCTTTCGCCTCTTCTCCTCTTCTGTCCCTGGAGACTCTGGGATGTTGCAGCCTTGCGCCGCAGCAAGGAGACAGCCCTCCAGCTCCAGGTGAGGAGGCTCAGCTGCTCTGCTTCCCAGGGACTCCTGCACCCCATACTGTGGCTGGGACTCTGGCAGGGGAGGCAGTTGAGAAGTGTGCTTGTGACTGCTGCTGAATGGAGCAGATTTTGTGTGTGTTTGTTTCTGTTAGTGCTGGCGAGCTAGAAATGCTGGTTGGAGCTCTTCACCTCTTAGTATGTGTAAGGAACACCTTGGCCTCCAGCCTAGGTAAATGCTAAGTGAGGCTAACTCTGCAGGCCCAGGCCCTCTGCAGTCTTTCTCAGGTGTTTTCTCAGGTTACTCTGCTGTCTGTGCTGAATCCAGGAGAAAAGTGTGACAGAGCTTCCTTCTGTTACCTTTCCAGTGACACAGACAGTGACCAAGACTGGCAAAGGTACCAAGAGGCTGCTGTATCAGCCACAGACATTCTAAAGCAAAGTGCTTTTCCTGCACTGTGTCAGGATTCCAATCAGGATCACTGTCGAGGTAATGTACAGCACAGCCAGAAAAAAGAAAAGAAAAAGAAGATTATGGGAGAGAACAATATTCAGGAGAAAATAATAAAGCCAGCAGACGGTGACCTGATCTGCAGAGGTTTGCCACAGTTGGTGTCTGCAGATGGACAGCACGAGAGAGGGACCATCAGACGTGCAGACAGCTCAGTGTTAGCAGGAAGTGTGAAGAAGAAAAAGAAGAAAGAGAAGAAGAAAAGAGAATGAAGATTTTTTTCCTCTGCAAAGGGAGGTGATGATGAGGGTTGAAGGAGACTGAAGCACACCCTAACAACCAGAGTTGCTGCACGTGAGGGAAAGTTAACTGACAAAGCTCCTGTTCTAAAAGCTCAGTGGCCCAAAAGTCCAGTGAAGTCACCTCCTGTGTTACTGGCACTCCTGGGGGAGACAACATTGTTCTCCTACCACAGCAGTTCCAGTTCTCTGTGCTGCTCTTGTGCAGCCCCAGTATAAGAGGACTGGACCCTGAGCACAGCCTTGTGTGGCAGAGGGATGTAATCAGAGCTGCGCCCCTCCCTGTGCCTTCACATTGTGAAACCAAACCTTCTATCCTGGAGGAAGTATATGCTGAATGGCATTTGGTTTACATGGCAACCGGTGATCAACTCCTTTTTCTCTCCTCCTAGATGCCTACTAAGAATATCTCCAACCTGTGGGAGACTTCATTTATCTAAAGCATCTTGCAGGGCCCCCTTGGTTTTTCCCCTATGATGATCATAGCTGTCTGTTGTTGAAACCTGGCCTGTTACTAATCACTCTGTAATCTGCACCTCTCCAGGGCCTCTGCACATCAGCAGAGTGCAGTGAGCTTATTCCAGCACTGTTAGAAGTAGGCAGTGCTGTTCGTCTTGCATCTGTAGAAATGTTTTTTCATCTCCAGCTTTTTCATGGCATTTGCTGTTATTAAATTCTGCTCCACTGTCAGCCTCATCTGGTAGGTTTTGTACCATGGTGGCTTTCTTGTTGCATTCAGGTGGGTCCCCTGGCAGAAAGATGGCTGAAGATGGCTCTTGTGTTGCTTGGTGATCAGTGCTATGAGAAGGATTTAAACCTGACTTAAAAGTCACTGTTTCAGCCCTGATTTCAGCTGACTGAGAGTTTGTCCCTGTGAACTGTAATGAACATCTGCAGTTCCCTGTTGAGCTCCCTCATGTCTTAACTTTGCAAGAGTCTTGAGCTTATTCTAGTCTCTAGGGTTTTAGCCATTTCACTGCTGAAAGAAAAGTAACAAAGCCTCATCTGGGGCTTTGTTTGTGTCTGGCCAATGACCTATCAATGATGTGAATGTTGAGAGTAAATAGAGGAGTTACAGGAGTAGGTCCTTAGGGCTAAGCCCTTTCACTTAGTGCAAGTTAGACTCAGCTCCCAGAGGAACTCTTTGCACGCCAAGAACTGCAGAATTGAATCTAGGCTGCAGGGGAGCTAGGAGTGAGACATGGTCTGTTAGATGAATGCAGAGGACACCTTTGCACAGAGCAGCTGAAGGAACTGCCACAGTGCACACACTGTGCATGGAAACTTCCCAACTGTTGTACAGGGTCAGGGAGTGTTGAATGCCATTCCCTGTCTCCTTCATCCAGGCATGGGAGCTGGGAATCCCCATGGTACACATAGAGAACTGGAGTCTCCTTGCTGCTGTGGAACTTTAATTTTTGATCTGCATTTAAAACAAAGCAGAGCTATATAAAAAAGAACAAAGCCCTTTCCACTGGGATAGCATGATTGTAGAGCAGGTCGTTTGGAACTGGGAATGTTTGGGATTTCTGTATTTAAAGGATTTGTAGCTTGCAGTCAGTGATCCCATACTGGCAGGTTTTTGCCGAGCTGTTCCAGAACCTGTTTCTGGATGGTTTTCATTGCAAGGTCAAGAACCAAATTCAACCCCCTTGCCTCCAGGGAGTTCTCAGTGGAGCTTTGTTACAGCAAAGGTGAGCGTTGGAGAGGTGGTGTCCCTTTTGCGGCAGCTCAGCCTTGCTCTATCCTGAATGGCTTGGTCTGTTGTTGGCAGGCTTGTACAGACCCAGCTTGATGAGGGGCTGAGCAAAGTCTACGTCCCAGTCACACCCTGGCATTTTTGCCACATTGCGTTCATGTTCCTGTCTTGATGGGATTCCTTCTTGGGCAGCACAAAAGGGCATCTGGCTGTTCTGGGCTGGCTGTGGGGTTTGCTTGGTTTTTTTTAGGGGCAGTGGTTTTTAGCAGTGCCAGCATCAACTTTCCATGGCTTCTGTCTTGAGCCTGAGACATCTGCTCTCCTGGAGGAAGCTGAGGAAGGGATTCATGTGAGGCAGGAGGGGCTGGAGGTCAACTGGGCACAGCAGCCTCTCCTTCCTGGGAGGCAGTGGTGGCAGTGATGGCAAACACAGCTGGAGCTGCGCCTGACAGGTTGGTGGTGGCAGCGACCCCTGAGCAGGTGTCTCGGTTACTGAGTGGAGGATGCCATCTGCGTGGAGATGAAGGTCTCAATGACATTGTGAGTGGATGGCAGCAGCTGACTGTGGCTGTTGGTGGAGTCAGAGCTTTGGTACAGCACCAGGCTGCTGGAGGACACTGTCAAAGGCACAGGCAGAAGTTAAGTGCACGTTGTCACTGCAGTCCCCTTACGTGTGCACGTACTTTCAGCACGACTGAGCTCTCCTGGCAAGGGTCATAGCTGCTTTTCCTGTGCTGTGTGACATTATGTACCTAGCTGAGGCTCACAGCTATTCTGAAAACAGAGAGAGTGGCAACCTTCAGAGCTCAGTTTTGAGGATTCCAGTCGGTTGTTAATGTCCTAGCTCATCCTTAAAACGAATAAGATCCAACTGGTGTTTCTTACTGAGGGGGTTGTGGGCTTTTGAGACCTAAAAAGTCCCCACAGGGCTGGACACTCCTGGACACTGATTTTTGTCAGTATTTTAAAGAACCTCTCTAGGTTCTGAAGAAGCATCCCCTTTCCGCTGTCTGGCCTCACAGACTGTGCTCTGAATCTTCTCCCTCTGCTAGCTTTACTGCACCCCTGAGACTGGCAGAGTCCTCTCAGAGAACTGTGAGCCCCAGTGACCATTGTCTAACTGGATTTTACAGTGCAGGCAAGAGGTGGTTTAAGATGATAGTGGCTGCTGCTCTTACCAGTAGGGCTGGAGGTGAGGCGAGGGCCGGGCTGAAGGTGCTGGATGGTTGTGTCCTGGCTCTGTAAGTGTATTGTGGGCGCCTGTGACACTGGCGTGTGCATCCCAGACTCTGCGTGGCTCTCCGTGTCAGGTGTGAATGCCTGCGGGAGAGAAAGTCAGCACTGCCTGCTTTCTGCATCCCTCCTAGCAGGCTCACAAAAGAATGAGCAGGTGCAATTTCCAACGAGATGAAACCCCCTCGATGATGCAGTGTAGAGCCTCCAATACTGCAGCTGGTACCAGCCAGGTGAGGAGGCAAGAAAGGTCATCCTGCTGGGATGCCATGGACCCCACACCACAAAGCTCTGACAAGCAAGGAGCTGCCTGCAGACTGGTGCAATTGAAGGTGGGGGAGAAAAGGCACGTGCTGAAGGCTGTTAACCTGTTTAGTTGGTGTCAGGTTGGTCAAGGTGCTGAGGTTGGCTGTGTCTGTGATCACCATGGTCTGTGGCAGGAGGCCTGTGTGTGTGTACTGGGCCACCTCAGGCTTGGGGCCATAGAGAGCTGTGCACGAGAGAGAGAACAGGATCAGGTGGGTGCTGGAGCTCTGCAGGGCTCCAGAACAGGCTGTGCTTTTGTGCTGTTCACCTGAGCAGCTCATGTCCTTACCGTGGGGGTTCTGTATCTGGGCCATGGTAGCCATAAAGGGGCTCTGGTTGATGTGACTCTGGACTTGCTGCATGAGGGGCTGCTGGTAGGATGGGTGCAGTTGCTGGGAGAACTGGACAGGCTGCAGGGTAGTGAGGCTGCTCCCCATGCTGTTTATTACAGGTACGCTCTGTGGCTGGGTCGACGTTGAGGCCAGGCCTGAAAAACAAGGGCTGATGACAGCAGTGTCACACACTGTAGGAGGAGTGTGGCTGCTCTGCAATAGAGGTGTCTGAAGCAGGCATTTTGGCAGGCCTCTCATTGCAGGGTGAACTTGGATCCTGCTTTTCAGGTGTTCTGTTTGTTAGCTGTGATTTAGAATAGATTTCATAACTGTAAAAACAGAGGGAGTGTGCAGAAAGCAGCCAGGTACCAGAAAGCCACCTCTGATCTCCAGGATTTGTTCCTGTGTGTCTCCCTGTACACCAGTGTAGCTCATTTGCCAGTTTAGTGATAGCTTGGCACACTGGATTCCACTGGGGAGGCCTCGCTCAGAGGTGAACTCAAAGGGTCCAGCTCATTTTGTCCTTTTTTATGAACCCCTTGGCTGCAGAGAGCCATGCTGCAGCTGTCCTGCCTCTGGGGAAGGAGGCCAAGCTCATTTTACTTGGACTGACAGTGATGGAATTTGGACCACTGAGAAAGAGGTAGAAGGGTTCACACTTTGCTCCCCATTTCCTACAACTGTCCACAGCCTGTTTCTGTAAAGCAGCACTGGAAGATTCCCAGTGTGTGGAGGTCTCCCTATTTGTCTGGGCAGCATTGGAATCCACACTATAATCCTAGGTGTACAGGAGGAAGTGGAAACTAGCTCACAGCTGTCACCATGGAACAAAGCAAGGTCTCTTTCTTCCTAGGAAAGAGGAGACCGTGGGCTTTATTTTCCCTTATCTAATGAGATGCACTTTGGCAGTAGATTGGTCTTGGAATGACAGCTCATACGAGTCCAGGAAAGCTGTCCAACAGTTATCTGTTTATCGAACAGATAAACCCCAGTCACTACTGCAATGCCTTCCAAAGGATCTGTGCTGCTCTTGGCAGCAAGTGGAACAGGATGTTTTGTCTTTCAAGCACTGTGAACATGCTTCAGCTTTTGTGGCTTTAAGGAAGCACTACATTTATATTTGGGAAGATGCAGAGCAGCAAACCAAAACATCAGCACAGGAATAGACTGCACAATGCCTTGCTTTCAAGACGTGGGCTTGTATGTGTCTGACTTCTAAAGTGAGTAAGGTATATCTGTCTCTAATTCCATTGGTGCTCGGAGGAGTGCTCCTGGAGGAGTGCTTGGTGTTTGTGACAGTCTCCCCAGGGCTGCATTGCTGCCAGCTTGGTGCCTTAGTCTCTGGAAATGAGGCAGGGAATTCCCAGACACACAGGGAGCTCTTTATCTGAATCCCCACAAGCTGAGTCAGTGCAGAGGGCTACTCACCTATCACCAGGGCGGAGGCTCCTGTGTTGGTGAATGCTGGTGCTAGGGATGAGGTCTCGCCAGCTCCGATTGCCATTACCCCTGGCAGTGATGCCATGATAAGGTTTTGAGTTTGCTGGCTCAGTGTGTGTGGATTTTGCTCTATGCTGTGTAGGGCAGTCAGGGTGCTGACAGGAGGGAGAGTTCCTCCAGGAGCTGAGACCTGTGTGAGAGGAGGATGGTGAAAGTGCCATCTGCAGCAGGCTGAGTATGGCAAGTCCCAAAGCAGTGACCGACATCCTCTGCCCTCTCCCTGCCTGCTCTGATGAACTGGGAAGACCCCATGTCTGCTGGCCTGCAGCTTCCCTGTGCTCATCAGTTACCTGGCAAGGGTCAGATGGTGAATGCTAAGAGAGCAAGTCCTTGCTGTTTTAGTTCTCCTGAGAGTCCTAAGGATGAGATTAGGACTCACTATGTTCTCTACAGGGAGAGTTCATCATCTGCCTTACAGCTGGGAGGAGGAGAGTGCTCAGAAGTGAAGAGGCTCACGTAATTGGATGCAGCAAGTTTAGCTGCAGAGTTCAGCACAGAATCCAGGAGCTGAACTTCACCTTTTCCTCTGACAAATGCCTGCAATATCCCCTTCTCCCAGCACTGCCATTAAATGGGCAATGAGTTTTTGGATTAGGATCTGGAAAAGGGTTGCTGGAAACTTCCCTTACACCTTTCTCTCACACTGTGTGCTTTTCAGACCACTGTGCTTGGCTCTTGTGTTCCGGAGAAATGGCACCTGGTGGAACAGGACTGTTCTGTGCTTGCACAGGGCTTGTGATTCAACCTGTCCCTCAGAAGTGTAATAGCTCGACTGTTTTCTCAGCCTTGAGAATGAACCAGGAACTTGTGCCTGTGCTCTAATGGGGTTTTGAGCCTGCACAGCCTTGGAGAGACCTGCAGTGGAGGTGCAGTGGAACAGCGAAATGCATTCCGATAATTGAGCTGAGGATGTTCAGTGCCTTATGTTAGACCTATTTTCCTCCCTCAGGTGAAAGGCTGTAAGGGAAGTTTTCAGCAACCCTTTTCAAGATCCTAATCCAAAAACTCATTGCCAACAGGTTAAGCAGTGGGACAAATCACCTTGATACAAGTTTGAGAAGATAGCCACAGAAGATTTTCAGCACCTTCTTTCAGGAAGAGCCCAGCAAGCCAGCGAAGAGAGTGAGTGATGACATTTACAGTGAGCTTAACTTTGCCTCTGGCCAGTGAGCACCAGTGCAGACTTCTGGCAGCTGTTTCCATGTAAGCAAGGGAACTTGTGCGAGCTGAGAAGAGCCACCCTGCAGCTCGAGTACCTCTCTGCTGATTGTGGGAGAAGGTGCAGCCAAATCTCCAAAGGAGATGTGCTTTGAGAAAGCAGCTCGCAGCAGTCTGGGTGCCCAGTGCGTGTCTCAGTGGTGTGTGCTGCATGCGGGCCGATGTGCTCAGTCTGTGCAGCTGGAAGTGGGGGTCACTGCTCTGCTTGTCCCACTGGGGTCTGATCAGCTATCTTGAGATGTGTAGAGTTCAGATGAGAGGTGGAGAGAACAGGTTTCCAGGGAAGAAGGAAATCATGTCATCCCTTCAGCTCTGTTGTTTTCAGAACAGCTGCTTTGATCACGAGAAATGGCTCCAATTCTTGCTGCTATGCTTATCCTGCCCCACCAGCAGCAGTCTGGAGGGCACCTATATCCCAGGCCTGCTCGTGTTACATGCTCAGTGCAAAGTGGCTGCGCAATATCTCTGTAAGAAAGTAGCTTTTAGAATATTCTAGGAGAATCTGATTCTGAATAGTCTGTATTGTAACCACGGGCAGAGAAACTGACCTGTTCCCCTTACCAGAACTGAAGTACTTACCAGCTTAGTGTCTGTGCTCAGTAAGTTCTGGCTGGGCTCCAGTCCAGGGGGAGAAACCTGGTGCAGAATAGTTTGGGTGGTCACCATGGAGCTGTTCCCGTGGTGGCTGCTGCTGGAGGACTCTGTCTCACTGGCTGGCTGCTGGTTGTACCTCACCCCTGCATCACAACGGGGTAAACTGGGTGTCAAAAATGAGAAACTGAGAGGCTTTGCCAAGTGCTGAATTCAGTTCCCTGTACAAGTGCTTGCCTTTGAGTGCTTGAGGCAGAGGGAGGGGAGCCAGAACAGGCATTCTCAGCCTTCTGCAGCTTGATGCAGCTGCTTCCTCAGATGCACGGCACGGCTGTGCGTGCTGCAGAGAGCAAACGGGAGCCAGCCTTCGGGAGGTGGGTTTAGAGGGGAAGGATCCTTCCAGGGTGAGAGCCTGGGGAGCTGAAAGAGCTCTGCTGTTTGTGGGTGGAGAATGAGCTTTCCTGGTGCCTGGAGAATGGCCCCCAGGGTCTGCTGGCATAGATTGCAAAGAGTAGGAAGTGCCACGGAGTCGATTTGCGCTGGCAGCTGACCCCTTGAAAAAGTATTCCTGCCTTCCAGCTTTGAGGAAGGAGTTGGTGCCGAAGGTTTCGTTCCTGACCTTTGTGCCCCTGCAGTTCTAGCCACTGCCCTCGGTCGGGTGTAAGCTCTGGCTGTCACCTGTGCTCTGCCCTTGCACCCAATCTGCCTTTTCGGGTTGTTCTTACCGTGCACCTTGCTCGGCGAGAGCGCCGGCGGGGGCTGGAGGGAGGAGGAGCTGTGCGGGGCCAGCGCGGGCTGCGGGGCGCTGAAGGTGTCCATGGCCAGCTTGTGCCGGAACGCCTCCTCCTTCCTGCGGTTCGCGAACCAGTTGTAAACCCGCACCTCGGTCACCAGGTTGGAGCCCAGGCCCTGGGCCTGCGACGGAGAAACGCCTCTCTGAATGCACTCTGCTCTGTGGGGGGAAACACAAGAGCCCTGCAGAGCCGCGCTGGAGGGCACGGCGAGCGCACGGCCGCGGTGCGGAGGGCCCCGGCTGGCCCTCGGTGCACGGCGAGCGCTCGGGCTGCCGCACGCCACTCAAGCTTGGCTGCTGTCAGCGGTGACACCTACTGCCGTGCTGCTGGCTGGCCTCGGTGCTAGCAAAGGCGCTGCCGTGGCCCTGCCGCTCAAAGCCTCACGCCGGTTTTACCTGTTGCACTCTTCCACCAGTGCTTCTCTCTCCTCTTTGCTGGGGTTTTTTTGTCTCTCGTAGGCTTGGAACAGGATCTGTTGTGAGGCCGGACCCCACTTAAAGCGGTTTCTTCTCCCCTTCTTGGTGGGCAGGTCATCTCCCATGGGTTCCTCTGTCAGGATACCCTGGCCAGCATGTGTGAATTCTGCAGGCACAAAGGGAATTTGCTTTCTGGAGCAGGCCCAGTGCAGCTTACCCTTAACATCTTGTGCAAGACAGAGGGATGACTCTAATGGAAGTGGGACTAACATTCCCTAACCTGCTGAACCTGACAAGATGTTTCTAGCACGACCTGTGCTTTCCCTTGCATGCATTGCATCTCTACTCCTGCCTTGCAGTAGTGAAAGTGAGGGCAGCTGAGTTTCAAGTAGGCAGGGCCAGAATCTTGCTTTCCAAAACAAGCCAAAATCCAAATATCTCATTTTACTTGCATCCAGACAGTACAAAAGGAAGTGAGACCTGTTCCAGACGGGCTCATGGATGCAGGGCTGCAAGCTGCCCTGATGGTTCCCAGCAAGTGCCTGTGATGAAGGGGCTTAGAGGCCCAGAGGTGAGAGCCCACAGTGGTTTTACAGTAGCCTGCTGCTTTCTGCAGCTTGAACTACTGTTCCTTTAGCTGAAACTGCCAGGTCTAGGGATGGGTGCAGAGCTAACTGCACATGGGGAGCATTAGTTGCTTCCCTTTAGCCAGAGCATGGGGCGGGTAACTGCAGCTGCTTCACATGGAAGTGCTTGTCTGTGTGCTCTTTGGTTCACCTCACCGCTGCTTGCTGACCTGGACTTCTCTGCCACAAGTGCCTTTTCCTTCCAGTTTTCCTTGGCAGGGACTAACGGGAGAGCAGAGGGCTTTAGGTAACTGAAATGGGAGAGCAGTCGCTGCCATACTTACGCTGGGCCACCTCTCGCTGCTTGCGGACGTACCAGGTGTAGAGGGCTGCCCTTTTCTGGGTCTTCATGGGAGTGCCCTTGTTGAGGTGTTGGGAGAGGTGAGATTGGTTCAGACCAGTAGTGTCTACCACCTCACGCTGAGGGATGTTGTGCTGCTGGAGGTAGGATTTCACTATCTTTGCAACTCGCCAGGGATCGTCTCTGGAAGGAGCAGAAAACACTTCTGGAGACAGAGATCTAACACCTGCCCGTAGCAGAGCTGGATTCCAGGGAAGTGCACCAGTACCACCTGAGGTGCTCCTTGCAACCACCACTGCATGCAGCAGGGCCAGGCTGTCAGCTGGTTGCATGAGGAAAGGCTGTTCCTCAGTGTGGTGCCTTGTTCAGTCCTGACTCTGCACTCAGGGTGAAACAAGAGCTGTAGTGCTGGCTTCCCTGGAACTGTTCTCTGTGGGCACCTGGATCTCCCCTCAGAAGGGGACTGGTTCTCAAGGAAACTTCCCAATACGTGGCTGTAGTCTGCTGCCTGTGCTCATTTGGATGCAGAGCTCTGGGCTGTTCTGTCTACATAGCAGTGGTCTGTAAATGACAGAGGCTGACCAGGAGTGTGAGCAAGGGATGGAGCTTTCTGCTGTGAGGGGAGGGGAGGGGAGTGGGAAGCATCTGTGGCACGAGGAGGGAAGTGACACTGCATTTCAGTGCTCAGGTGGATACTTTATGACTACAGATCTTCTCACAGCTGACATCTGTTCCCTTTTCCTGCTTAGCTTTTCTTCTCTCTCTCCCTCTTTCCTTAAGGCAGAGGTGCTTGGTGTTCCAAGAGGTACTTCTAAGACTGATGCATTGTGGTATTAGGCTGAACCTAGCTCATGTCCTGGTTCCGGTCCAGGCTGGGTTGCCTTGCAGTGATTCAAGAACTGCAGAGAGGCTTTCGTCACACTGTCACGTGGGAGCTGTGTGTGCACAAGTACACAGCAAGTCCTCCAGGATGGTGTTCTTGCACATCTGTTGTGTGTCTTTCAAATGCACAGAGTCACATCTAGAGCCCCTCAGGCTTCTAAAGGCAATACAGATCAGCAGGCAAACCACTCCTTCCTCCTGACACCACCCTGCTCTGGGGCAGCAGCTGAGGGAACACACCTATTTGAGACCCACTCACAGTACATGAGAAGCTAATCTGATTTTATAAGTAATGTGAATCTCTGATGTGTAGGATCTCTAACTAGAATATTCATGAGGGATTCTAAGGAAACTAGAAAACATGACTCTGACTTCTTTGAGTGTGTTGATTTCACCAGAGCTCATCATGACAGTGGAAGCAGAAAGGTGTGAAAGCAGGCAGTCTACATCCCAGCGGTGCAAGAGCCTCTAGAGAAAAAGCTTTGGTTCAGTTTCAGCAGAGAGCATCCTCCTATGTTCTCTATGTGAAACACCTGGTGCAAGTGGCTGCATGCTGCAGGTGTGGCATCACAGCCAGCACCAGCAGCCACGGAGCAATCGAGGGGGAAAAGGTATCTAGGATTGCATGGAAACTGTCACGAGAGCACACAGGGCTGAGCAACAGGCAACAGCTCATTTCTTTGTTGACTCAGGAGGCAGCCAGAGGCTGCACAGTGATAAGGAGGACGAAGTCCACACCTGTTCTCTCAGAGCAAACAGCCTTATCTCTGCTCCCCTGCAGCCCCTCTCCTGGTGCCCAGGTAGTCCAAGGAGCAAGCCCAGCTGCAGTTAAAGAGTGACAGGAACACTGTCTGTTAGGGCTTGCTGAAGAACCTGCTCTCTTAAAATGGGAACGTCTGCTTATCTTTCTGATGGGACGCTTGATGGACAGGCTTCTATTTTCTAGCTTCTTTCCTTAGCCATCTTTGTCTTTCAGAAGCTTCAGAACCAGGCTGAACTTACAAAAGCTTTCCTTTCCTCAGTATGGTGTTTTGCTTTTTTCTTCTCACGCTGTCATAACCAGGGCCCAGGCTCAAACCTTTGTACTTGCAATAGTCTGTCTAGCACCTGCACCCTGAGTTCATTACACAAGGAGAAAGGACTCAGACTTGGAACCTCTGGTCTCTTAGATTCACATCCTGGCTCAGATGGGAAGAAAGAGGACTATGATCTCTCTGACAGAGACCTCTGTTAGGTGTCCATTTCCTTCTTACACTACAGTCAGGAGTCACTTTTGTCTCCCCTTTGGAGCCCCCCATTTCCTTATGGCAGGAATAAAGCAGGAAGTATCTGTGAGTCTCTTCTCACAGTGATTAAACCCTGTGGTTTCTTTTGCTTCGAGACAAAGCAGGGAGCTTTGGGAGGCACAGCAGTGCAGGGGACTCCTGACACAGCCTGACTTGACAGGGCAGCTGCAGGAGCCCCTAGCTAGGCTGGAGGCTGGCAGAGACCAGGCCGTAGCACCAGGGCAGCAACTCCTGGTGGCCCCAGGCTGCTCCATGGCACCAAGAGCAGCTGGGCAGCTGAACCCTTACATGAACCACTGCCCAGCTGCAGGTTCCACCAGCAGAGCTTTCCCTCTTGACTAGGACAACAGAACTGCAACCTCCACTCTCACTGGTAGTAAGGCTGTCATTGACTAACAGAGGCTCCAATTTCATCCTGAACAAGTTCTCCTGGGTGTAACTGCAGTAAAATCTCTGTGCTTCAGTGAATCAGACCTGTGGAAATGGCTCTGCCTTGCCCAAGCTCTCCTTCTCTACCTCCTAGCTGGTTTTCTGCTTTTTAGCTTCCCTTTCTCACTAGATGCAAGGTGTCTTCCTCTCTTGTCCTCCAGGGTCTAATCTCTGTCTCCAAGTCCTCACACAGTTTTACTTCCTTCTTCTCAAGTCTTGCTGTCTGCTGCTTCTTGCCATTCAAGCACAGCCCCTCTCCCTGGCTCATCTCAGCCACAGGGGCCTGGGTCCCCTCTCCATGCTAGCTTCCCATTTTCTTAGTTCTGAGGTCACTTTTTAAGGGCGTTTTCACCTCCCTTTTGTTACCTGAACAATAAGTAACCCAGGTAGTTAGTTATAAACTCAAAGGGAACAAGAGGCTGGTTGATAATTTATAGCAACATCTCAAATTTAAATGGAAAGTAAATATCAAGTTGTTAGCATTAAAGAAAACCCATTCCAGAGAGGTGGAGATGGAACATTCAGGGGACCTTCTCCCTCCTTCACTCTTCCTGACTTTTCTTTTGTTCCTTTCTCTCACCTCCTCTTCCTCATTCTCTCTGTCTCTCCTTTTCTTCTTTCTCAGGTAAGAGAAGCCTTCATTTCCTTGAGGTGGGTTCTGAATTGCTGTTTTGTACCAGACCTTGCTTAAACAGAGGTTCAGAGCTGGGAAGTACTCAGGACCATCCTCTGGCCCTTTCCTCTGGAGCCTGCTAGACAACCCTGACTGGTGTCAGTGCACAGCCTGGAGCTGGGCTAGGCAGAGAGCAGGGAAGGTAAGACCACAGGGCTCCTTTCTGCTGCACTTGGCCTGCTTTGCCTCATCTTGGTTTATATGTGAAATGAAAGGGGTGTGGCAGCTTCATCTCCAGACTCCCCAGCCAGAGCCATTCTAAGGTGCTGCTTGCATGGGGAAAAGACTGAACCTTTGTCATTGCAATTTTCTTTTTTCCTCATGGAAAATGTGCTTTTATCCCTACCTCTGGGGAAAATCTGCAGCTTATCTCCATTTCTCTTTCCTAATGAAACTTCAACCCTTGCCCTGCAGGCAAATTGTCCATTTGCTGTACCTGTGCTAGTGTCATCTGTCCCTTCACCTAGGAGAGCCTCTCTGCTTCTGCTCTGGGGAATGGCTGGGGAGTTACAGCACACAGCTCAGTTTTACATTCCTGATCATGACACAGTTTGCTTTCTGCAGGAGTGATCTGGAAAGAGTGTTGCTAAGTCTGTAAATGCATGGAAGGGCTGTGGACAGCTGAGGGGATGGAATGGAGCTGTGCTGGTTCCTTCTCAGAGAAACTTTTGTCTTTAGCATCTTTTTTGTTCTGTGAGGACAGAATCTAATCGATGCCACAGGTGCCCCCAGCTATGTGGGTGTATCTTCTCCACATCCTGTTTCGCTCAGCTTTGTCTGGTGCTTTCCAAACTGGAGCTTTGCCCTGAGTGTTGCTGCGAGGACATGCTTGATCTCTTGGTGCTGTCCCTTCTATCCTCTCCAACTCCTGGAAGGCCCAGCAAGGGGCACTTTCCTGAGCCTACTTCACAAGCAGTGGCTGCTGTCACCTCACAGCCTTTCTTGTGTCACTGCAGCTGCCCACGAGTCAATCCCTGCTAAACTGTGGTCTGCAGTCTTAGACCAGGAGTTGCTGACAGTCCCCAAAGAGGCTGCTACCTGGTGGCATGAGTGCCCCCATTGGGTTCTGGGTTTGAAATCCTCCTGTACTTGCCAAGATGGATTTGCAAGCGTTGAGGTTCTGCTGGGAATCCTTGGGCATGGAGGTTCTTGCCTGCCTTCCTGCCTGTCTTTTACTAACTGCTAGGAGTAATTTCTCTGCTAGACCGCTTGCCCTAACAGTATTTGGTACTAGTTTAAGGAGTTTAGGCATCTGCTAATGGAAAGGTTTGTTCATAAAACCAAAAAACCTTTAGATGACAACAGCTTGCTTGTTACCAAAGCCTGCCCTTGGTTCAGAGCTTGGAACAGACTCTCAGGCCTACAGTTGCTTTTGTTTAGTCTTTGACCAGAAATTTGAAACATGTCAACACAGACTTCCTACTGCTTCTACTTTACCTTGACTGGTTTTGATCTGTTCCTCCTTAGGCATACTCAGGGTTTGTTTAAGGGGGCTTCTGGCCCCCTTGTCCTGTCCTCAGCAGCAGAAGTGAACTGCTCTGCCCTGTGATATAGGGGACTGATGGAAGAGAACTCTGATGTTTCAGAGTAAACCTTTGAAATTAAGACCAAGTGTGAGGCTTGTTCTTGCCTAGTCCCCTGTGTGCTATCTTAGAGCTTTGGGTAGCTCATAGAACCTCGCTGTACCTCAGTTCCCATTTGGAAATGGGAATGCTGCTTGGGTGGCTGTCTGGGGAGATGTGAGGCATCAATATCACAGGTTTGCAAAAAAGGTGAAACTTGTGCTGAGGCTGGCAGTGAGCACAGGGAAGGCTGGAAGCAAGCTCCTAGAAAGGCAAGGAGGTTCAGAAAGAAGAGTTCATCCTGAAGTGAGGGTGCCAGGAAGGAATTCCCTGTGTCCTTAGATCACAGCAGGTGGCATTCATTAGAGAAAGGGATAGAGCCAGGTGCTCTTCTTCAGCTTCCATGGCTTCCCTTGTGGAGAGATACCTGATAAACCATCAGAAGTTAATGATCAAAAAGCTTATCAGGGTCTTTTCATCTATAAATTTATAAGACAAAAGAGAAATAATAAAACCATTGGATAATTAGTAACTAGCCAGGGCCCGCCCGGTGCCACTGGGCTCAAACTACCCCAAGACCTGTACGCAGACTCAGGAAGATGAGAAGGAGACAAGGATGGGGGGGAAGAGAGGGAGAATTAGCCAGGCCAACAACAAAATGGGAGTAACAGCAGCAGAGACAGAAGGGTGGAGAGAAGGGAATCACCTTAAAAATAAGTGAGGGAGAGCTAAAGGGAGCAGAGGAGACAAAGTCGTGATGGAGCTGCAAGGGGGAGAGGGGTGAGAGATGGACTGGGCCAGGGAGAGGACTGTATTACTGGGGTTGTTTCCCCACCCAGGTAAGAGCTCATCCAGTGGATTTCCTTCTGCTGGGTACTGCAGACTCAGTGACTCCCAATCTGCCTGGGAGCTTTCTTCTAAGTAGTCCCAGTGAGTGCTAACTCTTGTCTTACTGCTTCTTGGGCTGTGGCCTTTGGTGGTGGGATTTGGTGTTTGCTTCTCGTTACACTTGATAGTCACTTCCTTGTCTGGGACCACCTCATCATTGCAAAATGCCTCCAGGACAGACGGGCAAGCATCTGGTTCTGTTGCTGCAGGCAGGCTGGATGGGGATGGTGCGCGTTCGGACAGACCTCTCTTGGGTCTCCTGTGGGAATTGTGTCCCAGCAAGAATCTCAAATGGAAATCGTGGTGGATGCTTTTCAGTTCTATTGTGAGGCTTACTGGTTGAGGGAACTTTTCCTGTCTTTTGACCTCCAAAATGCTTGTATGCAAAGGCAAATTGGTGTGGCAGTCAGAGCTGTAGTTGTTGCTGCATGTGTGCTTGCTACTTGTGTCAGGCAGTGTGTGGGAGAAGCGGAGTGTTTTAACCTGCCTGTGTTCTGCGTTTACTCTTGCTACAAGAGAAACTCCTCCTGCGGTCAGGAGGGCTTTGTGCCTGTGAGAATGGCAAAAAGAAGCTCTCTGGGTTTGTCTGTGGCCAATAATCTGTAGCAAATCCCAGTGAAATTAACAATACTGATCTTTTTAAATACAGCAGGGAAGCACTGCAGCTTTGCTTTAGCAGAGATCCCCAGCCAGGACGGCACCGGATAGGAGTGACCAAATTTCTTCCTTTATTTATGTTTTGGTTTTCTTTCCTGATGACTGAAATTGTGAATCACATTAAAAGTTCCAGCCCTAAACCCTGACATTCAGAGAGGAACGAGGCACAGGGGCCCTGGCCACATGAGGACCTCACGTAAGTGGTGAGACTCCATGGCTCCCTTCGCACACTCTCGGAGAGAGGAAAGTGAAATCTGAGCCTTTAATCGAGACCCCGGGGATGTTTCGGGACTGCTAGTCATGGCACGGATGGAGACTGCCTCTGTGCAGCTAGATCAGCTGTGAATACCGGGGACACTAGGCAGGAGGAGAAAGGGAAAGAGGTGTAGAGGGAGAGCAGAGGAAAGCAGCGAAGAAGAGCAGCAAATCCGTCCTTACTGTAAGAGTCTTTCCACCACAGCCTTCTGGTGAGCAGCCTCCTCAGGGCTCAAGTTTTCCAGCTCCTTCATGATCGGAGGGGTGAATTCCTCCCCGTCATCCGAGGTCTCATCCCCCGAGAGCCGAGCGTCGCCGGCGCCGTTGGGCGGCGCGGGGATGTCGGCGCCGGGCTGCGCTCTCTCGCCCTGCAGGGCGCTGATGGCTCTCTGGCTCTCGCTCTGCAGCGCGTACGGGTCCGCCTCGCTTAGCGCCTTGATCAGGGTCTCCTTGGTGAGCCCCGACTCCAGCAGCGCTCCCAGCAGCTCCACTTGCAGGTGGCTCAGCTTCGAGACCATGGTCCTCAAGGTGTCTCCGGGGCTTGGCTCTCGGGTGGCTCTGCCTCCAGCGTCCTACACCATGTTCCTGAGGTAAGGCGCCCGCCTGTCAGCAGAGTGGGCACGGCGCAGCCTCCCGCCGGCACACCCCCCCAAAAAAACAAAATACAAAATTGAGCCACTTCAGACCCCCCACGACTGTCCTGCACCAGTGCTGATAAAGGGACCCTTGGCTATCTGTTTACATTGGAGCAATGTAAATTCTCCAAGGTTCATATTTATCTGTGTGCTTAGTAAGTTACTGAACTTTGGACTTCAGCACTGCAGCAGCAGTTCACAAAGTGCAGCGGCAGAGAAGGCAGGGGGAGGGGGAAAGGGAGGGAAGTGGAGGGGAGAGGGAGAGTAGGATGAAGGGGTAGAAGGTCTGCAGCACACACGAGTAGGCTGTGGACAGACGAGCAGGAAAAGGAGGCCCCCGGCGTGGCTGGGTGCTGGCCCCACTGGCTGCAGAGCAAGGAGCAGGTGCGGTGCCCAGGGCTGTGTCTGGCCGCGACTCCGGAGCGGCTGCTGCCCGTGGGAGATTGCACGGCTTCGGCAGTGGCAAGACTCAGCCGAGCTCAGCCCCTGACAAAGGCTTGGGGCTGAGAGAAAGCCACCCTGGCAAGCTCCACTTGCCCTTGTGCAACCCCTCAGCAGGGCAGTACAGGCTTATGGCAAGGTAGCTGAGACTCACAGCATGTTCTGGAGCTGCAGCTGACTTATGTGGCACAGCATGAAGTGCTCCACGATGTTTTTCACTTTTGACTTTGGCTTGCAGGGTGTTACAGGGCTTGTCCCACTCAGCTTGTGATTCAAGCACATGATGAACAGCCCAGGGTGTTGGTTCATGCTGAAAGTCCCTCCCTTGGCATCAGCTGCCTTGCTGCTTCTGGGGAGTTCTCTGGCCAGGCTTGTGGTTACCATTTACCATCTACCTCCAGTCCCTCTTGATACCAGTCCTGGTCTGAGGTTCTGCTCCCTCCTGGTGGATGACTTCCTCAGACATGCTCCATAGCTTAGGTGGAGTCACTCAGTGCAGTTCTCAGGGAGTCCTTCTAAATTGTCTTTTTTGGTCTCTTGGTATGAATGACTCTATCGACTTTGAGTGGCTGGTTGAGGGAGTACCTTGATGTGCACATCTAGACTTGGTGCACAGCATCTCGTGCAGACAGTTCCCTGTGTGGTCAACAGGTGAAGGATGTAAACCTGCTGTCTTCACGGAGGTGTCCTAGGGCAGCTGCTGCTCTCTTCATGCGCTCCTGTCAAGCCTGAGCTAAGAGGAGCCTGAGTAATGTCCCAGGACTATGCTGCAGGGTGACCTTGGGCCCTGTTTTCCTTGTGTGGGCACTATTTGCCATGCTCTTCAGGCTCCTGCCACAACCTGCTGAGTCAGCAGCTGAAAGGCAGAGCTCCTCTGCAGCTTGGACCCCCTCCTCACTGTGCTGGGGCTGCCCCCTGCAGCCAGGGCTGCTGTTGACTGCTGGCTTTGGTTTCTGGTGGCCTCTGCACTCCCAGTACCAGGCCCCCTCACTGCAGAGAGTGAGCAAAGCTCTGTGTGTGTGGCTAAACAGGAGCGATTTATGTTTACTGTGAGACATTTCCAGGTGAACATTTTTCCCCCTACTCAGGGTCTGTAAAGACTGATGACCTTTTCTGTTGTTGCTCTATCAATGTTTGATACAATTTCTCTGCCTTGTATTGCTTTAGTACATTTTCCCTCATTTCTCCCCTCAGGTAGAGATGCCAACAGCACTGGACAAATAGCTGAAACCCAACCCTCAAAACCCAACAAAAGCTAAGTGTCAGTCAGCTCAGACTCCTCACACTTGGCTGTGCCATTTGGGAATAAGGTCCCTGTGCACATAAAGCAATCAGCTTTGGTAGGTGTCTAACCACCCACAGGAGTAAGGGTGAACGTTTATCCCAACAGGTCTGGCATTTCAAAGAGCAGGTGATGCTGCTGTCATTCAGGCTGAGAAACCCTCCAGTGGTCTGAGCAGCAAACACAGGAGCATTGTAAAGAACCACTAACAGAACAAATGACTGCTCCGTTTCTTCTGCCAGCAGCAATTTTACCCCTTTATTCGGGGGACTGCACAGGCTCCCTCTGCTAGCACTTTTATCGTCAATGTATTCAAGGGGCTTTCCTCCTCTCTGTGCTCCTTGGAACCCCATGACATCATCTTAGCCCAGCAATGGCAGTAGGAGATAGCCTGCAGAGCTGGCATGGTGTGCTAAGGGTGTTGCGCCACTGCCTGTCTCTCTCCACCTTCCCCCTCCTGCCTGGGGAACAAGCCTGTGTCCTTCCAGCCTCTCTTTCCCCTGCACTCACTGTCCCCGCCGTTGGGGTGGGGACGAAAAGCGGAGAGCAGGAGGAGCTCTGGAATTAACGAAGGAGCTTCCCACTAGGTGGTGGTGAAGAGAGTCGTGTCCCGCCGGTCGGGCGGTACGCAGCTCCCATTTTATCGAGCAGACTTCCACAGGCATCTCCTGAACAATAACCTAGCGTGGCCCTGTCAGAACTCGATGGGTTTTGCCTTCCCTTAAGTCGATGCAGTTTGTTCCTCCCAAGCAAGCAGAGATGACAACTCTAGCTGCCATGTCCTTCTCTAGCTGCCATGTCCTTCGCTGAAAGGTGAAGGGTCTGCATGCAGCTGCTTTGCTTCTCTTTGCACTTCCCTTGCAGCAGAATCAAGACGTGGTTGGCTAAATGTCATCTTACGCCTTTGGAGAAGCACTTTGGAGATGAGGACTCCTTGTAGACAACACTTTCAGCTGAATTTTCTCCACCGTGTTTTCTCTGGGAGCTACCATTCAAAACAGACCAAGTTAAAAACCCCCACAAAACAAACAAGCAAAAAAAAAATCACTTTTTCTTGTTTGTTTGCTGCTGGTTTTGGAGTGGCTTGGCAGGTCTGCAGCAAAGGCTTCAGGTAGGACAGGCAGTTTGGGAGGGCTTTGTGAGTGAACTTCAACTGGAAGCTCTTTTGTATGTCCAAAGACAAAAGATGCTGAGAGAATTATCTGGGGAATGCCAGCAGTGCTCCAGTTTGCCATAAGAGCAGCTGCTGGCTCTGTAAGGAGGAATAAACTTCTGTGAATCCATCCCACTGCTCCCCTGCAGTGGCAAAGCAAGCCCACAGAAGCATTTAGCAGTCTGGTCACAAAGCTGAGATGCTGAAGAAGATTACACTTTAATTGCTCATCAACTAGAAATAACTTGTGCCAAATTAATGTGCTGGCAATTTTGCAAGACTGGGGATTGAAGTGATTTCAGTAAGGACACAGAGCAGGGATACTGTTTCAGAGATACCAGTATTAGTTTTACACCCTGTTCTTGTGGAGAATTAAGTAAGGCTCTTCAGTACCAAGCCAAGGCTGAGGCACTGATGGATCCTTCCTAGCTCTGACTCCAGAGGATGGGGAGGGGGTTTTACCTCCTGCATTCACTCTATCGTAACCAGTGAAAAGAGTTAACAGGCATCCCAGAGGCACCACAGCAGTGAGGATGCTAAATGATCAGTTTTCTAATGATTACTGGAGATACACAGGGAAGGTCTCCCTTGTGCATGCCCTGCCCAGAGCTTGAGTGTGGTTGGGGGTGGGGGGTGGTGGCAGCAGCAGCAGATTCCCATGAGGCTGTTCACCCAGGCCATGTACAGCACAGCTCCAGAAGCTGTGAGACTCACTCCTCTCACCTTGCATTGTAGCCACCAAAGCCTGTTTTCTGTGCTTCTGAGATGGGCACAAGTTCTGTGTTGGAGGGCAAAGAGTTCTGTGGGCAAGTAGGGCAGAAAGTCTTTCAAGGTAGCTGCAGCCTGAGCTGGATGAGAGGTGCTGGAACCGCCATTTGAGCCCAGCAGCAGAGCAAGCTGCCATAGCTGACCCCAGCTGGGATCCCAGCAAGCTACTCCTGGTGCTTGGAATACTTCCACCTAGTAGCTGATAGATTAATCTTGAGTCTAAATCAGATCTTAGTAAGAGGGTAGAGTGCTGGTTCTGTCAGCAGCTCTAAGGTAATTCCTGTCCACGAGGCCAAAAAGGGCTGTTAAAGGCACAGAGGATTTGGATGTGAGGTGTGTCAAACCCCACATCGTTTGTTTCCGGTACGCAAGGGAGAGCCCTTCAAAGCCCAGTCTGTGTTTAGCTGCAGCACAGCACCCTGGGGCTCCCCTAGACTGCAGCGCCAAGCCAGGCTGTGTGGCACACGCAGCTGCCTTCTACAGTGCCCCAGAACTTCAGATGGCTGCAGTGTGCTGCAGCTTCTTCTCTGCTGAAGGAACTTAACTGGCAGAGATGAAATGAGCCACCCACGATTACACAGGCGACCACTAACAGACCTGAGAAGAACTGAGCTGTTCCTCACAGCCGCTGCAGCTTTTGCATTCAATAATGGAGATGGACAAGATGAAAATTCTTTATTCAATCCACTAATAGATATCAACTAGGGTGGGCTCCAAAAGCTGTTTTAGAGACATCTGGCACCTCTCTAGATGCAGTGAGAATGTTCCTCTGTCCTCATATTTTTTTCAGACTTGTGGTGAAGTACATGAAGGCACAGAACTCTCCCGGCCTTAGGGGGGTTGTTGGTTTGTTTTTTAAATAAATACCTATTTTTACCAGACCCAGACATTGTTCTTCTACTTAATGCAGTTACATCACCTCTAGTTCTCGGTTCAAACAGGTTCTTGTCCATCCCACACCAAAAGAACAATGAAGGAGGCTGCACAGCTGGGCTGCAGCAATTGCACCCCAGAGCCCCACTTGCACACACTGCTGCCAGGGAGCAAACAGCAGGGAAGGGTTGAGTGAGCAGACACAAGGCAGGGCACTAGTTCTGCATTTGGGACAAAAGTAACCAAGGACTGGAGATCTGGCAGCAAAGAAACCAGTGAGGAGTGCCACTATGGCACTGTCACTGTGTCTGGGACTTGCTGTTTCAATAGAGGGCTGCTGAGAACACGAAGTGTGGGAGTTTGATTTGGTCAGACCACCCTGAATGAGCATCTGGAGCACTTGATCCTGTTCTTTCACTTGCTTTGTCTAATAGGCACCAAAGAGACAGGACTGTCCAGAGAGGCACTGTGGGTGTCAGCTGAGCACTCCAACTTCTGACACACCTCACCCCTGCTCAGCATGTGACACCCCTGCTACAGGAGCAAGCCCAACACAGCAGGGCTGTCACAGAACCATTAAGGCTGGAGAAGACCTTTCATATCATAGAGTCCAACTGTAACCACTAAACCATATCCTGAAGCACATCTACAGCTTCTTGAATTCCTCCAGGAATGCTGACTCCACCACCTCCCTGGGCAGCCTGTGCCAACCCCTCACCACTCTCTCAGTCCTAATGTCCAACATAAACCTCCCCTGGCACAACTCAAACCCATTTCCTCTCGTCCTGTCCCTGGTTATTCAGGGGAATAGACTAACACCAGCCTCACTCCAACCTCTATCAGGGAGCTGTAGAGAGCACAGAGATCTCCCCTCAGCCTCCTCTTCTCGAGGCTAGACAACCCCAGCTCCCTCAGCGGCTCCTCATATGATGCCCTCCAAACCCCTCACCAGCCTTTTTGCTTTTCTCCAGACATGCTCCATTACCTCAGTTTCTTTCCTATGCTGCAGTGCCTAGAACTGGACCTCTGTGGCCTTACCAGGGCTCAGTACAGGGGCACCATCACTGCCCTACTCCTACTGGACACACTGGTTTTGGTATGGGTCAGGATGCTGGAGGCCTTCTTGGCCACCTGGGCACACTGCTGGCTTCTGTTCAGCCACCAGCATCCCCTAAATCCTTTTCCACCAGGCAGTTTCCCGCCCCTCTGTCCCCACCCCTGNCAAGCCCGACGATGATGCCCTCAATGCCCTCACCCTCATCATTAATGAAGACATGAAACAGGCCTGGCCCCGATACCGAGCCCAGGGGCACTGCCTGTGACCAGCCACCAGCTTGACTGAACTCCACCGTGCACAGCTCTTTGTGCCTATCGGCCAGTTCTGAATCCAGCCCCGAGTCCATTCGGCTATGCCATGCACCATAGGAGGTCCCCGGACCCTCCTCTTGGCCCTTTCTGCAGACAGGTGTCACGCCGGGAAGCCTCCACCGCCGGGGTCTGCTCCGTTAAGCAGGGCTGGGAGCAGTTGCACCGATGCCACTCACCCAAGCAGAATCCTGCCGTTCCATGAGCACCGAGCCGGCACTGCCCCCCGCCCCCACAACTACTTGCCCCCCAGTCCTTCCCTGATGGCCAAGGGCAGGTGCAGTAAAGCACTCCCGTGTCGGGCAGTGCTCTCGCACACACTCGATAATCTCTGCGGTGGTTTCTGCCCCGCCGCGTTGTACTGCTCGCCGCCGTCCGGTAAGTGACGTCTCCCCGAGGACACGGACTGCCGAGTCGAGACGCGGGGTCACGCACAGTGCGAGGCGTCAGAGGCCAGCGGCCAGCCCGAGGAGCACGGAGACCAGCCGGGTGTCCCGAGGTTGACAGAGGTACCGCAGTCCCCGGGTCCACTGCCGAGTGGATCCCGCTCGTTCCCCGCGGCACTCCACCGGCCCCTGTTCGGCCTCCCCAGTCCGCCCGTGACCGCAGCACCGGACGGTTCACTTGTGCGGGCTGTTCAACATCAAAGTGCCTCGGACCACGCGTCCAGCAGCGGGTCAAGCCCCGGCCTGCCCTCCCCGCTGCCCGACTTGGCGCTTCCTCGGATCGGGCGGGCCGTGGGAAAGGCAACGCCGGTTCGGGCGTCACCGAGTCCGGCTGCAGCTCGGCGAGTCCCCAGGCCCAAAGTCCACGCAAAGAAAGCGCTCTGGCGCTCCCTCCTCCGGGCGCGGCGCGGTGTGAGGCGCAGCGACCCCGGCCGCGGGCGCGGCTCGGGGCCCTCTTCAGGGCCCTCCTCGGTCAAAGCCTCTCTCGGCCACGGCGCCTGCGCAGGGCCGCCAGCGGCACGTGAGGGTGTTGTGGGCACGTGACTCCGAGCACCTCCCGCGCCCGCCCCCGCTCCCTGCGTGGCCCCGCCCCCTGCGTGAGCGAGCGCGGGGACGCGGCGCATCCCGGTCTGCCCGCCCGGTGCCCGCCGCCTGTCCGCCCCGCCCCTCGCCGCCGCCGCCACCGCCTCGCCGGCCATGAGGCCCAGCCGCCGCCGGCGCCCCAGCGCGGCCTTGTGCTGCGACTGCTGAGCCTCCGCCCTTCCCGCCA
>VWZE01005869.1:29245-50942 GCA_013396675.1 Eubucco bourcierii
GAGGAGGAGTCCGGGGCCCGGCCGCCCCGCACAGCCCAGCCGGCCGGCCGCCCAGCCGCAGCCATGGCGGAGCAGACCTACTCCTGGTGAGCCGCGGGGCCGAGCCCGGGCGCCGGCGCTGCGGGCCGCGGGGCTTGGCGGTGAGGGGGGTGGGGAGCAGCCCCGGCGAGGGCCGGGCCGGGCCGGCCGCAGTGGATGTTCCGAGCCGGCCTTCTTCCGGCCGGCCTGAGGACTCGGGGCTCCGCGCCGCGGGGATGTGGTCCCGAGCGGGGAGGGGGCGCAGGTGCGGGGTGCCGGTGCCGCGTTTGTCGCCGCGGGACTGCCGGTCGCAAACTGCGGGTGGGGGCTGGGGCATAAAGGGAGCTGCCGGCCGAGGGGCTGGGACCTGGGGTTGGAGCGCGGCTGAGTAGGAGGGATCGGGGGAGAGGCAGCATGCGAGCGAGGGCTCCGGGCTGCGAGGGGTCCCCCCTGCTGACAGCCGGGCAGTGGGAGGGGATCGCGGTCGGCGTTGGTGTGGCTGTCATCGGTTCCTGTGAGCTGATCCAGCTCCCTGGGTGAGCTGGATCTCCGCTTGGTCAGCGCAGGTACGCAGCCGTCAGCCGTGCCCGGGTCCTGCTCCCACGTTCGTGGGCTGATCGCTGCCTGAAGGGGGCTTTCTGCCTGTGCAGGCCGGGGGGGCAGTGGCATGTGTGTCTGTTTTCACCTGGCGACAATAGGCTTGCTGTGTGTACAGGAAATAGAATGAGGAGGAAGAGAGCAGTTCCCGCGGGAAGTCATGAAGTGCAGCAAATGAGAGGGCATTTTTTACTGTGTCGTGACACTGTCGAGCCTTGCTGGCACCAGACCAAGGAGACAGGGCTCGGGTTCTGTATATAATTCTGGGGGGTTTCTGTTGTCACGTTTCACAACCAAAGTATCTCAAATACTTGAGTGCTGGCTCCGTTGACTTGACCACGTCAGGAATTTCATTGTAGTACTCTTAACTGCATTTTAAACCCTTTCCAGTGACCTGGAACAGAGCTGCTTCTTAGATCGTTTGAAAGAACTTAGGATATCCTCTTTTTTTAAAGGGGTTAAATCTCAGCTTTTGACCTTGATGTTTGCTGAGTGATTTGGAGAAGGGATTGAATATGCAAGGAGCATTCCAACTCTGAATGGTTCTGGAGGTTTTTCCCATTCCTTACCCGGTGGGGATTTCTGCTCTGCCGCAGGTTGAGCGCTGACAGCCCCCTCACCAATCTTGTGTGTCTTCTTTGTCCAACCCATATACAGGTTGACCTTTTGGCTCTCCGATGCTCTTACTTTGTTGCAGGAGCTCAGTGCAGCAGCGATCAACTCTGCTTTGAAACAGCAAAAGGATAACTTCTTTGGTTCTCAGGGTTAGCTATGTGCTACTGTTACAAGGAGTGACTGCTGGTACAGGTTGAGCCAGCTTAATGTATGTCGGTGAGACGTGTCTAGTGAAATAGTGTCTCGGCGCGGTGAGCTGCAGAACAAAGGGATGGGTTTGTAAACTGCCCCGAGATTTGTCTGCTTGTTTTACAGATGTAAATGAAACCAAGTAACAGTTTACCTTATTTTGGCCTTAAACTCCCCTCCTTTTGGGGATGAGTGCCTTTGCCACGGCAGTACATTCAGTAGTCTGAAGTGAAGGCTTTGAGCAGAGGCTGGGAGGAGGATTCATTCTTCTTAAGTCCCTGTGTTTTAGGGAAGTGAGGTTGGAACTGAAGTTGCTTTTGGTGAGCGCTTGCTAGGTGGATCCTGTGGTAATTCTTCCTTGCAGTGTTGGGTTTGTCCCAGGACAAGGGTCTGAAGCTGATGTCTCAGAAGGCTGTAGTTGGTGTCTGTGTTCTCCAACGTGTGCTGAGACTTCTCTCACTTCGCACTTGGACACACGATCGGCACTGTCTGGAGCTGTGCAGAGAGCACGGAGCCAGTTCCGGGAGAAGGAGGCTGCTCTGTAACTTGTGCAGTGCTCTCTGGGTGCGTGTTTGCTTACTTGCACTTCTTGCAACGATTTTGCATTTGTTTATTTTTAATGATGGTAATGCAGCTCGGCATTGGCTGGTGCGTTGGTGCTTTTGGGGCAGACCCCGGCTGTCAGCTGGGGGACCTGTGAGCAGAAGGCTGTGCAGAGCTGCACTCAGGGACCCTGGAAGCTGGTGGGTCACATCCTGGCAGTTCACTGGACCCCGTCCTTTTTCTGTCTTGCGAAAGCTGCTTTCTTGGAAGGAGTGCTTTCACTGTCCCTTGCTGTAGTGTCTAGCTGCTGTGCAGATCCCTCCTGTACATTTGAAAATGCAGAACTGGATGTTAAGTCCTTTCACATCCCTGTCCCTGTGCAGCCAGGAGCTGGCTGCTGGCCGCAGTAGCACTGCCTCTTGTCTGGCAGCGTAAAGCTCCATTCCCCCTCTTTCTGTGCAGAGCTAGCAACATGCATCATACAGCTCCTGGCGCTGAACAAGATACTATCAGGGTTTCTTTGAGGTTTGGCTATTTTTAGAATTGTCTCAGATGTGTTAGAAATACCTTGAAAAAAATCTACTTGCAAACTGTGACTGCTGGACATGAGCACCGTCAAACACTTAGGCAAAGGAGGGCTTTTTTCAGTGGCGGATGTCACTGTGGGTGAGGTAGGGTTGATGAGATCAGAGCTGATTCTCTTTTTGCTGTCTTTACTGCTTTGCAAATAGAAATGTGACATTTTAAAGTAGGTTGATATTTTTATGACCAAATGAAATTGGTTGCAATTAATTTCCTGTATGAAGATGTTGTAAGAAGGAGGTACTTGCACTACTTCCCCATCTCTTTCATAACTGCAGTTGTCTTTTGTCACTATTCTTGTCAGTTATTGGTTGCAGCAGCTTTTTTTTCTCTTTAGTAATGTTCACACCTATACTCATCTGTACTCTTATTTAGCTCTTCTGTAGTGTCTTCAGTAGCCTTGCTTACCCAGTATGTTAGATGGGAGAGTGTATCCCTGACAGGAGGATCTGCTGAGGGTTTCACTGCTGAAACTGCATCCTGGAAGAACTGATTTCAGTGCGAGATGTGGGAGAAGTACCAGCTGGAAACGCTCCGTCAAAGGATATGCACCTTTTACTCAAACACTCAATTTTGAAAATGCTTGGTGATGGTGAGGGGAGAAACTGTCAGGTCCCTGCAACAGCAGAGGCAAGTTGTGAGAGCTCAGTGTGATGCTGCTGGTACTCAACTCCGCAAGCCTCAGAGGAATGACGCTGTTGCATTGCAAAGTTGCTACTGCTGTTCCAATGTCCCAGAGCTGAAATTAATTTCTCATGAGTGGGAATGGATTTAGAGAGGAAAGAGATTGTGGAATACCCGTTTTCCATTTGCTTCCTCTCTATATT
Organism: Eubucco bourcierii; assembly: GCA_013396675.1. Lineage (NCBI taxonomy): Eukaryota > Metazoa > Chordata > Aves > Piciformes > Ramphastidae > Eubucco > Eubucco bourcierii. The sequence goes on from VWZE01005869.1 coordinate 32,617, forward strand.
CCAGCAAGGAAATGGGACTGGGTAGTGACAAAAGTTCCTGCTATAGCAGAGGAGGGAGTAAATAGGGAAAGAGCTTTTGTCCCTCACCAATGTGTGCATGCACAGCTAAAAGCTTAGAAAAAGCCAAGGGTTTCATCCTCAGGCCAGTGAGCTGTTGGGAGTACTGCAGCAGATGAGTGTGGAAGCAGCAGGCCCTAGGTGGTTCCTACATGACACCCCTGGTCTTTCCTTGTCTTCCAGCATCTCTGGGTGTGGTGTTTTCCCTGGGCCCTGTCTGGAGGGCACAGCAGCCTGCCTGTCTTGTTTATCTTCAGTTTGTAGGTGGTTAGTATTTTTCAAGGCCCAACGTAACACCCCCTCCCTCTTTACTTTTGTCTAGCTTGGCAATAAAGATTGCTTTGTTCTATTTTTTTTTCCTCTTTGAATGCACAAAAGATTTTCACAGCTTCCCTCATATGTGAAGGGAGAAAGAGAAGGAGATTTCTACTTCAAATCCATGTTTGATTTCTCCTTTCCCAGAGCACAGTATAAGAGTAACACAGACTGCAGTTTGTGTGTGTCCTGTCAGGGTGATGATGAAAGGCTGACTGGGATGGTAAAGTAAGCACAGCAAAAAGGAGATGCTGTACTGAGTCACTGATCTTTAAACCAGCAGAACTTCCTCTTAAATGGTTTCATCAGGGGGCCGATTCTTGTATTAGCCATCAGCTCTTTGGTGAGGAAATTGCTGATATATTTAGAACTTCTCTATGTAGTGCCAGGGGCATGGAAATGAAGTCTGATGATGTGTCCCAGTGATCAATAAAACCACTGGGCTTTGGAGTACTGTGCAGTGCCATCTTTGCTGCTGAAAGCCCAGATTCAGAGGGCTGAGGATTTGCTTTCCTTGCGTTCAAGCATTTCGCATACGGCTGCCATGCATTCACATAGTCTTCTCCAGAGCTCTAAGGCAGTGCTTTTAATTCTTAGCTGGCTGCATTAGATGTGTATGTAGGAGGTCAGGGAGTAAGAGGAGCTACAGCTTATTGGCAGAAACTCATCAAGTACTAGTAAAATCCTTTTTGCATTCCAAGTTTTTTCCTTCCTTCACTCAGCTTAGGTTGAGACCTTACCTGACTGATTAAGGTGTTAGGAGGTTTACAAAACAAGGCACTCACCTGAAATGTTAAAGTAGTGCATGTTGCAGAGGCCTGATTGTAAAGCATACAGCTGAAATTCTCTTGTGCATGATGTCTAAAGTCTGCTCAAGCTCAGCTTGCCGGTTCCGGGCGGGCCTCTAACCCCGCCGCTTTCAGGAACTGAAATCGCCAGGCACGTCCATTGGAGCCATTGTTGGAAGCCTTCTGAGGACGGGGCTGTCCTTGCAGGGGTGTCTGTGAGCGTCTGGCGTCAGGGAAGTGACTTAAAACTCAGTAAATTTGAGAGTCTTAGGTTTGCACTGTGTGTGTTCGTCCTGCTGTGCCAGTCTCACCTCACCTGTTACCCTCCCGCTAGCTCTCGCTGTCTCAGGCTGCCTGTCAGGCAGGCAGGGACTCCAGCACCGCACCGGGAGCGTGGGATCAGTGGCGCTGGCAGGCACCTGGTTGTGCACACAGGCCGGGAGGTCAGCAGGGGGATCGCGGTGCCCAGCTGGGCGTGCGGCTGCTTGCTAAGGGGGCGATGATTCTCCAAGGAGAGCGGCCTAGGGCAGCGCTGCCGTCGGTGCTCTCCGGTGCTGTTGTGCGGTACCTCCTTTAGTGCAGATTTCCGCCGGTTCTGCCTTCGGCCTTTGAAGAATGTCTGGCAACAGAAGTCAGCGGTTCCCTGCGTCGTACCCGGAGATGAGAGAACTCGGGCAGGATGTAGCAGATGAGTTCCACCCCCAGGCTTTCTGACCTTGCATCTCTGGCCTTGCAGTGCGGTGCTCTCATCGCCCAACTATGCGCGGCTCGGCAGCCGGGCTTTGTGTGTCCATTTCAGTCTGCTTCGGCTCCTGCTCAGCACTGTCAGTATTTGCAGGCGCAGGAAGCAGGCATTGCCTCTCTGCCCTAGCGATCACAGTGCTCGTTTGAGATTGGTGGGACCGGGCTCGGCTTCCTGCCTCGATGAGGTGAAGGGGCTGCAGCTCTTCTGCAGGTCAAACTTGGAGCGAACACGGACGGGAGGTGACCTGAGTAGAACTTCGGCTGCCGTGGCTCAGGGAGCCCTTGGTGTGCAGCCGGCAGCATCACCCCCTTCTCTCATGGGCTCTTCCAACCGACCGGGTTCTGTGGGTCTAGAATTCTTTAGTACCTCAGCTCTTCCCTTTCATTCTTTTGGTGCTGTAATGTATCAATCTCTCTGCCATATGTGCCACTATTTTCATTGCCCTCTGACATTTTATGCTGATTCTAGGCATTAGAAGATACTGTAAAAGAAAACAATTGGTAGAAACCATTTAGTCAGACAGTCTAATTTAATTCTGATGGCATCTGAGTAAAGTTTCCAGGAAGAACCAAGGCTGAAATTGGTAGAAGAAAACAGTCATGCAGTTTTTTGGTGCTGCATTGCTTTATTGTAACTGGTTAAGGTGAAAACTGGAAACGATTCCCTCCGTTCTGTGAGCTGAGTGTAGTGAAACACAAGCTGGTGCTGGCTGACCTGGATCCAGGCACTCAAACTGACTGTGAAAGATGATTTAGTAAGATTAATGGAGGATATGTGTCATTGCAACACTTCCCTGACCTCTGTTCTCCCTCTTAGTTCTTCCAAGGATGCTAATGTTGATGATCTTTTCTCCTGCATCTTTTACAAGTGGTTTCTGAGCCCTAAGCACTCAGACCAGGTTCTGTTCTCAGATGCCACCCCTGCAGAGACTTGGGAAGTGTCTGTCCTCCAGGACCACCATCACGACGTCCTCCTGGTAGTGACTGCTTGCGTAGCTGTTGTGCTGTCATCTTCATGATTAGAACTTGGGGAGTGTTTCTTCTTCGGATGAGCTCTAAGCCTCAGGCCCCAAATGTCCTTGGGTAGCCTCCGTATCTGCGTGTCACGTCAAATGACACGGTACAGACAGAGGTGGTAGAAAGTCAGAATGTTCTGATGACTTCTTGGAAAGGTGCCCTGTAACCAGTAACCAATCGATTAAACCAGAACAATTTTACTGCCCTACAGCAGCAGGACATGAGAATAATAACTGGGTGAGCTGAGGCTGCCCTTCCCTTTGTGGGGATGGCTTGCAGGGATGGAGTGACATTGTGTTCAGGGTGTCAGAACAGAGGTTCTTCAATCATCACAACTGGTATCCTGAAGTAGAAGACGACACACTAAAAACGCTTCTCTCACGCTTCTCTCTTTCACAGTCTTGTGCTTGAGGCGGCTTCCTTACTGCTACAGTAGACCAATGGCATCCTGGCCTTGATCAGGCATAGTGTGACCAGCAGGACCAGGCAGTCCTTCTGCCCCTGTACTCAGTTCTGGTTAGGCCACACAAGTCCTGTGTCCAGTTCTGGGCCGCTCAATTCAAGAGAGATGTTGAGGTGCTGGAAGGTGCCCAGAGAAGGGCAGCAAGGCTGGGGAGGGGCCTGGAGCACAGCCCTGTGAGGAGAGGCTGAGGGAGCTGGGGGTGTGCAGCCTGCAGAAGAGGAGGCTCAGGGCAGACCTCATTGCTCTCTGCAGCTACCTGAAGGGAGATTGTAGCCAGGTGGGGTTGGGCTCTGCTGCCAGGCACCCAGGGACAGAACAAGGGGACACAGCCTCAAACTGTGTCAGAGCAGGTTCAGGCTGGATGTTAGGAAGAAGTTCTTCAGAGCAAGAGTGATTGGCATTGGAATGGGCTGCCTGGGGAGGTGGTGGAGTCCTCATCCCTGGAGGTGCTTAAGAGGAGGTTGCATGAGGCACTTGTTGCCATGGGTTAGTGAATCAGAAGGGTTAGGTGACAGATTGGACTGGATGATCTCAGAGGTCTTTTCCAACCTTGTTCATGCTGTGACCTCAAGTTGGAGGGGTGCAATGACCTCTTACAGTTTGTGTGTGGAAGCATTTTCCCCAGCCAGTGGAATGTAAAAGGAAAATGATGGTGTTTGACTCTCTCTCTTCTTCTCTCCTTCCCTCCAACCAGGGTCTCCTGTCTGCCAGGTTTGGGTGTTCTTCTCCCTTTATGTTCTGTAGCTAATCCCCAGGCTCTTGACTTGAAACCTTCCCCGTGCAGCACGGGCGTACAGCTGAGGACTGTCAAATGCTTCTCTTTGTTTTACACCTTGACCACATTTCTGCAGGCATCTCCATGACACAGCTCATATGAGGGAAGCAGGAGGAGACCCAGGGGGTTCTACCCTTTGTTCACACATGCAGGCTGTAACTGCAGACAGGAGCTGGCAAACTTACCTGCAGGAATAGGTTTGGATCTGGATTATGCTCGTGCCCAGCTGCTAAAAGATGAAAGAAGTACTACACAGTGTGAACTGCTGGCTGGTAAAGCTGAGCAGCCTCATTCCATTGGGGTTATCCCTTAGTTCTGCCCAATCAGTGCTCCTCTGCTTGCCACTTTCTGTCAAAATAAAATCTACTTCTTCATTCCTGTGGACTCAGCTCTTACTGAACACGGGTATCTTTAAAAGTCCACTTGTTCATCTGCTAACAGACAGAAATTAACTTTAGTAAACTTGCAGTGAGCTCTAATCTTAACCAGTTCGGCAGAAGATTAGAGACTGGTAGAGATGTCAAGGGTTGAGAGTATCCCATGGAATGGCAGAAGTCTGGGAGCTCTTCACTAACACCATTTTCTTGTGTCAATAGCACCACAAATAGCAACAAATAGCCAGATTCACGGTACAAAAAGTCAAGTGGTCTGCACATATGAATGTGCTGCATCTGCCTCTGCCACAGTGCTGCACAGGCAGTATTGTAGGAGGGGTTCTCCACCCAAGGTAAGCTAGCAGCAAGCATATAACCTCAGAGTTTATCTTGATTTCAGTAGTTACTTGGGTTAATAAACTCAGTTTACTCCACTGGAGCTCCTGTAGCTTGGGTAAGATCTGGCATTACAAAACATTGGAGCTCTGTGGTGCTGCAGTTAGGGCAGAGGTGAATGTGGCAGCTGGCTCTGGTGTCTGTGGCACTCAGCAGCCTGCCATCCCTTCTGTGGGACAGCCAGGCCCGGTGCAAAGCCTGGTTTACCTTTCTTTGGAAGCTGCTGTACTTCATCACCCAGCAGTTTGCAGTGACTGTGGCAGCTAGGAGCAGCCAGCTGTTGGCACAGGGACGCTGGGCGTCTCAGGCCAAAGCTCAGTGCTATGCCGCTATACACAGGACTGCTTCTCTGGTATAATTCTGTCCCTCTCAAGGCTACAGTTGTGACTTATCTCACCACCATCTGTGTCAGACCATTTGGCAAGATAAAGTAGCCGTAGTGTGACTCCGACCTATTTAGTCAATGGGAAGTCCGTGCTCCAGGTGACTGTTAGCTAAAGGTGAGGTTGGTGAACTAGCAGGAGGCAAAGAGAGCAAACAGAGCTGGCTTGGATGGATTTCTGTATTGCAGGCTGGGGAGATGTGTCTGGGTGGCACAAGGTCGTTCTGGTCCATTTTAGAGGTTCAGATTGATGACTGTTTGCTGGAGGAAAGATGATCTGTTCGCTGAACTCCTTTCCTGAGGTGGCTGACCCTGTACCTTCGCCTGAATAGCTGCTCTGAGCAGCACTACAAAGGACTGAAAGCTCTCGTGGGGAGTAGTGTGGTCTCTCTGGGGTTTTGAAGATGAAGAGCAGGCTTTAATTAAGCTTTATGTTGAGAGTAGTTTAAAGAGTTCTTGCTTTCTTCTCAGAAAAAGGGAAACTTTAAAGCTAAACAGTGAAGAACTGAACCTTTTAATTTTTTTACATTTTCTGCTAACTTGACTACTTCTAAAGCAGCTGCAGCTGTAGTAGGTTACAGATGGTACAGAACAGAAAGAACCTCTTTATCATACTCCAGCAGAACCCCAACAATAGTTTCCCAGCTAGGTACGCTTCTCTGTGTTTTCGGTTTGAGTCTCTTTGCAGGTGGAACTTACAGGGAAAACGAGCTACCTTAGAGGTCAGAGGTGGAAAATGTCTGCTGGAAAACACAAGCACTGCTCTGCAAGGTGCTTCCCTGGAAGAAGGTCCCTAAGATTCCCAGAGCACCCTCTCTAGAGAAGGTTCCTGCTCCTTCGTGTTGCAAACAAAAGGGGTTTGACACTTAGGCTAGAAATGGTTGGAACAGGCAGGGTCTGCTCTGCTGCTGCCTGTGCTTTGCCCCTGGGACTGAAAGTGCTCCTTGAACCCTGCCTCTGGAGCGTGTCAGTGCCCCCTGCATCTGGCAGGAGGGGTAAGGCAGAGAGTAGGCCCTGCCTGCCCTGTCACAGCCCAGCTCCTCTCAACTGTCTGCTGCCTTTCGCTTGGACACCTTTGGAACTCCCCAAACAGGCTTTTGAAGTTTCCTTCTCGCAGTATCACCAGGGTTGGAAGAGACCTCAAAGATCATCAAGTCCAACCCCTTACCACAGCCCTCAAGACCAGACCATGGCACCAAGTGCCACGTCCAAACCTGCCTTGAACACCTCCAGGGACAGTGACTCCACCACCTCCCTGGGCAGCCCATTCCAGCAGTCAATGACTGACTCAGGCGAGAACTTTCTCCTCACCTAGAGCCTAAACTTCCCCTGGCACAGCTTGAGACTGTGTCCTCTTGTTCTGGTGCTGGTTGCCTGAGAGAAGAAGGTAACCTCCTCCTGGCTACAAGCACCCTTCAGGTAGCTGTAGACAGCAAGAAGGTCTCCCCTGAGCCTCCTCTTCTCCAGGCTAACCAATCCCAACTCCCTCAGCCTCTCTCCATAAGGCTGTGCTCCAGGCCTCTCCCCAGCCTCGTTGCCCTTCTCTGGACACACTCAAGCACCTCAATGTCCTTCTTAAATTGAGGGGCCCAGAACGGGACACAGGACTCAAGGTGTGGCCTAAGCAGTGCAGAGTCCAGGGGGAGAATGAGCTCCCTGCTCCTGCTGGCCGCACTATTGCTGATGCAGGCGAGGATGCCATTGGCCTTCTTGGCCACCTCTGCATTGGAGGTAGCAAACCCAGGGTGCCTATTTGGATTGGCTGTGCTCAGTACTTCCATGGCAGCTGACTCTCCTCTCCTCGCTGGCTGCAGTTGTGACTCACAGTGTTTGCTTCAGGGTCCCAGCAGCTGCCATCAGACAGCAATGACTGATCTCAGCATGGCCCTGGCATGCTGGCAGCTGCCCAGGATGCCCAGGCTGACTGCTCTGCAGCTTCAACCCACACCAGGCACCTGCAGCAGTGCCACTGCAGGTTGTGGCTTGGTACTGACTGGTGAAGTCTTCCGGGACAGAGCTGTCGTGGAAGTACTGTTTGACCCTGCCCGGGCAGGTCAGGGCAAAGCATCTGTCAGGATGCTGTGTGTGGGCAGGGCAGCTCAGCAGCACCCCGAGCTGCTCTGCCTGTGCTGCTGCATGGCATCGATCAGCTGGGCTCGGGGCAGGCCTGGCTCTTAAATGCCTTGATAAAACGATTAGTCCTTAGCTTTATTTTTTCCATTTGACTTCTGAATACATTGCTAAAAAGGCTCTGGATTTCTAAGCACATAATCAATGCAGTACTGGCCTGAGTGTCAGAGGTATGTGGAGCACTTCAGAGCCTCTTAGGACATTGAGTCTTAGGAGAGTGTTCTTCCAGCAACTTGGCCAGCTGCACTTTCAATCTCTGAACTGCACAACCATGGCACCCAGCTGCTGGAGAAGGCAAACACCTGGGGTCTGCTCTCTGTTCTTTTCCTGAGACCTGTGCTAGGATTTGTTTCAGTCTGTTCTTCCCAGCAGTGCCTGCACGTGCAGGTGTGAAGTTCTGCTGTAGCAGTCATTGAGCTACTAGTTGTGCAGAGGCTTTCCCTCGAGCAGGCTCACTCAGAAAAGGGGCACTGCCAAGCAGCCAGGACCAGGGATGAGGCTGGGTTGTCTCGGGTTAGAGACTCGCTTGCCCGGAACCTTGCTCAGCTGACGCCCTGCTGCAGCTCTAGAAAGCATTGCTGTAGTTGCCTTTCCTTCTGGTAAAATGGAAACATTTGGTATGCTTCTGACTATTAATAGCCTGAAATTTACTGTTTGTGTTTCAACAATTGGGATTTTTTTTGTAATGGAACTTTCCTGTGCTCTTGGGAAACTTGCTCTTGAATATCCTTATCTTGACCCTTCACAGGACATGGACAGCTTTGGAGGAGAAGAACTCCACAGCGTCATGGAACTTGGTTGGTAGGATCTGTGTGGCTAATTTGGAAAGGCTTCAGTGCCACAGTCTGTTTGCTGAAGTGAGATAACAGAATTCCCTGACTCCTCTGGGCGCTGAATAATGCCCCCAGTCGTCTGAAAATATCCAACTTGTCCTCTGTCTCTGTGGCTGGGTAATTCTTTTGCTGGCAGTTTGTGCAAGAGAGAGAAACAAAGGACACAATTTAAAAGCAGTTGCAGGGATGATGTGAATTCCTCAATTCTGGGGCACTTGGTGCCATTTCAGGGAGCAATGCCCTGTACTTCTGCCATGCAAGCTACTCTGCACTGTGAAACCAAGTTTTTGGGTTTGCCTAGGGTTGTGCACACCTGAGGAGATTGCCTGCAAACACCCCAGTGACTGGAAATTCACAGTGCTTTTGCTTTGGAAATGAAGGCTGCTTGGAGCAGCTGATGTTTGGCAACTGAACTTGGCTATATAAAAGGTTGAGCTATTTTTCAGAAATCACTGTTAAATGGATGTTTTCTTACTAATGGGGTGGGGGGTCCTGAGTTCGATTTTTAGCATATTTGTAACTAAGTGGTTGTGTAGGTTGTGGCTTGATTTGGGTTTTTTAAAATAAAATCTTGTATTACTGAACTTAAATACACACCAGCACCCCTATGTCTGATGCAAGGCAAGTGGGGAACGTGAGGCCAAGTGGTGATAAAAATCCTGCACAACTCTGTAATCCCATTTTCAGTTTCCATCACAGAAGTAGTTTTTTCAGCTGTTATTATGATGTAAGTGTGCCAGATAGGTCCCAGAGCTCACTTTTGGTTCTGCAGTCAGGCTGACCTGTGCCAGGGGCCTCCTCCCCAGAGGAAAGAGCAGGTGAGTGAAGGTGTGCTAGGCCAGGCTGGAGAAGCAGGTCCTCTTTCTGCTGCCCTGCCACTAGCTGTGTGACTCCTGATTACTCTTGCAAATGTTCTCTTAAATAGCAAGGGAGAAGAGAGCAGCTCAGGACCCCTTTGTGTGGCACTGTGGTCAGGGCTGTCAGCCGTGGAGCTGGGAGCAGCTCAGGACTCCTTCGTGTGGCACTGTGGTCAGGGCTGTCAGCCGTGGAGCTGGGAGCAGCTCAGGACCCCTTTGTGTGGCACTGTGGTCAGGGCTGTCAGCTGTGGAGCTGGGAGCAGCTCAGGACCCCTTTGTGTGGCACTGTGGTCAGGGCTGTTAGGCATGGAGCTGTTTCCATGGCACGGGGGGAATCTGACGTCTGTGACCTCAACAGAGTTGAATGGCAAAGGGAATCAGTTACTGCTGTGCTTATGACCAAGCCGTTGTGTTCTGCCCCAAGTACAACTGTCACACTAAGACCCCTTCCATCCTGTGAGTGGGGGGTGGGAGGCAGTGTGTGCCCCGGGGCTGTGGGTCCGGGCACTGCAGGCACACAGTGAAGGTGTCCTGTGGCGTCTCCCCGGGACGCACTCCTGTGCCGTGCTGGTCTCCTGGCACACCGCCGGCCTTGGCAGCAGTGTCACAGCTCTCTCCTGAGGAAGAGGCTCCATGTACCGAGTCACTGGACTTGCTTGTGTGGACAGCTCTGGCAATCCACAGTGCCTCTGCCACCTCAGTCGTTTGTTCTGACACTTCAGATATGGGGCGGGGGAGACTGCTAATTATAAAGGGAAATATTTCTGCTGTTCTACAGCATCCTCTGTTTTAAGATGCCAGAAACGTGAGATGTCTTTTGTTGTGTCGCACTGCTGCTCCAGATTGCTCTGGAGCAAGAACGAGTGGCTCTGGAAGTGTTGGAGCGAGTCCAGAGGAGGGCCACGAGGATGATCAGAAGGCTGCAGCAGCTCTCCTGTGAGGACAGGCTGAGAGAGTTGGGGCTCTGCAGCCTGGAGAAGAGAAGGCTTCGAGGGGACCTGATAGTAGCCTTCCAGTATCTGAAGGGGGCCTACAGGAAGGCTGGGGAGGGACTATTTACAAGGTCCTGCAACAACAGGACAAGGGGCAATGGGTTTAAACTGGCAGAGGGGAGATTTAGACTGGATGTTAGGAGGAAGTTCTTTACAGTGAGGGTGGTGAGACACTGGAACAGGTTGCCCAGGGAGGTTGTGGCTGCTCCCTCCCTGGAGGTGTTCAAGACCAGACTGGATGAGGCCTTGAGTGACCTGTACTAGTGGGAGGTGTCCCTGCCTGTAGCAGGGGGTTGGAACTAGATGATCCTTGAGGTCCCTTCCAACCTTACCATTCTATGATTCTATGGAAGCACTGAAGTTCAGTTTATTCTAAATGGCACAACCTGGTCACAGAGGTTAGGAAGAGCTTCAGGATGTTTGCCTGGGCTGATTTTGCTTGTTAGTTCGTTTCAAGAATTCAGAGTTGTCTGACTTCTTGTAAGGAAGTAATTCCTATGGAATGGCTTATGCTGGGGCATCAGGGATCTGTGGCAGATGCTGCAGGCACTGCTCTGCTGCAGCCTGCCTCTGACAGCTGTCTGGATCTTGTCAGGTAGCTGTAAGGGATGTGCTAGGACATTGCCAGGCTCAGCTGCTCACATTTCTCTTAGCTCACTGTGAGGAGCACCACAGCATTCATACAGCTGTGCTGTGTTTGGTAAAGGCATTTTTCTCATGAGCCACAGTGTGGGCTTGGATGTGGCAAAGATGTTTTGTTCTTGTTTGTCTCAGGTGGTGCATCTCTAGCCACTGCCTTCCCTTTGAACTTCCAGGGAAATCATTCTCTGCTTTGGTTATTTCCCTGTTACCATGGCAAATAATTCATGCTGTTAATTAAGACACTGCTAGAACTGCACAGAAAGATGGGCAGGGAATGTGGCCTAGTTAGCATAGTGAGCATATGCCATCAGCTTTTTGCAACAGCCGCTGCTAAGGTCACTCACACTTCACACAGCAAAATAAATAACCTCCTGGTTCCCAGGATATGTCTGCTGAAGGCAGGAGAGAGCCACATCTTTTGAAAAGCCTCCTTTTGTCAGGTGCATATGCAGAGGTGTGCTTAGGAGAAACACTGTGCCCCAAACTGGAGCATGATGGATGAAGAAAGGGAAGTGTGCCAGTTCATCTGCTGAGATGCTAGCGAGGACTGATTGCTACTGGAGGCTTCTCTCTGCCTTGCACCAATGCAGCCCCAGTGGTGCCTCCTGCAGCACCACACTTGCCCTGAGATGTGTGCTGGGAGCACGGCCCCGTGGTTAGTCTTTGAGGTTGAAATGTGCTTTCCAAGAGCTGCACAGGACTTTATGGAGAGATTAGGGAAGAGCATTTGGACAAACCAGTGTCATGTCTTGAATAAAGAGAAGGTCTCCTTGGCTTTCCACCCAGAAATCAGAGACATTGATTTAGAACTCTCTTAAAATTAAAATACAGGGCATGAAACAGGCAGGAGAAATGCCTTCAACTTTGTGCTGGTTTGATTCTGGCACTGCTTAATCCTGTGCCTTGTGTCCCGAGAAGCACTGGATCAGCTCATGCCTTGTCAGCCTCTGCTGCTTTCCAGTGGTACCCAGAGAAACCTGAAGGGAGAGTCTCTTTGTATGTGCCTCTGCCAGGTACAGTGACACAGGACTGCAGCTGTGGCTGTGCCAGCACTTGAGGAAGCTCCTCTGGGCACTGCAGTCCATGCCTGGAACAGCATTCCAGCCTTCATTCTGGGTTTGACATACATGTGATCTGGACGAGCTGGGAGTCTCTAGCAGTCATCTGGATCTCCACTGTTGGAATTTGGGAAGCATAATGTTTAATAGAGAAATTCCAAAGCTCCTTTCTGCTTTTCCTGCAGAGGCTGTTGGTGCTTTCCTGGCCAGCAGCTGTGCAGAAGTGGTGGTCAGATGGCTGTGTAGTTGTGCTAGGACTTGTGTGCAGGCCTAAATCACAATTCCCAGAGTGCTCTGGGGGTTTCCTGGCTTGGGATGCCTGTGAGCAGAGCTGATTTCTATCAACTGTTCTTCTTATGCTCTAACACAGAGAACAGGACCTCGTTGTTACTCCTTGTTACTGATCCCCCTCAGGCTAAAGCCCCCTTTTGAGTGTTGGGAAGCAGCAGCACATTTCTCCTGCTGCATTCTGCATCTGTTTCTGTGAAGTTGTGGCGCTGATGCCTGTGAATGAGATGGATGTGATCTAATTCTCTGTCTCTGATGGCAGTGTTTGATTTGCAGCTTTGTGCACGGCTGATGAGAGTTAATCACTTAGACATTGATTAAGGTAACTGTCTCTTGTTTGTGTTTCAAAAAGCATGAGATGCAGTTGCTTGTGCATAAGATCTCAACTTCAGAGGTGCCCTGCACACCCAGCAGTAATGAAATGGTGTTTTAGAAACAGCTCAGAATTCCTGGCAGCTACAGCCTGGCTGCACTTTGCTTCCTATACAGAAGGAGTTTTCCCCTGGTCATTTTTAAATGATTGGGTGTGCTTTGATCACCTCTGTACATCCAAACCTGAATGGTGCTGTGGAACTGAAGCAGCATTTTCAGATCAGTGTGGACTCAGCACATAGAGACCAAAGCAACCAACTGAATCAGAGTCGTGCCTGAATCAGTGGGTGACTTGTGTGTGGTGCTAGAGCTGGCAGCCAGCCAGGAATGCCAGCATGTTGGGACAACGCTGTCACTTCACCACTGTTTTCCTGGCTTTCACTTCTGTTGGAGCTGAGTTTATGTTCTGATGGGAGTGCTTTTGCCTGCAGGCTGCTCTGGGATTACAAGAGCACTGCAAGGGTGAAGTCGATTATTTTTAGGAAGGTTAAGCATCTGGATGTTCACTACAAAACCTCTTCCAGGAAAGCATCTTGTTCCTGGGCAAGAAATGCCATCAGAACTGTAAGTGCAGCCAAGCAGTAGGTAAGGTCTGCCTGCCCATTTTCAGACTGTTGCTTTAACTAACCCAGGATTACAAAAGGATGTTTGGAGGATTTACCTCAGTAGTGTTTCTGTAGGTGGCTTTGAGATATGAAAATCCAGAACAGGGATGAAATCAGGCAGAAGTGCCAAATCAGCATGGAAGGAATGGTTGCAGGGGACAAAAGAAATACATTTGTGGTGTTTCTAAGGCTTCAGGTGTTTTCATTCTGACAAAAAAATAAAAAGGTAGATTATGGATAGGTTGATTCCTAGGAATGTTCTCTCTGTCAGTGTTAAACAATCTTCCGGATTCAGACAGTGCAGAGCTTACTGCTGGCTCAGCTGTCAGCTCGTGGCTTGGATGCCAACACTCTGTGCTGGGTTAGGAACTGGCTGGAGGGCTGAGCCCAGAGAGTGGTGGTGAATGGTGCCACATACAGCTGGAGGCCTGGCACTAGCAGTGTGCCCCAGGGATCAGTGCTGGGCCCCATCCTCTGTAACATCTTCAGTGATGATCTGGACGAGGGCATCGAGTCAGGCACCAGCAAATTTGCAGCTGACACCAAGCTGGGGGCTGATGTTGCTGGGTTGGAGGGCAGAAGGGCTCTGCAGTGGGACCTCAACCACCTGGATAGATGGGCAGAGTCCAAGGGGATGGCATTCAATAAATCCAAGTGCCAGGTGCTGCACTTTGGCCACAACAACCCCATGCAGAGCTACAGGCTGGGGTGGGAGTGGCTGGAGAGCAGCCAAACAGAGAGGGATCTGGGGGTGCTGATTGACACCTGCCTGAACATGAGCCAGCAGTGTGCCCAGGTGGCCAAGAAGGCCAATGGCATCCTGGCCTGCATCAGCAAGAGTGTGGCCAGCAGGAGCAGGGAGCTCATTCTCCCCCTGGACTCTGCACTGCTTAGGCCACACCTTGAGTCCTGTGTCCAGTTCTGGGCCCCTCCATTGAAGAAGGACATTGAGGTGCTTGAGTGTGTCCAGAGAAGGGCAACGAGGCTGGGGAGAGGCCTGGAGCACAGCCCTATGGAGAGAGGCTGAGGGAGCTGGGATTGGTTAGCCTGGAGAAGAGGAGGCTCAGGGGAGACCTTCTTGCTGTCTACAGCTACCTGAAGGGTGGTTGTAGCCAGGAGGAGGTTGCTTTCTTCTCTCAGGCAAGCAGCAGCAGAACAAGAGGACACAGTCTCAAGCTGTGCCAGGGGAAGTTTAGGCTGGAGGTGAGGAGAAAGTTGTTGCCTGAGAGAGTCATTGACTGCTGGAATGGGCTGCCCAGGGAGGTGGTGGAGTCAGCGTCCCTGGAGGTGTTCAAGGCAGGTTTGGACGTGGCACTTGGTGCCATGGTCTGGTCTGGAGGGCTGTGGTGATGGGTTGGACTTGATGAGCTTTGAGGTCTCTTCCAACCTTGGTGATACTGTGAGACTGTGAAATGGTATAGGTCCAAATGTGGTCTGGGGAAGAAGGTTGTGTGTGGTGGGTGTAAGGCATTCCCAGACAGACTGTGTGAACATGAAGTGAAAAGTGAATTAAATGTGTTTAACTGAAGTAACTTTGTAGAGGGCTAAACTTCAGTGTCAGATGAGCTGTCCTGCGCCCCTGATTGTACAGAATACTGCTTCAAAAACACATACTGGCTGCCCAGTTTGCCACCCACATGACCACAGCAAAAGTCTTCTGCAGATGTGCCGATGATGTGTCCTGAGGTTCCAAATTCCAGCAGTGCCGATGGCTGCTTGGGTGACTGGGACATGCCCTTTTCATTTATTAGGCTATTCTGAGTATCTTTAGCTCTACACTTTTTAATTTTCTAAAGCAGGAGAATTTCAGATTGTCCCATTTCAGCTGGCTGCTGATGTTGACGTGGTGGCAAATATTCGTGGTGAGGAGGCAGTTAAGTAACTGCCATGTGGGTGTTTTATGTACCCCTTGAGGGTTTCAAACCCCCTCATGTTTATATATTGCAGAGCTCTTGTCTCTGCAGTTGCACCTCAGCTGGTCCCAGAGGTTGCTTCTCCCCACAGACACTGTTCGATTTTGCTTGTAAGGATTGCAGCAGCACGAGAATGCTGCTGAGCTCCAAAGAGATTTGATTTGAAACACTTACATCTGGTGCCTCTAATCTGTGTTATTTACTGCACAACTATGTAAAGGGTCAGTATTCAGGCTTCCAGCGCGCAGTATTTCCTGGAAAGCAGAGTCCTCTGCTCTAGCACCGGCAGCAGCCTTCAGAACCACACCGAGTTTGTTTTATAGGAGCTCCTCGGTGCCAGGCGGCCACGAAGCCATCTTGAGCCTGCTGAGCACGTGGACATCCCTGCTGAGCTCAGCAGCTCTTGCTTTGTCCTCGAGTATTGAGCTATTAATTCTCTAATCCTTAGGGAAACGATTTCAAGTTAATATAAGAATTAGAGACCATTTCAGTGGGTGTGAGGATTCCTGCAGCCGTTGGCACTGCTCAGAGCCATTCTGGTACCACTGGGGAAAGCAGAAGTCAACTTGCCCTGTGTTGAGAGTTCTCCTTTCTGCCTGGGTGCTGGAGTGTCAGGAGCTTTAGTAAGGGCTGAGACATCTGAGCTGGCTACTCTGGCCGTGCTGGGCTGGACTCCTCACTGGGTTACACTTCTGTTGTTGGAGATTTAATCTGACTCTGCTGCAACATTTAATGAATACCTAAGTGAAGAGGGTTTCATAGAGGTGGATCAGGGCTCTGATGTGTTCCAGTTTGTCCAGTGTGCAACACCCATTAAATGAGTACAGCATGAATTAACGACACACAGGGAGTGCAGCACAGAGAAGGAGCTGTGGACAGAAGCTACCATCTGGGGTCTTCTTGCACCCATTAAATGGGTACAGCATGAATTAACGACACGCAGGGAGTGCAACACAGAGAGGGAGCTGTGGACAGAAGCTACCATCTGGGGTCCTCTTACACGGTGCCAGTTGTGTGTTCAGATGAGCACTGCAAATTAAGGGGTGCTCTGTGAATAGGGGAGAGCTTTCTTGCCATGTCATGTTGCCTTGGTGCCTTCACTTGGAAGGTTGCTTTTCAGAAGGCAAATGTTTTGCTCAGTAGAAGGAATCTCTTTTTGGAATTCTCGTCGCTTTAAGCCTCCTGACATCTGCACTTGCAGAAGTGTTCCAGACCTACCTCTGTGGTGTCTGCCCCTGGATTTCTGTCTTTTGTGTTCCGGTTGGAGCAGGGGAATGGGACGGAGTGAAATGGTAACAGCTCTGCTAAAGCCAGTTGCCTTGTCAGGTGGGTGTAACTTGATCTTGGTCAAACAGGAGTTTCGCTTGGTCCTGCACATGGAGCCTCATACACTGCAGTTTGCCCAGGAGGTGTCTGTGGTGTGCGTTGAAGACTGCTGAGGGGAGTCTGTTGCTGGGCAAGGCAGCACGCAGAGGCTCAGCGCCTGAGGTGCCTCTGGACGTTACTGCTCCCTTGAAGCTCTGCTGCTTGCAATGAGGGAGTGCAGACAGCAGCAGGACACCATCTTCCTCTCCTTTCTCAGGGCTGGAAGTGCTGAATACTGGGTTTGGAACAGGCCTGGCTGGGTTTGGTGGTGTCTGGGCTTTAGTCCTCCTCCCAAAAGCACAACGCAAGAACGCAGAAGAGCTGCACTCTGGTCCTTGTGTGGCTGGAGATGCAAAACTGGGAAGATACTTGGATTTGGGGAGGAATAGTTCAGCTGGAACAGTTTACTCTTCAGTGTTGGGAGAGAATGTGAATTTTCCTGTTGCTAGTAACACAATTTTAGGTAATTTAAATTTCCTAGTTACCCCATTTGATATTAACTTCTGCCTGTGTCCCAGCTTCTCCCCTTACTGTAGCTTATTCTAGCCTAAATAAACTGAGTTCTTATCTCTTCTAGTCACCTCAGAAGCTCTTTCCTTGCACTCCTTCCAGTGACAGGCTGCTAACTCTGCTCTGGTAAAGCTAAAGTCACACTTCAGTACCAGTCCTCTGTTCTTCCTCTGTTCTATTTATTGTACATTTGACAGAATGGGATTCCAAAGAAGACAAAGGAGAGAACACCTCAGGGAAACTGCAGAAGTGTCTGTTCTGCATCACCTTCTGCAGTAAATCAGCTGCAGCTCTGGCAAGCTATTGCACTGGAATCCGTTTACATGTGTCCAGTGCTATAGGAACAAAGTAAGGTGAAGTTCTGTTTCCTAGCTTCTTGCTGCTCTGAGTCACCCAGCCCTTGGCACAGCTGCCTTGGAGAAAGAATGGCAAAAGAAGGGGCAAGGACAACCTCCACTCTTTTCTGGAAGCAGAGGGGAATATAGTAACAAAAGATGAAGAAAAGGCAGAGGTACTTAACACCTTCTTTGTCTCAGTCTTCAATAGTGGGACAGGTTGTCTCCAGGACAAGTGGCCTCCTGGACTGGCAGAGGGAGCCAGGGACCAGTATAGTGCCCCTGTAATCCAGGAGGAAGTAGTGAGGGACCTGCTGAGCCACTTGGATCCTCACCAGATGGGATCCATCCTAGGGTGCTGAGAGAGCTGCAGATGAGCTGCCTAAGCTGCTTTCCATCATTTATCAGTGGTCCTGGCTTACTGGAGAGGTCCCTGAAGACTGGAAGCTGCCACTGTGGTGCCCATCCATAAGATGGACCAGAAGGAGGAACCAGGAAATTCCAGACCTGTCAGCCTGACCTCAGTGCCAGGCAAGGTTATGGAACAGGTCACGGTGAGTGCCAGCACACAGCACCTGCAGGATGGGCAAGGGATCAGGCCCAGCCAGTATGGGTTTAGGAGGGGCAGGTCCTGCCTGACCAACATGATCTCCTTTTATGCTCAGGTTACCCTGCTGGTGAATGCAGTGCAGGCTGTGGATGGAGTCTGCCTGGACTGCAGCAAAGCCTTTGGCACCCTCTGCCACAACAAGCTCCTGGCACAGCTGGCAGCTCCTGGCTTGGACAGATTCACTCTGAAATGGGTCAAGAACTGGCTGGAGGGCTGGGCCCAGAGAGTGGTGGTGAATGGTGCCACAGCCAGTTGGTAGCCAGTCACTAGTGGTGTCCCACAGGGCAGGGACCAGGGGATTGAATGCAGCATCAGTAAGTTTGCAGATGACACCAAGTTAGCAGCAGCTGTGGAGCTGTTGGAGGGTAGGAGGACTCTGCAGAGGGACCTGGGCAGGCTGGATGGGTGGGCAGAGGCCAATGGGATAAGAATGAACAAGGCTAAGTGCGGGGTTCTGGAGTTTGGCCACAACAACCCCAAGCAGTGTTGCAGGATGGGGACAGAG
>VWZE01005869.1:50974-100893 GCA_013396675.1 Eubucco bourcierii
AAGGTGCCCAGAGAAGGGCAGCAAGGCTGGGGAGGGGCCTGGAGCACAGCCCTGTGAGGAGAGGCTGAGGGAGCTGGGGGTGTGCAGCCTGCAGAAGAGGAGGCTCAGGGCAGACCTCATTGCTCTCTGCAGTTACCTGAATGGAGGTTGTGGCCAGCTGGGGTTGGGCTCTGCTGCCAGGCACCCAGGGACAGAACAAGGGGACACAGCCTCAAGCTGTGCCAGGGCAGGTTCAGGCTGGATGTTAGGAAGAAGTTCTTGACAGAGTGATTGGCATTGGAATGGGCTGCCTGGGGAGGTGCTGGAGTCTCCAACCCTAGAGGTGTTGAAGAAAACCCTGGATGGGGCACTTAGTGCCATGGTCTGGGTGTTTGGCTAGGGCTGGGTGAGCTTGGAGCTCTCCTCCAGCCTGGGTGATTCTGTGAAGGAGGCTGCACTGATTGTGCTTCCTTCCAGGCTGTCATTTTGTGCTCATGCTCTGCAATACTCTCCCGGTAACAAATACCTGGGGCTCTGCCCACTTCACTTCTGTTTTCTTCTTGTTCCAAGTCAAGTACCTAAGAGACTGTGGATTGTTCTGTGCTTGTTGGGGAGAGAACTTAGCTGGAGCTAATAGGGAATCAATGGCTTGCATCAGGACAGGGGCAAAGTCCTACTTTCATGCTTAATTTCTCCCCTCCTGATGCAGGGAAACCCTTACACCTCAGTGGCAACAGCTACCGATGGAGGTGATGTGTGCTTAGATACAGCTCTCTGCCTTCCCTCTGGATGGCATCCATTCAGCAGGGGAGAGCTGCTGTTGTGACACCCTGGTGCTGGAGATCCTAACCATGCTTGAATTGTTTTGCACTTTTAGAGGAGTTTTTCAGGCTGCTTTGCATTTGCTTTTCAGATCACAAAATAGGTTGCTGTGTGAGTCTTTGTTTTTAATGCTTCTTTCAAGAATGACCCTTCTGGGTTTGTGAACAGTTCCTTGTGCCTCTGCAAATGCAGTGCTGGAGCCATGCAGTGCTGTCCTCACAGCAGTGTGGAGAAGCTGGTGTGAGACTGGACTGAAGCTTTGCATTCTAACTGCATGTGAGCTTTGGGGCTTTAGTGGTGCTTTGGTGCTTTAAACTCCTTGCTCCTCCCTTCTGCTGGAAGACAGAATGGGTGTTGTTTCAGGTCAGTGCTTTTGCTTCAGTGAAGAAACTAAGCACACCTTGAATTGTCTGGATTCAGCTGCAGGCTGACCCATTTAAAACTAATTTTCCCCCCACTGGCAGATTTTCTTCTGTTATTTGGCACAGCTGTGACACTTTTTGCTTCTGTCAGTGTGCCTTTTGAGCACATTTGTATGTCGGGGTCTGGCTCTGTTGTAGAGCAGACTTGAGAAGGGTGAACAAGGGTGCAGCTGAAGTCCACCGTTCTTGAGTTAGAAAAACGCAAGCGCCTGAGTAGCACAGTTTAAAGCACTCGACAGTAAGCCTAGTGCAGTGTAAGCACTGACATGAGGTTGTCCTGATGCCCTGGGAGGGTGTGGAGAGAAGCTTGGGGCTTTTGATTTTTGAATTTTTATTTTTTTTTTGAGGGGGTTGGTGCCCTTTTTGTTCCCTTTAGTCAATATGTTTGCGTGTGCAGTCCAGTTTTACAGAACCTGCTGTTGTCAGAGGTGTGCATTAATTGTCTGGCAATGGCTTTTGAAGTCCATGGGCATCTCTTAATTGTGAGACAGAGAAGAGATATTTGCTCCCCACTGGTTTCCTCTTTCAGATGGAGCAGCAGTGATGACTGGGACAAATATTTGATTCCAAATATTGCAAACTCCCACGTCGAGTCAGCTCAGACAACTTCTAGTGATGGCTTAGCATGCTCAGGGTTGCTCTTGGCTGACGGCGTTACCTCTTGCTGTGCTGGCTGTGCTGACACTGAGTCATGGTAGGAGCTGCTTGTCAGCATTTCCACTTCAGTGGCTTCTGGCCCTGCTCAGAACAGGTCCTGCTGCTCCTCTTAGAGCAGAGTGCCTACGCTGGGCCTGTTCTGGCTGTGCCGTGGCTGGCAGCAGGAACTGTGACGCTGCAGACACCTACCCAGACAGCTCTGATGGGGCTTTTTAACTGAGCAGCAGGGACTTGTGCATGTTCTTCCACCAGGAAATGTGGGGGTTTTGTGCAGGCAGCATCTTCGTGGCTTTGGTGATTACAGTGGTTGGTAAGGAGCTTTTCTATTCAGCAGAGAAAGGCTTGCAACGATCAAAATGCAAATAGCAGTCTAAGGTGAAGACTTGGGGAAGTTTTTATCTCCTTCCTTTAACTAGGGTAAGTGCCAGAGAATGAAACTCAGCACTCAGCACTCCTCTGCTGATGCAGAGCTCTGCTCCCAGGCAGTTGGAGTCTCGGGGTGGCATATGTGAGCGGGATATAAATTGATACCTTCCTGACCCAAAGGAGCCCTAGCTGTGAAAATGGCAGCAACATGCCCTGTGCCAGGGACGGCCACTGACAGCTCCAGACAACCCTTCCTGAAAGCATGATGCTAGGTGGAGCATGGGGAAGCTGTCTATCAGAAAACTGTGGGCAGCTGGCACAGTGAATTACAGTAACCACACTCTTGGTTTGCCTTTTGTCTCCGATCTAAAAAGGGCTGTTTGGGGAAATTCATGCAGTTGAAAGTGGCAATTGAGATAGAAGAGCTGTTTCAGCAAAGCTTTGGGGTAGGCTGAGTATTGGAATGACATTTACAGAGTTCACTGGTCTGTTGGGATCTGAAAATGTCCATAAAGAGGTGTGCTTGTGGCTGTGGTGAGAGGGTTGTGTCCACAGGTCATGGTTCAGGCTGCTTCCCTCTTCCTCCACTACTCCCCTTCACTATTCATGGGAGGTGGAAGTGACTTTCCAGATGAGCAAAGTCTAAGCCACAACCTTCTTGCTTGGTCAGGTGTCTGGTATGTGTATTTCTATGCATTTTCATAGCTACATATTTACATCTTGTTCTAATACTTTCTGATCTTGGTTATGCCACAAAAGCATTGTGTTAGTGTTTTTGCTGTGCAGTTTGTGTGGCTTGGGTACAGCTGCACTTGGATCTGTCCTGTGTGGTACACCCAAGGCTTTTAGAAACAGCTGAATTCTGAAGACCCTTGCAGACAGGACAGGGCCTTTTGCTCACTCTTGCTTCTCTTTTCCATTCCCACAAAATGTGTTTTTTACCATACTCACAGGCTGGCCCTTGCAAATGCAGGATGGCTGCTGCTTGTGCCTGACCTGGTAAGGTGCTGGGCTGTACCTGGCAGGCCCAGGAATGGGGGCAGTGCCCCAGCAGGTCGTGCTGCAGTATGTACCTTTGCTGCAGCTGCAGAGATCAGGAGAGCTGGGGGTTATAAAAGCTACAGGTACTCAGAGGGCTTGTGGGGACAGTGTGCTTAATCAGACTGAACTGTAAGCTGCTCCTGGAAGGGTTTTAGTCCCACCTTGGCCCTGGCCACATGCTGACTCCTTTCACCTTTGTGTCAGTAATTGTGCAACTGCTGACCCAAATGAAAACTGCCTGCACAGGGATGACAGCCTCCCAGGACAGCTTGCTGCTTTACTGGGCTTATTTTTCCACTGCTCTTCTTTTCTTGCTCACAAATAACAGAAGTTTTAATGGCAACCCCCAAGCTGATTATAATGGTAAATGTTTGAAAGGAGAGGTTTTGTTAGCAGAGTTTTATTATTGGTGCTGAAGGCAGATGTAAGCTAGCTTAAGGTGAATAAAATTCACAGTGTGAGGTTGGCATGTTGAAAGTCTTGCCCTAGACTTTGCAAACCAACGCAGGCAGATCCTGCCTTAAGCTGGAGTCCTTTAAATGTAGTTGCCATGAAGGGTAAAAGTGATAGTTGTTTTAAGAGGTAAACCTAGGGCTGTGCCTTGGCTCAGCAGCTTGCTGGAGCTGGACTGCAGTAGCATGCCAGTGGTCTAGAACAGGTTAGCTGATCCGACAGAGCTCGGTTGGGACAAACATGACACAACTGAAATACAGAACTGGGTAAAACCTTCGGTGCCAGCAGGCTCTGTGTGCCGCTGTCACGTGCGGGTCCCCATGAGTTCCCCTTTGGTTTAGCTCCTGGAAGGGCTCCCTGCTGCCCTTGCCCCCGTGAGGCTCCGCTCTCGCAGGTGCCGTCGCATGGGCTCCCGCCGTCAGGAACCGTCTGCAGCTGTGCAGACTTGTGATGGTTTCCAAGTCTGCTCTGGAGAGGATTCCTCGGCTGCTGTAACATACGTTTGGCAGTGCAGACATGCTCTGTTTCTCATTACCTTGTTTTTCTTTCTCACTTTGAGGAAGAGAGGGAGAGAAGGGGAGGTTCCCAGGATTGGGTTGGGTTTTGTTTTATTTATCTATTTTAGAGCAAAAATCTCAACCCAAGCCAAATCAACCAACCCACCCTCCTCATGAAAACAATGAACCTCAAAAAAAGTGAATTTACGTTTGTGTGTAAGGAGTGGAAAATATTTATCCAGCTCCCATCCAGGCTACAGCTGGATGTGGCATGAAATAAAGAAGGCTGCTCTGTCTGTTGCGACAGTGTCAAAGACTCAGTGTGTTTTGGGAGGTTTGTGTTGATCTGGCTTCTTAACGCTCAAACATGTGGATGTGTCCAGTACAACTTACTGAAGATGGAATTAGTCTCCATTAGCTGTGGACTGTAGCTTTTGCTCCCAGGTGTTCTGTTCAGCATGGTTGCAGCAGAACAGAGGGCAAGTCAGGAGCTGAGGATGCTTTTGAAGAATGCTGCTGTGTTGGTGGTTGGAAGTGAGACTCCTCCAAGTGCCTGAGGTGTCCTTAAGCTGCCACTGCAGGTTGTGCTCCCATTCCTGCAGGAAACAGAGTGCTGCAAGGTGAAGGGTGCAATCTGGAACTCTTCCAGTCACTGTAGTTCTTAAACCCTGTGAAAGATGCAATCCTTCGTCTGCTGGCAAACAATGGGCTGGACCTTGATCTGCTGGCAAACAGTGGGTTGGACCAAAAGGGCAGCTCGGGTGGCATTCTGACAAACCGTGTAGGCTTGACCAGTCATCTGTCTTGGTGCCTTACTGCTGTGGACTGCAATCTCCTCCCAGGGTGACCTCAGAGCACTGTGTTCTCTTAGCACTTCACTGGGGAGCTTGGGCTTTGCTTCTAGGGTGAGAGGTTTGGGAAAGCAGTCTTCTGGAATGGGGTTTTTTGATTGGGTGTGTAAAATAACTAACTGCTTGGTATCAGGTAGTGTGGAAATGTTCTGAGCCCTGGATGTGCTAAACACCAAAATTATTCTCCAGTTACACCTCTGAAGCCTGCCCAGGCTGCACAGGAAAATCTGGCTTTAATGGGACATCTCAAATTCCCCTACTTACTTTTTTTTTTTTTTTTTTTTTTTTTTTTTTTTTCCCCACTCAGACTTGCTTTTAGGTGGTTGTGTTTTGTATGATCCGTGGTGACATAAATTACTGGGACTTAAGCAGACCTTATCCATGGGTGACAATGAGGTGAAGTTGCAAACTTGCTTCAGCAAGCAAGCTGTTGCTTCAGCATGAGTGAAGCCCTAGCAGTGTGTTTGTTTTGCCTGTGAGTCACACTAAAGAATGGCACGACGTTGAGTGATGTTTGCAGCTGTGGGTGCCTTGACTTCATGCTTCAAATTATACCTTAAACTGCCACACTCAGACTTAACTTGAGTTTGGCAGCAAGCCTAATGGAGGCCCTTAAATATGGATATATCTTGCACATGTAAGGCAGTTGAAAGAGGCATTTTAGTTACACCCTTGACCTGGAATACAGGAAAAGAGAAAAGTAGTCTTGGTTTTAGCTGGGGAGTGAGCATGCCCCCAGCCCCAGTGAACACTTGTGCAGGTGGCTGGAGGTGAGCTCCTCTACCTGATGCTGCTCTTCCTTCATCTGCCCTAGGGCTGGGCTCTGCAGGCCTTCAGTGTGATTTGCTCCTCTTCATAAAGGATGCTGCAGTGACAGCTCACTAATGACTCTCACTGGTAGCATCAGACCTGAGCTGCTCTCAGCAGCAAGCTGTCCTGACCCCTGTGTTCTCTCATACTTCTTGTAAGGAACAAAATAGTTAGGAGACTGCAAAGTGTCAGAGATGAGTAGAGGTAAAAATGCCTTTTCCCTCCTAAGTGGCATATCCTTGCACCAGGGAAAGAAGAGAGATGCATGGTGTCATTGCAGCAGGGTGAAAGTTAACCTTGCTCTCTGCCTGCAGCTGACAGCTCCAAAAGCCAGAGATGGGGCAGGGGAAGCAAGATGCAAAACATCCTTCAGCTTGTCTTGAGTTCCCCAGCTAGGACTGCCTGGCCTCCTTGTTTGCTGCTGTAGCAGTCATCGATGTAGATAGAGAACATAGCCTTTGAAATGTGGAGAGGAGGGGCAGCTGGGAGCTTCCTTCCTCCTCGATTGCCATTTGACAGCAGACTGCCAGCAAAAGTCCATCCTCTGGGCTTGGGAGGTTTGTTTTTTTTCACTTTTTTAGGAGGAGATTGGGGCTTTTCGTTTCCCTTTGACAGAACTGGCTGCAGAGATGGGACCCACAAATGAATGTTGGTACTCAGTGAGCTCTGACAGCCAGGGCTGAGTAACAGAGCACTGAAGGAGATGGCTCAGAGTCACCTTTGCAAAACTCCTACCTACTCAGTGGGAAGTGGGAAAGTGGGATGCATGTTTTGGTGGGCATGGGTTGTTGTCAGCTGGTGAGCTGATAGTAAACCTGGTATTTAAAGTGTGTGTGAAGAGGACTATAATGGCTGAATACGTAGCTGTGGCTTTTCACGCAGACTGAAGAGTATTTGAAGTTTTGTATGGTCACCTCTCAAGCAGCAGGGAATTTGTGTCTGGATCCAGTTTGCCCAAGTTGTGTCTGCTGTGAGAAGCTTTATGTGAGTCTTGAAGGACTTTCTGTGTAGGAAGAAAAGCAGGTGGTGAGGAGGGGCTGAAACTGAAGGCCGGCACTTGCCTTGGCTGGGTGGTTTTCTTGAGCTGGAGGTGCAAAAGAATTACCGAGGCCAGAGGAATGGAGAAGAACATGACAGGAGAGCAGTAGGACTAAAAGGAAGAGGGGGGATTATAGGGAATTTCTAAGTGGTCAGATGGCAGAGACCCTTTAGGGTGAAAGTTCACAGACAGGCGAGCTTGGCTGGGGCTGCTGGGAGAGAGAGGTTGCCCTGCAATTACTGATGGGAGGAAAGATCTTGCAAGAGTCTCTGCTCTAAGGCTGTGCCTGTTGTGGCTGCAGCTTTTATTAGCTGGGTACCAGCTTCTGTAGCTAGGAGTGAAGCAGGGCTCTGTTCCCTTGGGAATACAGAAGGGATTCATTTTTCCCAGAAGCGGGAAGAGTGCTACTGGGAATGCCAGCTGTAGTTGCTGGGTCTGGTTTGCGTGGTGCCTGTCTGGGACGTGCGGATGTGGTGCTGTGTGGCAGTGGCTGGGCACCCCTGCAACTGCTCTGTAGGTAAAGGTCCATGGAGCAGGCTGTGCCAGGCTGGGGAGCTCGCTGCTGGGATTGTTGTTGGGACAAAGCTGTCACTGTATAGCCCTCGGGGTGACACACAAAGTATGCTATAGAACAGTGCTGGCTGTGTCTCTGGCTTGGCATGCCTCAGCAGGCTGTCTTGCAAGCGCTTGCCCATGGAGCTGCCAGAAGTAAATGGCTGATGGCAGAGAATTTGTAAAATTGATCTGAGCCCTCTGGGGATGCAGGTTTGGGATGAGATCTTGAGGTGTGGAGAAGGCATTTGGGAAGCCTCAGCTGGTTGAGAAAAGGAGCTTACAGAGCAAAGAAAGCCCTTGGTGTGTTTAGCTTTCTGTGATAGTTTGGTCTGATAATTAGTTATTTCTTACTTGACTGAGTTAGCAAGAGCCTGTCTAATAGCCTGATTATTTACCTTGCTTCTAAACTACTTTTCTTATGTGGGTGTTGAGTTTGTGTATGGCAATGTAAGAATCCTAAAAAAATCCTTCCTGGTAAAACCAGTGGTGGCTTTGTGCTTGAGCAGTGCTGGGTCAAGGGTTGAACTGGATGATCTTTGAGGTCTTTTCCAGCTGGGTGTTTTCTGTGATTCTGTGTTCTGCATGTAGGCTAGAGTTGAATGTGGCCTACAGCTGAACTGCTCTAAAATCCTGCCAAAGACAGCACTCTGTAGCATGGCCTAATCAGTATGAGTTTTCAGCATGAGAATGCAGAGTAACCATCGTTGCTCTGTGCATTGTCACATAGTGAGTCCTATGAGGTGCTTCTGGAGACCAGAACAGGGTCCAGTGGTGCACAGGCTTGGCACAGACCTTCTGCATCCACGAGTCTCTGCTCCTTGCTCTGAGGTGGATGCTGGGTTGTACAAAGTAGCTTGCAGGAGCAGGCTGGGTCTGCTGTGTGTGCAGTGGAAGGCTGCTTAGCTGTGGCTGCACAAAGATGCTCCAGCAGGTGTGTGGGGGGGTTGCTTTGGCTGATCCCATTTGAGAAGAGAATGGCTCTGGTGCCTCGTTTGGCTGTGGGGCTCTGTGAGCTTGCATGCTGCAAATGCGCTCATAGGAGAATCCAGCTCTACCCTGAGCCTGTTGGGCTTGGAGGAGGTTATTGAGACCTCGGCTTAAAAACCCTAATGGGTTTGCAGATCCCTGTCCAGCATCTTGACTAATAGTGAGAACTCTGGAACCATCTCCCTTCTGGATTCTTGGACGTGATGCTGCTGTGTGCTCATTCTCCCTGCTCTAGACGAATGCTTTGGGATGAAGAGGCTGTGCCCAGGTCTGTGTGCCCAGGGTTTTAGGGGGCAGTTCTGTTCTTGAGTTTTGTGCACTATGTTGCATAATGCAGGGAAGTTAGCTGTTAGAAAGATGCAGGGGTTGTTAGGAAGAGGTTCATTTCAGCATTTTAAGATTGTTCTTGGAGTCTGCATGTGGGCGTCTTTGGAATCTTCCCCCCCACCTCAGCTGCTCGCTCTGTTCCTGCCCTGCCGTTACATCCTCTGTGTTCTGCAAGGGCCTTTTCCAGCTGTCTCAGAAGGAAGGAAAGTGTATCTCCCTGGCCTCATTTGCTGGAGTGTCAGTCAACATGAGTCTTCCCAGACTGCAATCCTGATACCAACAGGGAGTGTTTAAGAAGTCCTGCAGGAAGATCTCTGTGCAGCGAAGTCGGGAAACATCTCTGCCCTGCAGTGAGTTTGTAATCATTGCACTTCTTGTGTATAGTGAAGGACTTTGAATTCTCTGTTCTCCTTGTCACAGCAGATAGCTGTCCTCATCGTCACTTGGCTCTGTCACTAGGGCACAGTAGATCAGAGTCACAGGAGCCTCGAGGTCGGCAAAGACCTCCAGGACCAAGTGTCGCAGTTGGATCATTGTTTAGAAGGGGTTTACCTGTGTTCACTGCTTTCGTTGTGCCAGAGGCCCCCCAGCTTTTACTACAAAACTGAGTGGATTGTGCACAGGGCTGACCCACGATCCCTGTGCCAGCCCTAGCTGGCTGTTTTCTAAGTCCTTCTAACATTTGCAGCCTCGTTTTGACTACCGTTTAGCAGTGTTGATGAAATGGCATTTTAATTATCAGAACTGCCAAGTTGCCGCTGAATGATGAATTGCACAGCAAAGAGAGACCAACATGTGCTCATCTCTGAAGTCTCCTCCATTTATGAAGACACAAGTTTGTGGACATCAGTTAACGTTCAGTGCCCCCTCAGGATGTGTACCACTCCAGCTGGAATGCCCTTCAGTTGCTTTTCTTTTCTTAGGAGTTTGGAGTTCTGAATATTCTTTTCATAGATGAACTCCACTGTGCACTCTCGGGTGAAATCTAAACAGGATATGAAGTTTTCCTTTCCCCACACCCGAAGCTGGGTGAGAGCTCTTCTGCCTGAAGTGAGGAACAGGACCTGAAATCATCTTGCCCCTCCTTCAGCCCCTTGTGCTCGGCTGCGGATTGCAAGCTGCGAGCTGTGCTGTGTGCGACCCGAGCAGTGTTCGTGCGTGCACCGAGTGCCTGGTGCACACTGCCTGTGCTTACTGGCAGTTCTGTTGATCTGATTGGAGGCTTTTAAGACCTCTCTTCCACAACGTGGAAACTAATGGTCAAACCTGACCCCCAAAATGCAGAGAACTCCTGCAGAGGGCTGCTGCTGTGTGGTAGGTCGCTGGGAGCAAAGGACACAGCCGGCTGCGGTCATGGAGGAAAGCAGTGTCTCATTTCTTCAAAGCTCTTTCCACAGGTGTGTCCTTTCTTCTGAAAGAGGCAGTCTGCTTTTCAGTGGTGTTTTATGGTGAGTTTCTAGAGGAGATGGCTCGCATTTGTGATCACCTATTGAAAACAAATAATGTGTGTGGTGGTTTTTGCTTTTCTCTAAATTGCTTCTGGATTGACAACAGGAAGAGCGATTCTTCCAGTGTCTTGTATCTTTCCTTTTTATTTGCTTAGTGATACTTAATTTGGAACCTTCTTGCAGTCCAATTATCTTTGTTCCATATCCATAGTCTTGCTGCAATTAGGCTTTTTGGTTGGCTTCAGCAGTGTTTAGTTACCTGATTTGTAAGATGAGTCTAAAGCATTTAGCACTGGGTACTGTTGTTTTTCCTTTACTTTAGAGCTATTGGGAGTTGTGTTGTAAGTGCCAGAGCCTCTCCTTGCTGCTAAACCCAGCCAGCTTCATGGCCCTCTGCTTGGATTACCCAGTGTGTCAGGGCTGTTCTCTTTGGGGTTCCCCAAAACTGTGGGCAGTGCTTTAAATGGAACCTCCAAAGTGCTGGGTAGAAGCAGCAATCATTTCCCTTGACCTGCCTGCTGTTGTGGTCTTGTTGGTCCATTCCTCAAGGTCCCCCTTAAAGGCTTTCTGTCTTCTACTCTTTCAGCCCACTCTCCCCAGCTGGCTCTCGGCTGTGCTTGCTGAGGCTGCCTTTTGTCCCCTAGGGCTGTTTCAGAAGCAGTTTCACCATGAGCTCCGGAGCAGCCTGCTCTGACAAGGGCAGGACAGAGCATCAGCCCGTTAGTGCTGCAGGAGCTGTGGCTTGTGCCCAGAGGTGTGTTGGAGCAGGGAATCGTCTCAGTGAAGCTGAGCGTTAAGCCTCCTGCTGCAGTGTCGACCAGGAATCCCGGATGGAGTGGTGTGCTATAGGGGGGTAGCTGTGTGTGCTTTCATAAATGCATCATGCAGCTTCTTGTGAGCTTTGGGCTGGTTTTCCTGGCTTGAGTGACCCTTTCCTGCCACATTGCAGCATAGCTGAGACAGAGTGCTTCCAGAAGACAGGCTGCTGTGACACCCGAAGGTGCAGCTGAAACAATTTTAATGTGTTTAAGAAAAAGAAACCTGATGGCAGTGGGTTTAGCACAAACTGCCACAAGACTTTGGAATTGTCCTGTGGTTGCTCTGCAGGTTTTGCTTATGACGGTCTTGAGTGTTTAAAACTGAATTTACAAGCTTCAGGTTTTCTATTCTTAGGTAGGAGAACAGCTTTAGAGGGAGCTGCCACAAAGATTTGTCATCCAGCTCCGTATTTGTATTTTAATAAGAAAAAGAATTAGCAAATGGCACTGGGGGGATGGACAGTGGTTGGTAATGACACACCTGTCTTCTTTTTCCTAATTCCAGGGCATATTCCCTTGTGGATTCCAGTCAAGTGTCTACCTTCCTGATTTCTATTCTCCTCATAGTCTACGGCAGTTTCAGGTAAGATTTTTGCATAATGTTCTGCAGAACTTTTCTGTTTCAAATGCAGATTCCTCGATTCCTCTGTCCATGTCACTGACAAAGATGTCAAACAGCACTGGTCCCAGCACTGACCCCTGAGGGACACCGCTTGTCACTGGTCTCCAGGTGGACATTGTGCCATTGATCACCACTCTCTGTGTGCCACCATCCAGCCAATTCCTTATCCAGCGAGGGGTCCACCCATCCAGTCCATGTTTTTCCAGTGTGGTGACCAGGATGTCATGTGGGAGAGAGTCAGATGCCTTACTCAGGTCCAAGTAGATGCCATCAGTTGCCCTTCCCTTGTCCACTGTCGCTGTGACTTCATCATAAAAAACCACTAAATTTGTCAGGCAAGATCTGCCCTTGGTGCAGCCATTGCTGGTTCCCACCAATCACCTCTGCTTTGTTTTCCATTTGCCTTAGCAGAACTTTCAGCAGGATCTGCTCCATGATCTTGCCAGGCACAGAGGTGAGGCTGACTGCTCTGTACTTCCCAGGGTCATCCTTTTTTCCCTTCTTGAAGATGGGTGTTATGTTTGCCCTTCTCCAGTCAACAGGAACTTCACCACTCTGCCATCACCTTTCAAATATGATGGACACTGGTTTGGCAACTTCATCTGCCAGTTCCCTCAGGACCTGTGGGTGGATCTCGTCAGGCCCCATGGACTTGTGCGTGTTCAGATTTCTTAGGAGCTCACAAACATGATCTTCTATAGTAGGCAGATCTGCCTGCTCCCAGTCCTTACTTTTACCCTCTGCAACTTGGACATTCTGGTTGGAGCCCTTACTGTTGAAGACTGAGGCAAAGAAGTCATTGAGCACCTCAACCTTGTCCATATCCTTTGTCAGCAGCTCTCCAGCAGCTCTCTCTCTTATTCATATGAACAGCGTTGGTCCAAAACAAGCCAAGAGCCCCTTGAGGATTTACCTCAGGATACTCAGAGGAATGCCTGAGAGATGTCTAAGAGGGTAAAGTCTGCATCCAGAATGAAATGCAGGCTGTAGAGTGGAGTTCCACCTTTTCTTACTGTAAGGAATATCTTCTCCTTACATCTGTGCTGGCTCAGGAGTTTTAGCTTCAAGCCCTCCTGAACATCTCCTCCATACACATTCTGACTGTCTCTCAGCCTTTGAACTTGATGTGCTTTGTGACTGTTTGCCAAAGGGGCAAGTGTAATCCTTTAAACCCTTACAAGCTGGGAACTGGAGCGTGCAAGTGCATCTGCTAGTTGTGGGTCTTTAAAGAAATGAGTTTAGCTTGGAGCAGATTGTGTGGTCTGGGCTCTTGCAGGACAGCCACCGGCTCTTGGGCAGGAGCTTTTCTGTGGCTCAGGTGGTGCAGCTGCTCTGCAGGCAGGTGACAGCTACATCTTTTATCTGCCCTATCGTGCAGCCAGATGTGGTCTCTCAGCTTACATAAAGTCAGATTTAACCCAGCAGCTACCTGCCCAAGTATCTACTTCTGAACTGAACTGAGAAGCACAGAGTGAAACTGGTGTCTGTCTCCAGGCTTTGGGTCCCTGAGGTGCCTGCAGAAATACAAAGCAGCTGAAACAGCATCCTTATGGTTGGCTTTTGGACTTGACCTTTATGGACATCAGGACACAACAGAAAACCCAAAGGCTGTGCTCAGAGCTCAGGACCACCTGCAGCTGCAGCACTGTCAGAGTGGGAACAGGGCTTTGGACAGACCTTCTCACCAGAGACTGTCTGCATGTGCACACTCAAATGCTGGAGGAGAGCTGTGCTTAGTAGAAACCTGGAGGAGAGCTGTGCTTAGTAGAAGCCTGCTGCATGCACTGCCTGTTCCTTTTCCCTGCTCTTGTTCCCACTCCAGACCCTAACCTGGACCCCTTAATGTCACAGGAAGGTTTTACAAGCAGCTGGTCCATGTGCTACCGCAGAGAGGATATTTTAGACTCTCTGTCTGCAGCATGCACTGAGGTGAGGTGCTGCGAAGCTGTCTCAGGTTGGTGGCTGACTCTGGTTGTAGCCCTTTCGCTATGCAGAGCAGCTGCAGTGTGGCAGTTCCACAGCAGCCCACAGTTCTCCTAGCCCCATGGCCGCTGAGGTGGGTGACTGTTCCCACTAGGCAGAGCCAGAAGAATTACCTCACTACATTGCACCTGCAAGTGACTCTGTAATCCTTGCTTGTGTGTTTCTTCTGCTTGGTGTTTCATAAGAGTATTCCCTGCAGGGTTTCCCTCAAGCATTCTTGCAGTGGAAGTGATCTGCGGCTCAAGCTGAACTTTCAAGATAGTCATGTGCCAGCAGCTTACTGATTCCTTTGGCCCCAGTGTAACTACTCACGGCTCCCTGTGGGAGGCTGAACCCATTGTGCTAGAAATCTACCAGCTCGAACTGTAAGGACCCACAGGATTGTGTAGTTTATGGCCAGATGGGAGGTGCCAGCTGCACGCTGTCTTTGAAAGCCCAGCAGGAACTTGGAACCAAGAAGCAAATGTTTCTGAGTTTGCCATTTCTTTACAGTCCAGAAGCTTTGAGTACATCTTGTTTTACAGGAGGAGAATGTTTCAGTAGTCACATTTTTGGTATGATGTTAGTGATAATTTGTAGCAAAGGGAAGAGCCAAATCTTTAAATGGTTGGAGATGATTCAGAGTTGTCTTGGATCAACCAGCAGCTGTGTTGCTAAGTGAAAGTAATGTCCTAATTTGTGCTTAGTGTGGAGGTAGGGATGCTCATAGGTAATCATGTCATTATTACTGGCACTTGAAATGAGAGGAGAGGGGCTGAAGTTGTTTCTGAGCAGTAGAGCTAAGAGTTAGTTTCCAGTATTCTTTGCTGCTAGCACACCCAGGAATAATGAGTTCCTGCTGCTGCTGCTGCTGGGAGAATGGTGGGGTGAAGTTCTTGCTGAACTGAGCTGATTCAGAGGGGAATCAAACACCGCACCAAGTTTGGCTGAATCCTGGATCAAGTCCTGGAGGATTGTCAGCCTCCTCCCAGATTTTACATCTTGAGGGGAAAATTATGGGGCTAGAATGCATGAATGGGGAAGAGGGAGGTGTGGGTGAAGGAGAAAGTGCCCCAGACAAGATGCAGAGCAGAGATGTCTTTAGAGGAGCAAGCTAAGAACAGGTGAGTTTGTTAGCATTGTAGTGCTCTCTGTTGCCTCTCTGCTTTTCATCACTTTTAGATGGTGATCCACAGCCTGTGCACAAGGGCTGCATGAGCCTGAACCTTCCTCATCTTTTGCCTGAGCCCAGAAGCTGATTTAATTTCATACATAATGGAAGCAAAGGAACAACCCAGTTGGATGCTGGAAGAGCCTTTCTCTTGGTCTTGTTTTACACAACAAAGCTGCTCATCTCTTCTGTCTTTAGCACCCCAGGAGTGCCCTGCTGCTGGGCTGTAGGTTCAGGTGGTCTGGCTGCAGCACAAACTGCCCCCCTGTGTATTGCAACAAGTAGCCTGTACGCTAAGGTCACACAGCTTCGGTGCATGTAGAATTGTACAGAGCCTTAGGGTATCTGAGCAGTCCCTAGGGTTAGTGTACTTTGCATGGTGCAGCTGCCCACAACTGAACTTGGAAAGAAGTTTCATTCCTGTTGACCTGGAAGTTTTATTGCAACACTTGAATGCTGCTGCAGAATTGAGGCCAGAGCTGGGCAGTACTAGTGGTGGTTCTCTACAGCTTCAGCTGAGTCATGGATAACATGCATCTATCAGAACAGAGACTGCCGTGGTACTGTTGTTAAAACCAATAGAGGATGGGACAGCAGAAGTGATTGCTGGCCAAAGGAGAGGTGAAGGGAACCTCCCCTGTTTCAGGCAGCTCTGCACAATTGGTTAAACGTAACGTAGAGGCTATATCAAAGTGAAGAACTGTGGCAAAAGGGTGGAACACTGTTGGTTGGGAACATTTTAAACAGCTGTACATCAAAATGAAAAGACTCAGATGAGTTAGAGCAGATCTGGGTGCATAGGGGAATGCCATTGCCTCCTCTGGATTCATTGCATCCTGTCAAGCTCTGTGTTCAGAGCTTCCTCTAATCACCTTTGCTGCATGTAAGATACATCTGCCCACTTTCTAGGCAGTGCTGAAACTCTCTCAGTGAAGACCTCATTCAGCAGACAATTGCTTCTAAGCTAGTTTTGGTCATCACTCCTAACAGGATTTAGAGGAAGGAAATAATATTGTTTTAAAAGTGAAAGCTGATAGCAAAATCTGAAGGAAAAGGATCAAAATGAGAGTTTGGGAAGAGTTGAAATTCCTTAGAGAATTGAAAGGGTTGTTGCACTTCCATGGTGTTCTGCACCTCTCAGTGATGCAGAAGGGCTTCCTGTGGTTTGTTGTTACACGGCAGTTCACATGCTGGCAACAAGTGCCACTGTCGGAGCCTGTAGGATTTGGTGTCCCCTCTGGAACTAGAGGGTGCTGGTGCAGAGCGGTAAGGAGCCTAAACAGGAATTGGAATTTGTCTGTTAAGTTTGCCTTGTTCCCTGCAGGTCTCTTAACATGGACTTTGAGAATCAAGACAAAGAGAAAGACAGCAGCAGCACAGCCGGGTCCTTCAATGGCAACAGCACCAATAACAGTAAGGGTTAGCTCTGCTCCTTCTCTCGCTTTGCTCGCTTCATTCTGCTGCTGCTTCTGCCTCAGCTGCCCCACGGGGCAACTGCCTACAACTGTGTTGTCTGGGCACTTACTGTCTTCCACTCCTGCTGCTGCCTACTTTGTGTCCATGGAAGCTAAATGCAGAACCTCAACAGGATGTTTCCACAGTGCACAGAAGTGGCTCGGGTGGTCACGTTTCACTGGAAATGAAGGCTCTGAGAAGGGAAAGCCACTGCTGCCTGTCTGGAGTCAGTCGCTCTGACACATAGGGCGTGGGAGAACTGCTCTGACAGCTCGTCCATAGCACTGATTCAGCTCTATCAATAGAGATATCCAGGTGTGGCGCTCCCATGACTTGGGGCAACTCATTTATGCTGGACAACAAAATCTGTGTCCACAGAGTCTTGTTCAGAGTGGATGTGAATATACCAGCTGACACATGGCAATTGTCCCCTCTGTGGGCTCTAAGGAAGCTGCAGGCAGCTCGGCTGCTTGAGGGACACTGGTTTGCAGGTAACAATAAGATATAAAGAGAGTGCAGCAGATGCACAGTGTGCTGGGAATTCCCACCTCAGGTTCACTTGCAGCAATCGATGTGGCCATATTCTGAGAAGAGGCTCTAGAATAGCTTCCCTAAGTTTAGAAGAGAGGAGTGAGACATGAGCAGCCCTGTGTACAACCCCCTGAGTGCTGAGGTTGCTGTGTTTCGAGTCAGAAATGGAGCTCAGCACTCCCAAGCATGTCCATGCTGCTGCATGTGGCTGGGGCTTTTTTCTCCTTTCTTTAAATCCTGACCCTTGGAACTTAGGAAGTTGTTGGAGCACTGCTTCTGTTGTCAGCACAGAGCTCAACACAGAGCAAAGATGTTGCTGTGCTTGATGATTCAGCAATGAGCAGCTGAGGCTTTTGGCATCTGGGATGTAAAAGCAGCCTGGCTGGGGCAGGGGAATGAGCACAGTAAAGGCTTAGCTGTCAAATAATCAGGGCTGAAAGGAAGAACTCTGACATTTAACACTGCAGGCACTGATTTCCATGTGCCAGGGTGGCCTGTAAGGTGGAATTTCTGGGGTGTGTTTTGTTTATTTTCCCTTGGCAAGCTGAAGGGTAGATGAATAAATGCTCTTGAAGCAGGAGGAACTGTATCAAACTCACAGGTAGGAGGTGGGAAGTTCTGTGCCTTCACACCCTCGTCACTGGGCCTTGTCCTTCACCCTTCTGTGCCAGAGCTCGGTGGCAGAAATCCCAGCGGCTGAGCCTCGCTCTTCATGGGTAGAATGTATTGTGCTGCTTGTGCCTAAGGACAAGAGATCTGTGACCTGAGCTCAGCATTAGAACGTGCAGGGCTAGGTGGGCTGCTCAGAGCCCGACCTGCTCCGTCTTGTTAGCCATTCTAGGAACTGGGGCACCATACAGCTTGCGATGGCCTGTCCCGACAGGAGTACCCCTGGTAGGCCATAGCAGGGCTGAGCTGGGGGAAACAATCAGAACAAAACCCTTCAGTGCCTGCACAGTTGGAAATTGCTTCCAGCTCTGAAATAGGAGGTGGAGCTCTGGTTGTAGCATCAGAGGTGATTGTACTGCAGCTGCACACACTTGGGGGTAGTTTCATAAGCAGGTGAATGATTTGGGTGGGTGTGAGAAACTGCCCTGTGTTGTTAGCACTGATTATATCTGGAGAGTGCCATCAGCGATGCCATTTAAGTGCAAGGTGGCCTTCACCCAGGCAGAATTGGAAGCTGTGGCAGCCTTTGCATGAGCTGGGTTAGCCTGGCAATGTCTGCAGCTTGCTCTTGGCCATGCTCTGCCTCGTGCTGAGAGGCTGAACAAAAACTTCAGGTGCTCTATTCAACAGGTTTGCGTGCTCAGTGTAAAACGACACAAATAGATCATGTCTATGTGATTCCTGGTGCCCGTGTAACACTCATTCTTGTAATTTGTTGCTCTGCGTGTGGCACAGGGCAGAACCCAGACCCTTTATTTCAGCTCAC
This sequence comes from Eubucco bourcierii, assembly GCA_013396675.1. Taxonomy (NCBI): domain Eukaryota; kingdom Metazoa; phylum Chordata; class Aves; order Piciformes; family Ramphastidae; genus Eubucco; species Eubucco bourcierii. Next base: position 69,223 of record VWZE01005869.1, read on the forward strand.
AGCTCCTGGGCCATGACTGCACACAGCTGCTATGCTTGGTCGTGGCAGTGCAGGAGGATCTCTGAGGAAATATCTGTGGCTCCAGCACTGAAGTGTCTTGTGAGCCCTCAGCTGTGTGGTGAGGACAGTCTGTTGGTGCCTGTGTGGTAAGAAGCAGCCCAAGTTAAATGTCTCCTCCTTTCTCCTGCAGGTATTCAAACTATCGATTCTACCCAGGCGCTGTTCCTGCCCATTGGAGCCTCTGTGTCTCTCCTGGTCATGTTCTTCTTCTTTGACTCCGTTCAAGTTGTCTTCACAATATGCACAGCAGGTGAGCACCCTTTCTTCCCTTTCTGAAGACTGGCACAGGGCAGAAAGCATTGCTGCAGTTAAAGATGGGTGATCAGAACTGTCATACTTGTCATGCATGTTAAAAGCCCTTGTTAGGCCTCACAGTTTTGTCTTCATGTCCCTGGAGCTATTCATGAAGTGCCAGCTGTGGTTCCAGAAGGGTTTTCCACTGGGAGATTTGCTAAAGCTCTTGCACTAGAACTCACAAGAGTTGTGAAAGATGCACATTGCTGCAGGTGAAGCTCAGGTGGTGCTCAGAGCTGCACGTGGCACTTCACCATTGAAGTGAGGGCATGGCCTTGGTGGTCCCACTGAGAGGTGTCATTGCAGAGTTCCATTGTGGCTTTTGCACCTTTTCTCTTTGTCTCAAAGCTGGGTTTGGTCTTTCTCGCATTTTGAGAGTTATTCTTCCACGCTGCTTGAATTCAGAACAAAAATGAAACTGTTGCTGGCGATTGCTTTGTCATTCTCAGTAAGGAGCAGAACTTTGATTTGGGGAACGTTTTGGCCTTTTGATCTTTGCAGTGCCGCAGGAGACCAGCTGCTGTTCAGGGCAGCAAGACTCTTCCTGCCGCAGCTCCAAATACAGGGCGGCTTTAACAACTGCACTCCTCAGCCTGTGAGCATTTTTAACCCCCTAAGCGCCTCTCATCCTCTCCTAGTTTATGTATATGCAGTACAGGCTTTTCCCTCATGATTTAACTCCAGCCTCTTACACAGGGCTGATATTGATGGGGGCATCTAAATCTCTGCTCCTGACCTGAGCCTTGAGACTCGTCTTGCTAGTTCTGCTGACTTCTGCAGAGCTCTCCTGAACGCTGGTTCTCTTCCTTGGCCCTCTGGCACACATGTTCTTTCCTGCTGAACAGGAGTGACTGCTTCGCACAGCTCTTGCTGTATGCTGGACCTTAGGGGAGTGCTGCACACACATGGAGAACAAGGGAGGACTTTGGACAAAAGACAGCTTCTCATTTTCCAGCTTTATTGCCCCATTGATTCCAGCATGGCCTTGAGATTTGCAACTTCGTTTGTGACATTTTGTGTTGTAGATTGATGATAATTGTCAGCTGGGGCTTGTTGCAGGTTTCAGAGGATGGAGTCTTTTGGGGTCAGTGCACTTGAATATCTTTATTGTTGACCTTGGGTTTATGATACATCTGTGCCTTGTCTCAGGTGGTGTCACTCAGCACAGGGGACTCTGACCCCAGAACCTGTGAAATGCAAGTCTTTATCAGAGTGATACAGCACAGTGTGGACCCTGCTGGGCTTGGACTTAGGGAGCTGTGAGACTTGGTCCCTCTGTCCCTGCAGCTCTGGCAGTGCTATGTCACATCCTCTCTGTGTAGATTTTAGAGGCCGATGCAAGGGGATTTGTCAGTTGTAGCTGATGTCTATTTCTTAAACCACGCCTAAATCTCCCTCCCCCAAAGATTGCCTTGTCAGGGGCGAGTCAGCAGGGGTATAAGGGGTAGCTGCAGCACAGTCCATGGCCAGGACCAGCTGCTATGCAGAGGGCAGAGCTGAAGAGCTGTCATGTGGCCTGCAGACAAGAGTTAAACTGACTGAATAATAGATACTGAGATATGAGGGAAGAGAAAAATGGTGACTGGAAGCCTGGATGATCAGGAACAAGCCCAGGAGTGGCTCCTGGTGGGCACTGTGTAACCGCTTTTGAATTCTGGCACTCTCTGCCTGAGCCCAGTTTTGGGGTGCCAGCTGTTGGGGATGCTAGGACAGGAGGTGCAGGATTCCCTGCTGAAAAAGAGCTTGGTGGGGGTGAGGAAGGGGAAGGAGGTTTGGTGTGGGGTGTGAAGAAGGGCCAGTCCCACTGAGGGTCGGGGTGGGCAGGCAGAGGAGGCCTGCAGGACTTGGGGCAGCAGGGACACAGGCTTTGCTGTGCACTGTTCCCTGCCAGGCACCTCTGAAAAGCTGCCAATTTGGCATGGAGTTGCCACACTTCATTCTTTCCCTACCCATTCTGCTTTTTTTCCCATCCTGTCCTAAACGCTGCTGGAGCTGAGTTTCCATGGTGCCTTTCCATGCAGACGCTTGGTAACGCTCTGTTGTGAAGTGGACTGGTCTCTTAAAAACATCTTCCTCCCACAAGAAGGGGCAGAATTGAGGGGTGGAAAGTTGAGGTTTGACCAAGTCCATTTCTTCCTTTGAGAAGAGGAAAAATCCTCCTTTTCAGAACCAACAAAAACCTTACCCCAGCTCTTTAAGGAATGAGCAGAGCACAGCACAGACACTTGATCTGTAGCGTGCAGAAAATGCAGAGAGACTCTTCATTTTAATTTGAGTCTGTTCTTGCCTACAGCAGGTTTGGATATGTGCTGCTGACACCAGGGTGTCCCCACGCTCTCACTCCTCAGCCTTTGAAACAGGCCTTGGTACAGATTTGGTGCTGTTATGTTCTAAAAAAAAAAAAAAGTGGCAGGGAAAATGCTTAGAATCCAGCAGCTAGTAAATGTTTTCACAACTGTGTGGGTGGGATGAGTATGCTTCTGAAAAAGAAAATGCTGCTGGAAATAGACTACTGAGATGTTTGTGTGTTTGTCTTATCTTGTGCTCAAAAACTTGAAGTACTTTGTATTTAAAAACTGTAACTTAGCCGCTGACTGCAGCTCACCTGAGGCTGTACTGTGTTCAGTAACGAGTGGGGGGTTTGAGTGGGATGGAGCAAACCCCCTGAGTTTCAAAGTGGGAATCCTGCGTGGTGCTGTGACACGTGGGGAAGGACTGTAAGAAGTCACAACCAGTTTGTGCTGAGTCCTCTCATTTTGTTTGACTCAGGAGTTGGGCACTTGCTGACAAGGTCATGACCAGCTGTAGGAGCTGGGGGTCGGTAGGGTCTGGGGCACTGCATTCCTTTGGGAGCTGTTCCGGTGCCTGACGGTGGGAAGCCTGCTGGCAAGGGAAGTCCTGCAGCAAGCCTTGGGGCCTGCAGCTGCTCTCGCTTTAACCCTGCTACAGCCTATGATAACAGGAGGACATTGTTCCAAGAGCATTTTGAAGTTGGAAAAGCTGTTTGTGTACTGCAGAAATGGCATCTGAATGTGCTTATGTTGCCTTTTCTTCTTTTTCTAGTCCTTGCCACAATAGCTTTTGCTTTCCTGCTGCTCCCGATGTGCCAGTACTTGACACGGCCCTGCTCGCCGCAGAACAAGTAAGGACTTGAGAACCCCTTGGCTGCTCTCCGTGTCTGTGGCAATTATTTCTTTTAATGAGGAGCCTTTACTGGAGTCTTTGGTTACCTGCATCAACCTCTAGGCTAGCGTTGGTGCCTGTTTTGGTGCCAGTGACAGGTCTTTGGGTTGAAAGCAGGAAGCATGAGGCCTGCAAGTCATTGCCAGGACTGCATTTCCCAGCAGTGCTTTTTACTGGGTTTGGCTTTGTTTTGGCTGAGCTTCCAGCATCTGGGAATCATGTTGGATTTTACTGTTTGTTAATGTGTGGCTATGGATTTCAGTGCTGCCTCTCTGAGGCTGGGGTTTCACTGCTAAGAATTGCAGTTGTTAACATCGTGTTTGGAAGCTGATGGTTTTCTTTACCCTGTGACTGGAGTTGCTGTGGCAGAAAGCACTCTGAGAGGGGATGAGGTGGTGAAGTCTGAAGAGAGCTGCCAGCATCTACAGCATTTTTTCCACCTCTGTAGTTCAGACTCTGCACACCTTCTTTGGATGAGGAAAGCTTTTATTTCCTTGCTGCCTTGGTGCCTATTTGTGGCAGAGGAACTTCCCTTCATTTGTTCTTGGCACCTCTCACTGGCAGTTGAGCTTTGTTCCAAGAGCATCCCTGTTCTGTAAGTGGAAGAACCAAGTCTGCTGCTTGATGTTTGTGTGTTCTTCCTAGGATTTCCTTTGGCTGCTGCGGGCGGTTCACTGCCGCTGAGCTCCTCTCATTTTCTCTCTCTGTGATGCTTGTCCTCATCTGGGTCCTAACTGGCCACTGGCTCCTCATGGATGGTGAGTATGGGAGTGAAGGGCTTTTGTTCCTGGTCTGGTCTGCTCTTGCACATCCAGTCATGGGGGAGGGCTGGTGAAGTTTACTGCTCTTGCTGGCTTGCTGAGCTGAGATGCGGTGAGGCAGACTCCCAGAACGACAGCACTGTCAGGAACATGTCAAGGTGGTGCCTGGGACATGTTTTTCAGGTTTGTGAAAGCTTCCAAGGAAGTGCCAGAAGGCTGAGATGTTCTGCACCTGTGTGGCACAGGGTAAATCGTCAGCTCTAGTTAAGGATGTCTGCAGACAGTGGTTGTTATGAATCATAACTTGATCTTAACAACCTCGTTAATGTTTGGTGTGCATCTTGTTGGGGTTTTGGTTCAGATGATCAAATCATTTGTTGCGAGAGTCCACAGTAGCTGCCTGTCTTTGATCTCTTTGATGCTCACCAGTTAGGATGGTGAGATGGGTGAAGCTGGCAGGCATCCAGTTGGCCTGAAGGTGTGATTTATTTATTTTTTTCATGCTAATTGAACTGAATTCTCACAGCTTAGTGTTCCAAAAAGAAGCTTTCCTTCTCTCTCCTGTCTTCCAGATCTCTTGTGCCTGCTCTGGCACTCGTTTAATCATGTGCTGAAGTGATTCAGCTCGCTAGAATGGCAGTGTGCTGTGTTTCTGCCAGGCTGTTTTGCTGCTGCTGCAGTGATCTGAATTGGATCATTGTGCAGCCAGGTATGTGCTAAACTTGGCAAAAGGTAGTGGCAGCGTGGTGGGATCCCAGAGGATGGAGTGGAGATGGCAGCAAAGGGATGGAGAGGTGGCCAGGAGCAGGACCCCTGCTTCTCCGCTAAACTGGCTTAGGAGGTCTGGTGAAGTGGCACCCTGAGGTCGTGATTGCTTGAGGAAGACTGTGACAACATAACCCACCCTTGAAATTGCTGTTGCAACAGCAAGCAATTGGTCAGGCACTGGAGCAGGTTGCCCAAGGAGGTTGTGGATGCTCCCTCCCTGGAGGTGTTCAAGGCCAGATTGGATGAGGCCTTGAGTAACCTGTACTAGTGGGAGGTGTCCCTGCCTATGGCAGGGGGTTGGAACTAGATGATCCTTGAGGTCCCTTCCAACCTTACCATTCTATGATTCTATAAGCATGTGTGTTGCCAGCTTCACTGCGCCTCCTGAGGGGGGCGGCAGCAGCAGCAGCAGCAGCAGGTCTATGGGCACCTCTGGCGGCCCCTTGCTTGTTTCCTGCCTTCACACTGGTGTCACCTCGGTTCCTGCTTTCTGATGCACTTGGAAGTCCCACCTGTTACTTCATAGAGTACCCAGGTGCTGCGTGAGGAAAGGCAGGTGTGGTCTGGCTTGTGTTCAACAGAGCAGCACACGGTGGCATCAGGGATGGTTTTGCATCTGCACCTTTGGGTGAGCATCAGTGTGGATTTTGGCAACATCTGGAAAGAGTTCTCTGCATTGCCTTAGGGAGCATTGCCTTAAACCTGGCTGCTTCTGAACATCTCAGGTTTATGATATACTGCATTGTGTTGGCAGTGTCCAGCTTTGTAGTATTTGATGCAGTGTCCTGTGCAGGTGCAGCCTCTTGTCCTTTGTTCATATCCAGTTAAATTAGCATTTGTCATCAGCAAATGACACTGCACAGGGAGCAGCCTTTACTGGCTTGTGTCATGGGAAGACTGCAGTTGGAGTCCTTGCTCTAACCCACTGCAAGTGGGATCACATCAGCTGTGCCTTTGCTTCTCCATAACTGCACACTGGAGACCCCAGAGAGTCTTGTCTGGGGGGCAGTGTGGCCATAGGCGCAAGGTGATGCAAGTGGAGCTCTCTCTGCTCTGCAAGGCTGCGCTGGGACCTGTCTGCTTCCTGCCTGCATGGGAGGAGCTTGTTTGGCTGCAGGCAGACAATGAAATGGGTGTTGAGAAGGTGCTGGAGGGAGGAGTGGGGCAGTGCACCTCCGTTCTTGTGTGTGCAGTTTGTTGTTTTGCAGCTAACTGGAAGGGAGTGTTTCTGCTTCAGAGCTGGGTAAAGAGGTTCAGTCTGTCCAGACTGGTGATGTGGCAGTGCTGCCAGAACAGTTCTCACTCAGATGGTGCAGTTCCCCATCTGCACAGGAACTGCTTGGGCTGTTTCCAAAGCCAGGGCAGAGTGAGCAGATCCTGTCACTGGGGGCTTGCTCTGAGTCCTGAAATGCTTATTTCTCAGAGTGGATTGTTTGATGACAGAATCATCAGGGATTGTCACTGTACCCTCCAAGGCCTAGTTAAAAGCTTCTCTAAACATTGCACGCAACTGGATCTATGCAGTGGTAATGCTGTGGATGTACATTGTCTGTGTAGCTGCAGTGTGAGTGGAACATCCATGGATACCCTGGAGGCTGCTGCAGCAGTCGGTCAGAGACCATTTCATGACATCGATTCTGGTTCACACTCTTCGAAAGACACTTGGAGAGCTGTGTAGGAACATGATCAGGTCACAGCTTCAGTACCTGCTTCTTTTGAAGGTCATCTGGTGGCCTGTGGGGAGCCTTGATCTTGCCAGCTTGCATAATGCTTTGTAAAGCAGACACCACACCACCAGCACCTTGGTTTTCTCTGCTCCAGATACAGCAGTGCAGTACAGCTGCAAAACAGGCTGGAGCTAAAGAGGCTGATCACAGGAGCAGGAATATTCCTAATCCACAGAATATCCTTATTCCATAAGGGCAGAGCTTGCAGGCACTGCAAAGTTAATTCTTTCTGCTGCCTGGAGGTTAACTCTTGCAGTTAGCTCTTCCCCATTCAGCTCTGTTAAGGCATTGTCCAGAGATGCTGTTTGTGAGGCTGTTTGGCTTCCCTTTCTCATTCTCCTTTATGAAGAGATGCTTTGGGGTGCACTTGAGTGGAGAGATGGCTGATACAGCTCGTCAGCACTATTCCTGAGCTTGTGTGTGTAGGACTTTGTTTCTCCTGTGTTTCTGGACTACTTCATTGGAAGGACCTGGCTTGTATTTAGAGAATTCCTTTGGAGCTGCGGCTGCACTCTGCCCTGTGTTGCTCACAGCAGCCCTTTGGCTTTCTGTTCTTTTTAATTTACTAATATTTCTTAAGGCAGTTGCAAACCTACACAACTATTAATTAGCACGTGTGTCTCACTGCCATCCAGAGGGGTTTCTTTCCATCTCCTCCTCTCCCTGGTGCTTTCACAGTTGGATGGAAGTGGCTCACATGTGTGCCCGCGTTCATTTCAGCCATGGGGAAATGGAGCGTGTGAAGGTGAAACTTAAGGCTGGTTAAAACCTCTCCGCTTCTAGTTCATCGTAACACAGAGACCCTCTCCTAAACGAAGGCTTGCTTGAGCTGCCACTAGCACTGGCTGTAGAGAAGCCTCTCTGGTTTGAGACAGGCCGTTCCCTTCTGCTTACTCTGTAAGCCAGGGCTCCCCTGCATTACCGAGGGCAGGTCTCTTCCCTGCTGCTTTGCTGTGACAAGTTATTGAAGCTGTAACAGTTTTATAGCTGGCTGCAGCTGTGCAGCATGCTGCAAGGTATGCTTTTCTCTGAGGAATCCCATTGCTCTCTTGGAGCTGGCAGCCCTGACACTCACTGTCGTGCCTCATTTGTCAGCTCTCAAAGGACCAGGTGGGCTTGGCAAAGCTGCCGGTGGGATGCAGCCCTGTTGTGGCTGGCAGGCGTTTGTGCTGCTTTTTCAGCCTTGACTCTGTACGTAAAGGTTTCCTCAGTGTTGGGGGGGCAGGTGGAAGAGGTGTGGGGCAGTTTCACAGCTGCATGACTACAGCAGACCCCGGAGGCCTGTGTGTAAACCCTGGCCTGGACAAGCTGCTGCGCCAGTGGCTTCAGGTGTCCTGAGTGCGTGGTCCCTGCAGCTGGAGCTGGTCAGGACAGGACTGTCAGGAGTGTTTTGTGTGCAGCTGCCTGCATCCCTCAGTGCAGCCCGGGCCCAGCAGGGCTCCCTTACCCCTGCAGATGCAATGCTGTCATGGGTGGAACTTCACTTGCTTGTAAAATTCTGTTGGATTTTTAGTATCTCCTAGTTATCTTACATGTAACTAGCTGGAATGTGAAATGTGCTTGAGAGCCAGGTGAGTGTCCGTGGCAGTGGACTAGGAGTTACTTGGTTGTGGATAACATCTTAGCTTGCTGCTCTGACAAAATTCCCCTCGGAACAGAACTAACACCAGAGCTGTGGCATGGTCTGTAGCTTAGTGACCTGGCTGAAAACTCACCCTCGGAGAGGGATTAGGACAAGACTGGGCCACATTTTTTCACTGTGGTGGGCAGGTTCTCGCTCTGCAGTGAGTAAATCCCTGTCTACCTGAACCATGCTGCTTCAGGGCTGCTGTCTGGGCAGCCTTGCACAGCCTCGGGCTGAGAGGGGTTCAGGCAACCAGGCTGCCTCTGGAGCGGGAGCCAGGCAGTGGGCTTGTTTTACACAGCGACTGGAAAACCTCCTCTAGCTGTAAGAACAGAGGTTGGTGTTTGGGGCATGCGGAGTTCAAAGTTGTTTTGCTGCTCCTGTTTCTAACCGGGTAGTCAGTGGGAGGTCGAGTCTGTAGTACACAGACATGAAAACACTTCTTTGTGGTGGGTGGGGGAAGCTGAGTGGAATGGGCAACTGTGCCTGCAGAGGCATTTCTGCTTCCATGGCAGCATGTTCACACTTGGCTGCTGAATGTGTTCTGACTTTTCTTGACTCTGGTGAGAATTGTTTCACTCTCTGGAAACAGAGGACAGTCTTCTAGTGCATGCAGTGCTGCACAGGTGCAGAGAGGGGCACCTCTGCAGGGGGAGGGGTGGTTTGGGGGGAGGTTTTGGCAAAGGGGATTTTGTTTTGCTATTTTTGATGGACTAATCATGTGCTTGCATTTTGTAGCTCTGGCTATGGGCCTGTGTGTTGCAATGATAGCCTTTGTTCGGCTGCCCAGCCTGAAGGTTTCCTGCTTGTTGCTCTCTGGGTTACTAATTTATGATGTCTTTTGGGTAAGTGTTTTGTTTGGGTTTGCTAAAATTGTTTTTATCCTTCGGATTCGTTATTGGCCTTGGGCCATTTTGACATGGATTGTGCTAGTATGAGTTGATGAAATCTGGCAAAGGCGGAGGATGAGCTTCATTGCTCCATTCTGAGGTGTTAAAGTCTGCAGCAGGATACAGAAGTGTTTCCTCTCTTGACAGAGCAGAAACATGATCAGAATATTTCATCTTTGGCATACTATTTTAAAAAAAAGAAACTTGAACACGAAGTCTGAAAGCCTGGCTGGAGACCAGAACCAGCATTTGAAGTAAGCCCAAAGCCTTCTCCACGCCTGCACAGCATGCTGGTGGTCAGCAGTGAAATCTGCAGACTGGGAGTGCAGCCCCATGCAGAGCCAGTAGGGCTGGCAGCAACTCTTACTGCACTTCTGGAAACCTGACAGGACATCGTTTGTAGTGCTGGCAGGATTTTGTTTCACTTTTGCATTACACCCAGCCCTGATCCAGGGAAGTGCTTGCTGACAGCTCTGGCAGCCGCTGTGTTTCGCGGTGTGGTGGATTGGAGCGCAGGAGCCTCTGAAGCCAGTGTTGCATCGTTCCTGCTAGGAGTCAGCACTGCCCCTGGCTCTTCTCTGCTCTCAGGCTTTCTCATACCGTTGCCTGCCTCTGTAGATTAGGCTGGACAGATGCTCTGCCAAAGGATCTCAGGATGCTGGTCGATAATCGTGAGCCCAGAAGCTGTTTCCCAGTTACTATTGCTAGGTGTATAGATCTTTCTCAGGGTTGCTGGGAAGTCTTTTGGCTTCTATCATCAGAGTTAAGGCACCAGCAGCTCTGAGAGTTCAACTTGCAATTTCAGTTTCTAATGGTTGATGATTTCCTTGCCCCCTAGGTGTTTTTCTCTGCCTACATCTTCAACAGCAATGTCATGGTGAAAGTGGCCACGCAGCCAGCCGATAACCCCCTGGATGTTCTGTCCCGGAAACTCCACCTGGGACCAAATGTGGGCAGAGATGTTCCACGCCTGTCGCTGCCGGGCAAACTCGTCTTTCCCAGGTAAAACCTGCAGCTCCCTCCCCCTGCCCTGCAGCAGCACCAATCCCACTGGAAGTCAGCGTCTTAGTTCCCTGCTGCTCACTCATCTTCACAACAGAATGGTCTGTAATGGGTGCTGAGGCTCAGGCACTGCGCCGGCTGACTCTCAGTGCACAGAGATGACCCCAGTCTGCTTAAACGGTGGCCTGCTAGAACTGGATCTTCAAGACGTGTGGGAGTTCTGCTGCTCTTGGAGGGATTAAGACCTAATGTTTAAAATCAAAAGCCTGAGGTTTATTATCACAGCAGAACTGGTAACTGCACAGTGCAAGTGACCAGGAAGGGAGCTGGAAACTGACCTAGACAAGGGCAGCTTACAGGGGGAGTGCCATGATGCGGGCAGATGCTCCCTCTGCTCTGGGGTTTCCTCCTTGACTCTGTTTTTAACCAGGGTGTGCACAGACCTGACTGGGCAGCAAGCTCAGGCACCTTAGCAGCTGTGCAGTAGGTTATCCTGGGATATTTAGTGTGGCTTCTTTAGATGTTGGGCTACTGAAATCACAGAGATTAGGAGCTGGTTGTCTGCGATGACAAAACTAAAATGGTTTGTTTTGTCAGCTTTGCAATAACTTGATTTGGCTTCATTTGCATGAAGAATATCCTGGAGTTAAGCTCAGGGGCAGTGTTGGTTCATCACCTACCTCACACCTGGCTCTTCCCTGAGAACATGGAGGGGCTGTAGTTTCCTACCTGTTCTGTCTGAACAAGGCCAAACATTTGAGAAGTCCATAAATGGACTTCTTGTATTGGAGGCAACCTTTGCAGAGGGAGGGGAGGTGCAGTCAGTGTCCGACAGCCCTCACTGAATGCCTCGGTCAGCCAGCTCGTGCCTCCCATCAACACCGAGATGGCTGACGCTGGGTTGATGGATCTGTGTCACAGGGTGAGTTAAGAGCAGAGGCAGATTCGACTGCTGACAGAAGTAAACCGGTTGGCCGTGACGTGGCATCGCTGTCCCGGTGAGGCTTCCACACCGAGCTGGGGCAGTGTTGAAATCACACAAGAGAAGCTCTTCAGGAGCTGGCATTTAGCTTCCGCCACATACAAGCCTCTGGGTTGGAAGAAGGGATGTGCAAGGTGAAGCTGAAAACCAAAGCATAGGGGCTAGAGCTTGTCACCTTGTAGCTGAGCATGAAGCCAACTGCAGTTGCTCTCCAGCTCCACAGGGAGCCACTTCTCCATGCTGGGCATCGGGGACATCGTGATGCCAGGCCTCCTGCTCTGCTTTGTGCTGCGCTACGACAACTACAAGAAGCAGGCCAGCAGCGACTCCTGCGGCGCCCCGGGGCCGGGGAACATCTCAGGGCGGATGCAGAAGGTCTCCTACTTCCACTGCACACTCATTGGGTATTTTGTAGGTGAGTGAGCAGTGTCCCCTGAGCGCTGCGTGGCGAGCAGAGCGGGGTTAGGAGATGATGAGGGCAGGGGTAAAGAGGCTTTAGGAGAATGCTTGGCTATGTTCTTTTGAATCCTCCTCTCCTTGGGTTTTATTCCTGTGCTCTGAGGAGGAGAACCCTTCTACAGTCTTCTGAGGGGGTGTGGGGGTGTATTGCATTTAGAAAATGGAAGAGATTATCAGTGCGGGGTTTTAGCAGTTGTTCACACTTTGCTTTGCTAGCAGAGGTAGCACACAGGTGGTGTAACTCATACGTGACTGATGGGAGGAATATGGGAGTTTATAGGTGCCTTATGCTGTGCAAGAGTACATCAAGGTGACCCATCCAGGTAATTCCTGCACTTGTGTATTCCCCTGTTAATGCTGATGACCCTGGGACATCTTACTACGTACAGAAAATGGCAGATGGTCACACCTGGAATGCTGTTCATGGTTTACTGTCACCATCTCTCTCCTCCCTAACCTAAACCACATTTTTCCCTAAGGTCAGGCCACATGTGTGCATATCCTGACCCCCTGCAGACCTTCCAAGGATGAAAAGATTGTTTCCTACCCATACCCCTCCTCTTCTCCCTGACATTCCCTTCCAGCAAGTATCCAGGAAAATCATTCCCAGTGTGTGCAGCCCTTCCTCTTGGCCCGTTTCTCAGGCTGGAGGGCCCAGACTGACAGTCTCAACAGGTACCAGCACTGGAGTAGCTCCTCAGTGTGGTGCACTCAGCTTCTGCCCCCTTGCCTCTTCTTGTGTGTCAATTATTACTAGCCTAGTCTTTTGAGATTCCAGACGGGAGCAAGTGGCTCACAAAAACAGAGTAATTTGAACTGCTTTGTTTGTTTCAGTGGCATTCAGGGAGGGGGGAGTACAGAAAGGGACCTTTTCCACAGCCTGCCTCTGGCAGTGCTGTGGCAGAAGAGCAGCCCCCTGCAGTCAGCAGACACAGAGAGTCCCTTTTCTCTGTCACAGGTCTATTAACTGCCACCGTGGCATCCCGCATCCACCGGGCAGCCCAGCCTGCCCTCCTCTACCTGGTACCCTTCACTTTATTGCCGCTGCTCACCATGGCCTATTTAAAGGTAAGGCAGGGCTGAGGCTCTGGGGGCATCTGCAGGCAGGGGCAGTTCTTGCCCTGGCCAGCAGCTCTGGTGAAGATGGTGTGTCCCCGGCAGCCCTGGCCCAGCACTGAGTGCGGTCAACCTTTGTTCTGAGGGAGGCTGAGCAACTGGGAGTTGAGCTCCTGGGAGGAGCTGGTTCACGTACACAGGGCATCGACACTGATGGAGTGACTCCATCCTCAAGTGTGGAATGCTGCTTTAATGACATCAGTGAATTGGGCCTCCCCCAGCTGGTCACACCAGTGTGCACAAAGGTCAAACAGAGGCCGAAAGCTGCCTGCTCTGAGCTGGAATTTTACCTTCAGCCGTTCTGTGGGAGGGCTGTGGCTGAAACACCGCAGGCTGAGGAGTGCAGGGAAGGGCAGAGCTCTCCTCCTGTATTTTCTGCTCAGCACAAACCCCCTGTGGGTAGCTGTGCCAACAATGAAAGAGGCTCTGGCCTGGTAGGGAAAGGAATTGTTGTTACTGTCCTCACTTAGCTTGCAGCACAGGCAGGGCCCAGCTTTGCTCTAAGGCATGCTCGTGATGCATTTTAAACTCTGTATTCCAAGTGGCCTTTGAGGGCTCTGAGGCTTGGTCCTTCTGCTGCTTCCCTGCCTAGGGCGATCTACGCCGCATGTGGTCTGAGCCTTTCCACTCCAAGTCCAGCAGCTCCCGTTTCCTGGAAGTATGATGGAACAGAGAGGAATTGACCTGAACTTCTGCCTTGGTCCTTGAACTAACTTGTGGCTTTGTCGTCTCCTCAAACTGGACTGGCTGGTACTTGGGAAGGTACCAATTACAGGACTTGTATGAAAGGACTCGGTGTTAAAAATAGGAAAGGAAAGAAAAGCTAAGATCTGGAGCCCCAAGTGGCTCTGTGACTCCCTGCAGATGTGGACCTGGGGACCCTTTGTGCAACTGCAGGCACTTTCCCCCTTTCCTCACTCGGATGGATTAGCACCAGGCTATTACCTTTGTGAGGGAGGAAGAGACAGACTGGAGACTGAGAACGGCTCGGGGTCGTTCCACACCTTGCGAACACTAAAGGAAACAACAGTTGAGCAAACTGAAGCTTCTTCAGAGAACCCCTCATGGACACTGGGACCAGTTGCCTGCTGGACCTCGGCTCTGAACTGAGACAGAAAGCCTTCTGTCACCATACTGTTTTGTTTTTTTTTTTTTTTTTTGAGCTATTAAGTATTTCCTGTGGTGTGAGGTTACTTATTAAATCCACAGACATTGAGTGACTTCTTGCAGTATACATATGAGGATTTGTTCTACCAAGTTCCATTTCCACCCAGGTGTCATGGTGCAGTGACGAAGGGCACGGTTTTTATACAGCTATGTATCCCTAGAGGTAGCTACCGACACATGCAAAGGAAGCCTGCTAAGATCATGCTGTGTAGCAGACAGGGGCTTGCTGTAATTTCTAGCATGTAGAGCAGTGTACTCTGGCTTTCTTGTATATGGATCTACAATGAGCTGCTGTTTTCCCCCCTTCTCCCACCACTGAACCTGCAGTTTAAACCCAAGTGTAGTGTTTGTACTGGTTGTACTCATGGACCTTAGGGGATACATGATTTTGATCAATGTAGCAANNGGGGTGGGTGAGGGTCCTTTTGTTGTTTTCTTCTTTCTTTTCTTTTCTCCAAACAGCTCCCTTGCAGGTTTTCTGTAGTCCCTGCCCCCTGTGCATGTATTATAGCAGCAGTTGTCTTTGTGCTTTCTGATCATAGTAATGTATCACTTGTAAATACATTTTTTTTCTATTTTCTATTTTTTTGTATTTTTGCAGTTTGTTTCAGTAGTGTGCTGTATCCTCCATGTCCCTGCCCCTTCAAGAAAAAAAAAAATGGAAAAAGAACAAGACAAGTCCTTTCCTGTCTGCCTGGCTGGAGTCTCTGTGTTGACTGCTTTGTGTAGCCTGTTACAGTGTGGAGTTTAGCACTTTTAAACCAGCAGCTGCTGTTCTGTTCTTAACCCAAAGTTTTCCCTCAGTTACTCAGAACTTTTTTCTTTTAAAGTACTCTCCCAGACTGGGTCTACAAAACTCTCCCAAAGCTTGTGGCTCTTATCTCAGGGGGTGCTACTGGTCCCTGTTAGTTGACTGGAAGGAAAACAGCTCCTGACTGAGCAGGAACATCCTTGTGGGGCAGAGAAGGTAAGGAGCTCTGGTCCCATCCTTGCTGCTCCGTCAGATAGTGCCAGAGGAGGAAGTTGTGCCTGGCCGCAGCCAAGTACTGTCAGTAGCAGCTTCCTCTGTTCTCAGGCACTGCACACAGGCAGAGGGGTGGATGGGACCCCGAGCTGGCCATGACAGATCTCTGAGGCAGATGGAACCTCTGAACAAACAGTAAAGGAGCAGCACAGCCCTGCAGGGGCTCAGATTTGCCAAGGTGGGGTGAGTGTGTGTGGCAGGGACTGTCCTGCCTTTGTGCTTGAATGGTTTTCCCCCAGTTCATCTCTCACTTAGCTGAAAGCATTTTCTCTAGTGTGTGCCTGCACTGCTTGCTGGCAGTGACTGTCACTCTGCAGTGCAGTAAATAGGTTTGAATCAAAAATCTGCACTCCTGTTCATAGCAGGTGTCAGGTCCCAGACCTGCACTCAGGTTGAGGCAAAAGAGGGACATCATTTCTCAGCTACAAACTTCAAAGATAAGGTGAACAGAATATTGATGAGGGCATTCAGAGAGAGGACGAAAAGGCCTATTTGCTTTGGTTTGTTTTTTTTCCAGATTCCCAAAAGTGGATCCAGTTTGCTACTGCTTCATCTTTCCAGCCCTTCCACCCACCTGCCAGCTCTCCAGTGCTTACACCCTCTCAGCAGGGCCCTCCTGAGACAGAAAAGGTCTTTCTCCAGTTTGCAATAGCATTTCTTAGTCCTTGCCCATGAATGACTTTCTACACTTCTGGATCTTCTACCACAATTTTTCCCAAGTGCTAATTGACAAATGCTTAATGAGAATTAATTCAACTCTCCAGAAAACTTCTGGCCTTCCTTGTTGAACTGCACTGGCCTCCTGCACACTGCAACCTTCTGACTTGCACCCAGGTAAGAGAGGAGCTGCAAGTGCCTGCAACACCAAGCTGACTGCTTGGCTTCCCCTGAGGAAACTCACAAGTGCCAGGGGGCAACTCTGGGCCCAAAACTGCCCCTCCAGCCCCTCCAGCACAGAACAGCACCCACCGCCTGTGGGAAAAGCATTGTAGTGCTTTGCAGAGGGTAACCCATGCAGAATTTTCACAAAGCCAAAGGTCTTTGTGTGCAGAGGGAAAAGATCCTCCTAGGGGGTTTAGGTAAGGTAAAGCTTTGTCCCACAGCTCTCCCATCTGGCACACCCTCAGCTTTCAGAGGGATTAGAAAGAGATTCCTATATTACCTGCTCAGCTGATGAGCCCTCTGTCTTCACACACTTTTTTGTCCTTTGTTCTGTCTGGCCAGCTACGTACCAGCTTGGCGAAACTGCAAGCTGCCCTGGAGGCTGTGGTGGGCCCAGGGTTCCCTGTCCCTGGGGGGTCTGGCATTCCTGTGGCTGTGGTTTTGTTGAAAGCCTTCATGAACTCCTTGGCACAGCCCTGCAGTGAGATGACCAAACCACCTGCCCTGCTTTCTGAAAAGCTGTCAGGAAAAAAAAAAAAATTTGCCTAAGCTAAGTCCTGGAAGAAGGTAGAAGCGATAGAGCAGGACCAGTTCTAGCAAGGCTGTCAGGAGGTAGACTAGAACTGTGATGTACAAACCTGGAACCAGTTCTGGAGTCTTTGCTGCTGCAGGTTTGGGACCAGTAGGCTTAGAAATGTTGCTGTTTGTGTTTTGACCCTAAGGTCACACTTAGCTTGCAAAGGGTTCAGTGATGACCTGGGGTGGTCTGTTCAGCCAGCCTGGGTACAGCACATTAGGCATGCAGCTGGTGTTCTCGCTCTGTTCTAGCCAGTGGGAGCGACATGGAAGCTGTCAGAACCATGCCCAGGTTGTGCAGCTCTGCCCACACAGGCTCAGGAGCACACCAGAGTGCCCAGTGCTGTGGTTCCAGTTGGGTGACACTAGGAGGCTTTTTGCTGACACAAACAGTGTCTGTCATGAGCCTGGAACTGTGCCTGTGCCAGCTGGGTGGCTGCGAGGAGAAATGGGCACGAAGTACAATCCCTGCCTCCTGGAGTCATGGAACTGAGCCTTCAGCAAGCATCAAAGTGGTGGCACAGGCTGGAATCAAGTGAGGAAAGCCCCCTGCCAGTGCTAGAAACTGTCCATACAGCACGGCAGTCATTAGATGGTTTGCCAGTAGAAGTACCCCTGCCGAATGCAGAGCCTGGCCCCGTTTCTGCATCTCCTTAGGCCTGGGAGCACAGCAAGCAGAAATTCAATAGGTGGAGCCCTTGCCCTCTAGCGACCTGGGACGGCTCTGCCAGCGGCACTGCTGCCTGCCGACCCTGCTGTTTTGTGCTTCTGCCTCTTCTGAGGGGAAGAAAATGTTCTCAATGGATTCATCTTTGCATTTAAAAAAAGCAGGGGGGAGTGGGTAGGCCCTTAACAATCAGATTTTATTTGGCTCCTCTGCTGTCTTTTGTAGAACAGAATCCTGCTGCGTTTCTCTCCACACAACTCTAAATACAGGGCATCACAGCACAGCAACCATTACAGTGCACTCCTCTTTGGACAAGGGGGCCAGAGAGGATGCAGGCTTAATAATTTCCAGCGTTTAGAGCTCTTCTTTTGGTTCTTGGACCTTCTAAAAGTTAATTTCTTGACAAAGATCAGTGATTGAGGATTGACCACTAAAGCTTCCTGGTAAGGATTTCTGTGTCATCTGTTCCTTTCCTCCTTGTTGGCCAAAAGGTGTATAGCCTAAAGGCTGTTGCTGGCACTTCATGCACTTTCTTTCCCGTGGGGCAGTTGTCTGCACAACAGAAGAGGCTTTGGTGTTTAAAAAAAAAAAAAATCAAAAAAAAAAAAAATCCTAAGTGTCTTAGGCACTGCTGCTCTTCTGTCCTTTGCTTTTGCACTATGAGTGGCTGAGCGAGCAGGCTGCTGGGCTCTGCAGGGCAGGAGCAAGGGCATGTTTCTGGCCTGTATTTTTATGTGCAGAGGCAACCAAACCCAGGCCATATAAGAGCCCTCCTGGGCACAGGTAGTACCTGTGTCCTCACATCTGACTCCTCTCCTGTTGCAAGGATCCATGCCATCTGTAGCCTGTATCGAAGCAGGAACTCACACCTAAAATCCATAGACTAGCAAAGGTCCCTACAAAGCAAGGCTCCAAATTCAGGAAGAGGCCTGTGCTCCCCTGCAAGGACAGGTTCACTCCTACCCTCACAGCCCTAGCACAGCCTCCCAGGCAGAGACCTTTGTCCAAAGGAGAATCGGCACATGTTAACAAGAGGGTCAGTTACTCATTGGTGAGGAAATGTCTATCATTAGCCTCAGTTTCGAGGACTGCTGAGCACTGTTAGGCACTCTGGGTTAGCGCCTTCAGCCACGGTAGGCCTTCAGCAGCTGCCCTGCTATCACCAGCCGCTGGATCTCGCTGGTCCCCTCATAGATCTCGGTGATGCGAGCGTCTCGGTAATGGCGTTCTGCTGGCATCTCTGTCACATAGCCCATCCCACCCAAGATCTGGATGGCCTGAAACAAAGGCAGCAGGTTAGAAGGAGAGCAGGGTGAGGGAGCTAGGCTGCTACAGAGCACACAGCTGCCTAAAAAAGGAGCTAAGTAAAACAGGGATGCATGGGGATGCCTGCAACCTAGTCAGAATAAATAGCAGAGGTCCTGCTCCCTGCACTACAAAGGTCCCAGTTTGACTGGCGCAGCCATGCTCTCTCCCACATCACCCAGCACATGCCACCCTGCCCTGAACAGCAGTATGCACTGGAAGACTGATAGCAAGGCTGCCAGAGGCCAGCAGCAATCCCTGCCCAGCCCAGGAAGGTGGCTTTGCAATCAGCTACAGCGGGGTGGATTGGTTTGATTGAGGCTTCTTAGTCTGGTAATTTCCATGCCCCCTTCCCCAAGCACTGGTGGGTAGGCCTCTGCCACAGGAGTTACCTGGTGAGCGACGGCTGTTGCAGCTTCTGACGCAGCCAGTTTGGCCATTGCCGCTTCCTTTGGGGAAGGAAAACATGGCTGAGGGTGCAGCTGTCACAGAGAGGAGCACCTCACCTGCCCGAGCAGCTGGGATGCTCACAGACCAGCTGGCTGATGGTTGGCGCCAGCTGCCAGCAGCCACCTCACTGCCCCAGCTATGCTCAGGACCAGGCACAGCAAGCTGCCCATGGCCAGCCAGCGGAGCTGAGTGTCTGCTGGTGGGTTAAGCATTGAGAGTGATGCTGGGGACAGCATGGTTCTCTTGCCCTGAGCCTGTGCCCCGTGCTGTCTGACAAATGCAAGGCTGGAAATACCTTTGTGAAGGGCTTCCCATTGTCCTTCAGCATAGCAGCTCTCCAGGTCAGTAGGCGTGCACCCTCCAGTGCCACAGCCATGTCTGCCAGCTTAAACTGCAAGGACAAACAGTGCCTTTGGCCCAGGTGGCACGAGAACATACAGCACAGGTCTCCCACCCATTGCTAGGAAAAGGTCACCTCCATCCCAACAGTTTAAGAGATTTAAGCCAGTTTAAGAGGTGGAGACCAAAATAATTCCCCTGTCTATCACCGACAGTGCAAAGTGCACCATGTCCTCTCCCGTGTGCCTCCAGGCACATGTGAGGGCTCCACCAGCACTAGCAGTGCTCTGGCCTCTCACTCGTACCTGCACTGCCTGCAGCTTTGTGATGGGTGACCCAAAGGCCATTCTCTTCTCAGCATAGTCCACAGCACAGTCCAGAGCGGCCTGTGCTATGCCAAGGGCCTGCGAGGCAATGCCAATCCTTCCTCCATCCAGAGTTTGCTGAGAAAGAAAAAATGCACCTGTTAAGTGCAGTCATGATGATCAGAAACAGTGCGCTTGCCTTTCTGATCTTGCTGGCAAGCTGCTGCTTGGTTCCTCTGGTCAGAGACCTCCTTGATTCAGAATGTTGCTGGTTATGAAGGAATGGAGAGCAGGAAAATGTAGTGGGTGCCGCAGAGGCCGAGGGGGGGAAAGCCAAAAGCAGAGGTGTTTCTTATTAGCTGGGAGCAAAAAGAGGGGATGCCAAGTAAGGGAAACAGCAGAAGCAGCATCACAGGGCAGCTGATTTTACTTAATGGACAAATGAAAAAAAAAGAGGCAACCTGGTGAGATCTCCCTTCTGCCACCTTTGCTGGCATACACATCTGAAGCAAGCACCTTTCAAAACACCACCAGTGAACCAAGTCAGGAGCTTGACTTACCTCCAATGCCTGCCCAGAAGGCCTGTAACTGCCTCCCTGCCTCACTAGGCACAGGAATGTGCAGCACAGCGAGAGTAGGCTGGGCATCTTTAAAAAGTGACCGGTGCTAGGTGGGCTCTCTTAGTTTTGGCCATAACACGATGGGCTGCTCTCCAGGGAGCTCAGCCTCTTCCAGAAAGTCAGGCCAACACAGGGGTTTTGTCCCCAAAGTGAGAGCCTTGAACACTGCCAAGGGCAGTGTGCTCTCCTCGCAAGTCACACCGGCGCCAACTCAGACTCCATCTGTAGACACTATCCAGAGGTTGTCTTGGGCCTCCAGGACAGCCTCCCTCTGCCACAACACTGAGGGAAAGTACCACCTTGTCCCTTGCTCTAGTTGTACCCACAGAAAAATAGTGTGGCAAGGAGGAAAAACTAAAATACATCTCCCCTGCTGAAAACACCTCAGGAGCACCAGCACTCAGTCATGGGAGTACCTGCACACTGAGGCTACAGCAGAAATGCTGCCAATGGTCTGTAGTCAATTCATGGCTCATCAAGCTCTAGGGACGGTTTCTCCCACACTGCAAAGGGGGTCAGCTGCTGGGCATCACACAGAACAGCTCAGGCTGGCAACTGTTACCCAAAGGACTCTGTGTCTGAAAGTGGGTTTAACACGGCAAGTTTGGGAGCTACAGCTTTACACAGCCACAGCTACGTGCCAAGCCAGCTCTCACCATGGCAATTTTGAAGCCCATTCCCAGCTGCCCCAGCAAGTTGGCCTTGGGTATCCGACAGTCCTCAAAGATCAGGTTGGCTGTGGAAGAGGCTCGGATTCCCAGCTTGTCTTCTTTCTTTCCTAGGGACAGCCCGGCAGTCGGCATAGGAACCAGGAACGCGCTAATCCCCTGCAACAAGACCCAGCCTCTTAGGAATGGTGCCAAATTCTCACCTACCTGACTGTCAAGAAGGCCTTCTCCAAATGTTTTCCACAGAAGCCAGTTGTCCAGGTGGAGCAGGGAGGAGAGAGCCAAGACAGAACAAAGCCAGAGCACATCAGCCACTCCTCTGTTCTAAACAGATGTGATGGTTTGGCAGTTACCTGCCCCACCATGAATTCACCCACACTAGACTCAGCCGCTGGAAGTGAAGGAATGCAGCTTTGTACAACCAGACAGTTACAACACATTGAAGATATTTACAGCTATATACAGAAATACACAAGTTAAAAGTAATACAGAAACACAATACCTCTCCCAGAAAGTCAGAGTGCCCAGGAGGGGCTCCCAAACACCCTTCCACCTTCTTTCCATGCCACTCTCTTATCCCAGAGTCTGCATTATGTGCAAGGTAAGTTGGAAGGATCAGCAAGGGGGGTTAGAAGTAGGGTCATTAGTTGGGTTACACAGATCCAAGCAGAAGCAAGAGAGAAACACAGGCACAGACTCCGACAGCCTTATCTGTGTTCATGTCCTTGTTTTTATACATCTCAGCAAGCCTATGGGCAAATCAGACATCTCCACTGTTTTCTTTTCACAGCCTATAATCTAATTTTTCTCATTAAATATTCCAATTAGTCTCAAACCAACACAACAGAGTCCCCAGAGCCTCTTCAGAGTGCTCCTCCTGCACAACTCCTTGGCCCCCACCTTCTCTTCCTGCCTGCCCCAAGGTACACACCTTGTGCTTCAGGGACTTGTCTGTCGTCGCAAATACCACAGTGGCCGAGGCATCCCAGGCGTTGGTGATCCAGGCCTTGGTGCCATTCAGAACCCACTCGTCCCCGTCCAGCCGTGCCACCGTGGAAGCTGCACCCGCATCGCTGCCATTTCCTGAGCCAGGCACCAGCAAACACCACTCTGTCAGTCAGTGGGAGCCTGAGGCACAAACCTACCTCCACCTGCACCCCCCATCAGCTCACAGCACCTCTTGTAGATTCAGTAGTGTCACCACTGCCTCTCCCACAGGGCCCAAACAGGAAGGGCCAATTCCAAGTGTCTAAGATGGCCTTATCTCCAGTGGTCTGCTCACACAGAGGGGATGAAAACACTCAGTGTGATCCACAGGCATGGCAGACAACACCTTGGACATCACGACTTCATTTACACAGAATTGCTCTAAACCTGCTGTCTACAAAAGTGCTACAAGCTCAGAGGCCTAAAGTCCAGGCTAAACCCACCTAAGGAAAGAAGCTACCCTGTTTTTGCAGCAGGAACCACCACATCACCTGGTTCACTGAGGGCAAAGCATCCAATCTTCTCTCCGCTAGTGAAAGGAGCAATCCACTTCTGCTTCTGTTCCTCAGAGCCAAACTTAAGTATTGGTCCTAAATACAGAGACTGAGAATTGAGAGCTAAATTAGTGCTTCCTGGAGGTACTAATCCAGGAACTCCCTGATGTCTTAGTGCACTCCAACATGCCAGCACCTGGAAGGCTCCTGTTTCTCCCATACATCCCTCGGCAGTGACCCCTATGCCAGCCCAGGCCCCACGCTCGTCCGTCACATGCAGGCAGGGACTCTTACATTATTGACACTGACAATGACGCCGCTGGATGCACAGCCCCTGCTGATCTCCTCCACAGCAATGGAATAAGCCAAGTAGTCAAGGCCTGCTCCTTTGTACTCCTCTGGCACATCCATAGCCAGCAGCCCCAGGCTGCCCATCTTCTTCACCTGCATGTAGGGAATGAAGAAGTAAATTTCCCTGCACCACCAGCATCCAGCAAGTAGACACAGACACGTGGAGATAAAGACAGGTCACAGCAGGGCTACACAGAGAGGAAAACATGTACACAGCTCCTGGTGAAATGGGGGTCTGGTAAGTGTCCCTTGGTCCCAGTTATTTCAACAAGTGCTGAGGACTCTTGATTATTTAAAGAGCTCTCTTCAGCACCGGGAAGGAGAGAAACTTTTCTGGGTGAAATAGAAAGCTGCAAGCCCCCCCAGCACTTCCTCAGCCTCTCAACAAAGCTTTTCCTTTTGCACGTCTCCTGTCACTTGGAAGCTCTCAAGGGAAAATGTGGCCGATGCAAGTCACTACAACGTTACCTTTGAGTCTGCTGAGCTTCAGCCTAAGGCTGCACAAGGAAAGAATTTTACAGAATGACCCATGGTTTGCAAGGTGATTTTTCATTCCCATCAAAACCAGGCTTTACTGCCAAAGAATTTAACTGTTGGCTACATTCCAAGTTATCCCACCCTGAGTTTCTCAGCTGGATCCCTAGCTTCTTAATCATAAGCTCTTCAGAGCAATGGCTGTCTCACTCTGAGCCTCTCAAGTAAGAAAGTAAGAGGAAAGTATTTTCTTCCTCAGAGTGACTGTGATTTCCCTTACTATCTTCCCTACTCCCTAACAAACAGAGAAGCATATGACACCACTGGCATGCCTCTGACTCTGCTTACTTGGAGTCTATTGGCTAATATAACAGTGTATTTTTCTGGAGCTCAGTATTTTGTTGCAATGCAAAGGGCAGTCTGGTCAAGAGGGCACTGCTGTGCTGTTCGCACTTCTCACAACAGGAGTCACAAGGTTGGCTGGAATCACAGTTTCTGTGCAGCCTCAGGGGATGACCAACACATATCTCCCATCTCTCAGCCTCTTCTCCATCTGACGTGCACTCAGCCCATCTATGCTTCCTCACTGTAAAGCATTTTCATGGTTATGTGCAGTGTATAAAAGCCTTTCCTTCATTTTATAAGTCAACTCTACTACACCCGATGGGACAGTCGGTAAGGGTTGAAAATTCAAGGGTACTAAAGCCAGCTATAGAGCAATGCAAGTAAAGGTAAAGCACTCACAAGGTCCCACGCATCCTCTGCACTCAAACAGCGCTCCCACGAGCTGGTCTGAACGTTAATTTTCCATGCCAGAGATTAACGTACATTTCGCTTCGGACCCTGGCAGCCCTACTGCTGCAGCAGCAGAGGGAAGGCGGCGCAAGAAGGCTCCCACTCGCCTCTCCCGTGCCCGCTGCCCGCGGCTTCGGCACACACCTGTTCGGCCGGGAAGCGATGCTCCTTGTCCAGCTGAGCCGCCAGAGGCATCAACTCCTTTTCTGCGAAGTCCCGACACGTCTGCCGCAGCATCTGGTGGGTTTCCGGTAGTTCCGCTGACTGGTACACGGTGTGCAGCCGGCGGAGGCACCCCAAGGCCAGGGCTGAAGGGAAGGACCGGAGCTAAGCACCGCTAGGTGGGATGGGGGCAAAACCGACCCAGCGAGGCCCGCCCTCTGGCAGAATCTGACAATGTGCCTAGAAGCGCCCCCGGAGGGTCACTTTTCCCCCGGTACCGGGGCCGCGGTAGTGCATGAAGGCAGCCGGGACGGAGCGGTCCGGGCGCTCGTCTGAAGGCCGGCACTGTCCCGACAACACGAGGGTGCTCGCCTCGGGCCCTGCAGGTACCCGGTCGCCGCCTCCCGCGCAGCCCTTCCCCACCCCCGCGCACTCACCCTCGCCCCGCAGCCCCCTGTCCAAGCCGCGGCGGCCCGGAACCCAGCCCAGCGCTCTCACCCCTGGGCCCGCCACAGGCCACGAACGCCGCCGCTGCCGCCATAGCCATAGCCGCCTCTGGAGCACCAACGGCGCAGGCGCCAGCGCCACCCCTCCGCCCTCGGCCCCGAGGGGTAGGCCGCGGCTCGAGCACAGGCCACGGCGGTGCGAAATCGGTAGGGTTTTATTACTATTGCTGGTGACAAAGCACGGTCACACAAATACATCGGCACCCGCGACCGCGCCAAGGGTGCAGGGGCCGCCGGCACCCTGCAGGGAGACAGAGGGAGCTGGGCACCGCGGCACTGAAGGGGCACTGCCAGCACGCTGCCCAGCCCGGACAACGGGAAGGAGAACGGGAAGGGACACGGGCGCAGTGCCCGAAGAGGACAGCAGGAGGCGGTCGACGTGCCCAAAGGCCACGCTGTGAAAGATACAAATAGGTGTCCTGTAGCAGCACTGAGATCCACGCAGACGGAGACGGCGTTTGCTGGTGTTTGTCCTTTGCTGCAGAGGTCGTAACTCCGTCCATTGTGAAGCCCCAGGGAGACGGCGGTGTCCACATCCGAGGGTAGCTCCACGTGACAGGATAGCAGGGCCTTAGTCAAACACTGGGAAACGGCTGAAGATGTAATGAAGCAAGAGCTTGAGAAGTAGAGTTACCATGCTTGGACCTTATTACTTCAACACCGCCTTCCTCTTTCATTTCTGACTTCTAAACACTTGTTTTATTCTTCCTGAACTTTGGACTAGTGGAATAAACACCCTCAAGCACCAGAAAGGGGGCTGCTGTTTCTCTACAGCAAAAGACACTGAAAATCCTAAGAAGAACACTCAAAGGAAGACACTTCTCATTAAAAACAGAAGACAAAGACACCACTACCCAGACCACATGACAAGAGACCTTCCTTCACCAGGTGCAATATGTATTCTTCAGTCAATGAAAATAGCTGCCCAGGAAGCTGATTTGCATGGATCCAAAGCACTTGCCTCAAAAGTATGAAAAGGAGGTCCTGGTGCTAAGAAGATAAATAGTGGGATTGCAGATTTGGTCCCTTTTTCTGTTAGAGCAGAACACAGCATGATCCCAACTCTCCTTCCAGCTCAGCACACATCCTGAAAGAAGCTGCCTGCACAGATACCTTTTGCCTTGTTCAAACTTCAGCCAACACTGAAACAATCTCCCTCAACATCAGCAGGTGGCTAACACAACACAACCAGCCAACAAGGATGAGGATACCACTGGAGTTTCTTCCTATCTCACTGGAACGAGTAGCTTTGATTGAAGCACCAGAGCAGACAACCCAGAAGGAAGATGCTCTGATAAATCTTGTTTACTAGCATCCCTGCCACAAAGAAAAGAGACATCATAGGAAGCATCTAAGAAAAGGGAAGCATTTGAGGTGGGGACAGGAGTTTGGAAATCTGTAACTTCTTGGATTACAATCGACTTTCTCTATGCTGGGTTGCCCTCTGGTACAGTCTTTTTTCTGTGGCATGCTTTTTTGGCAAAGGACAGCAAAGCAACAAGCCGAGGGGTGCTACAAGCATTCTGACTCTCCTCCATTTCCCCTTACTGCTGACTAGTTGACACATTTCACCCGTGGCAGAGAACTGCTTCCACGCTTTTTCCTCGTGGCTACGGGCAGAGGCAGCGACCAAAGGCAGGAACCCACCCTGCCCCGCGGCCTGTCCGGCAGGCGCTAGGCGCCCCGCCTGCCCCAGGAACAGCTGGCACGGGCTAGCACCACTGCACAGCGACTCCTGCTGCTCGCTCTGGCAGCCCTCCAGCTTCCTTCACATAGAAAGCAGATGGGAATCATCACACTCCTAAGAAAAGCAAAAGGCTTCGTACAGATGATGTGATAAAAGCAACATTTAAAGGCACCTAGATTTACGTTACACAAATTCACCTTGAGATACTAAAGTTTCCCAGAGGATCACTAGGAGGATCTAAAGTTTCCCAGAGGATCACTAGGAGGATCTCCAGACATGATCCTGAGCATCACCCAAACAGTTCAGGTTGGAAAACCACACTTCCGGGCAATTCTGCTTTGCCACAAGTAACTTCCAGCAAAACGTTTCCCACCTCACTGGCACAGTAGGAGGCCTTCTAAAATCAGTCACTGCAGGAGACATCCCAAGCTCCACCTCATAAGCAGCTTTAACTAATTATGAAATAACTAAATGAGATTGCCTGAGTGCCTTTGGAAGTGGTGGAGGGGATTGATGGCGGCAGAATTGTTCTTCATCTTTCAACCAAGCAGACCTTGTCCCTCCACATTCCCAAAACATTTGTTGTGGTTGCTCTTGACTAATGCTCCACCCATACCAGGTCATTTGATGTGGCTAATCATAATTAAGTCTATTCCCAAGAGCTGGAGATTCCTCCATGGCTGCCACCCCACATACTCTCACTGCTTACTTTGATGCCAGTTGGTCTTCTACAACAAAATTAATACCATTAATCTGCAAGGTAAAGGCAGTGGTTTCCTACTGCTGTCCATGCATTATCAGGCTCCAGGCTGTGGGACCCACTCCACTCAATCCTGCTAAAATACAAACTACACAGAATCTTACTTAGGAAAGCAGGTAACCCAGCTGTATCCACAAGAAGTTAGGTTTCAACTGCCTCAAGGAACAAGTGGAACTAATAGGAGCAAACGTCTCTAGACTAGCCAAACCTAATTCCCATGTACAAGAAACACAATTGACCAGCCTGGCAAGGGGACAGGAAGAGTGTGAGTGTTGAGATCCAGAAAAATAGCTAGAAAAGGGACTTGTTTGCTACAATTTTGCACGGTCAGGAGCTGAGCCCCAGTATGGCTGCTGGGAAGACACAGGTCTCCTGCCACTGCAAATGCTATTTTAACTGTCAGATCCCAACGGCAGCTGTGAAATGCACCCTTCAGTCTGGTGGTGAACACCTTGGCAGGAGAACTTCCTAGACCATAAACAAGCATCTAAGTAGGCACGGGAGTGATGGGAGCTGAAACAAAAAAAGAATCCTGTAAATTTTGGGTAAGACTCCCATTCTGTAACACTGAGCGATCTGATCCAGGATGCTTTCAGCTACTAACACCTCAGCTGAAACTAAGTCACTGAGCAGGTCCCAGCACCACCTCTCCCTCAAGAGCCTCCAACAGATCATTCAAGTTTACAAGTATAGAGAGACTGAAGCCTAGGAAGCTCTGCTTCCTACAGTTTTTTTCAAGCAATTTTCCACATTCTCCCTTTTTCCTCAAGGCCCCACTAGACTGACATCTACCCTCCACCCAAGCTAGACTGACAATGTGCTGTCAATCTAAAAAGCAATACATTCTGTAGCAAGGGCCACAAGCCCTATACAAAGAGAAGCAGGAGAAACAATTAACAGAGTGAGACTAACTCCATCTCTAAGGTCAACCCCTGAGCTCCAAAATGCAACAATTTGCCCCAAGACCTCAAACAGAAATGCCATCAGACTGACTCGATGACCAACCTGGATAAAACCCTTTCTTCCCCAATTCTGTATCTCTGGTAACAGAAACTGAACTCTTCTCAGGGGCAGCAGAAGTCCCCTGAGCAGAATGAAGATACTTGTGCTGCTTAGAAGCTGAATTACATCTCTTCTCTTCCTCAGTGGAGAATACTGGGGTGCGTTCTAAGAAAGTAATGTCAACCACACTACAAACTAAGCCTCTGTGCACTGAAGAGATGAGTTACCTAACTGAAGAGGAGAACTGCTGTTCAGGCATCACTGGGTACTCAAAGAGATAACATTTTCCTGCTAAGAAATAGCTTACCCAGACTACCTGTCCTCTTGAAAGGGGGCAGGCACCCAGGGCATGGAACATCAGAAGCGCTAAAGGTGCAACCTAACTAAAAAGATTGTAACAGCAAGAATTTCCTAAACAATGCCTCTTGATGCACAATCACATTAAGGTATCAGAAAGTGACCAGAAGTAGAGAATGAGAGGCAGGGTATGTTGAGTGCAGGACAGAGAAGTGTTGTAGGGAGGTTCCCTTTACTTTCATGAGCTGTCATCTTTGCTTCACGTTTTCAGCCTCATGCAAGGAGAAAAGGTTTGGACAAGAATCACAGAACTCTCAGAGTTGGAAAGGACCTCAAGGATCATCTAGTTCTGACCCTCCTGCCATGGGCAGGGGCACTTTCCACTAGATCAGGTTGCCCAGAGCCACATCCAGCCTGACTTAAAAAACTTCCAGGGATGAGGCTTCCACCACCTCTTTGGGCAACCTGTTCCAGTGTCTCACCACCCTTATGGTGAAGAAGCTTTGTTGCACGAGACAGCATCTCCAGTCCACTCCTGACGTCCAGAACAGCTAAGGGCATGGCAGCATCCCGCAGCTGTGGAGTGATTACTGTCCTCCGTTGTAGGCGTAGTCGGCCTTGTTGTGCATGATCAGCTTGTTGTCCACAAAGTAAAAGCTGTCCGAGCGGGTCTCGTAGGGATTGTCAACCATCAGACGGACTGTGGGGAAGAGAAAGCTCAGTTACACCCTTACCACACTCTGCTGGCCAGCACGGAGTCAAAGGGGCTCTGACACTGCTGCATTTGCCAGCATGATACTCTGCCCTGCCCAAGAGAAGCAAACTGCTCTGATCAGCAGCTTCAAAAGCTCAGGCCTGCCCTTCCTACTCTTCCCATTTCTAGGACAAGTGCTGTCAAAAGCAAACAAGGAGGGCTTGAGCAGTCTCACAGAAGACCTTAGAAACTGTGAGAGCCACCACTGGAGCAGAGCAGAAACCAGGGCTGCACGCAACAGTGGCGTCCCACAAACCAAACAGCAGTGGCACCCCCCACACATACCCAGGTGGGGTACAAACTCTGTGCCTCCTCCCGTGCCTGGATGGGCCTGCATGCTCCTGGTCCACCCACCCCAAGGTTGAATAGACCCTGTACAACACCTATCTGCAGAGGTCTTGGCAGGCTCAAAAGCACACCTCCCGAAGAGCAAGTTTTGTCTCAAAGTAGGAGGCTCGAGCCTACAAGCAAGTGCTGAAAATAGGTGTGTGGCTACCAAGAGAATCTTCTTTCAGAGTTTGTTCTCTTCTGGGCTATGCTGTTAGGCATCAGCCATGTCAGCCCTGTGATCTGATCAGTTCCTGCAGCCTGTGACTTAACACAAGTTGACTTACGCTTTCATTTTCAAAGAAGGAGAATTTGCAGCACAAATCTGCAATTCAGTCAAGTCCCACTTAAACCAGGATCTGCACCTTTTTATTTCTGTCCCCTCCCACCCCAGTCACAACTTCTTCCACAAGCAGAGGGAAAAAAGGAGCACGTGCACGCACACAAATAAACTCAGTGTGGGACAGGAGATACTTACTGAGGTCTTCTGAGAGCTGAGGGAACTCATAAATGTGTTCACATGTGTTCCTGCTGCTGGGGATGCAGAAGCCAAAATCAAAGTCAAAGTTCTTCAGCAAGCGATCTCGGAAGTAATGTCTCTCAATCATCCGAAAGTTTGACACCGGCTTTTCTCCCACTGTGAACTCCACTCTGTGTGCAAAAAGCAGCAGACACCACCTGAGACAAGGTACCCGTGCTCCTGTGGGGAAGAAGAGAGCCTCACACCCGAGCCCACGTTAGCATCAGACAGAGCATTCCAGAAAGAGAGGCCTGAATATCTGCAGTGCAAGCTGGGCCCCGGTTTCTGAGTTACAAACCCTCAAGTCACACTTTGTGAAGACCTCCCGCTCCCTTCCAGGGACTCGTACTCACGTTGCACCAACGGTCCGCAGGCGGAGAAACGCTGGGGTGAACTGGTAGCGAACAAAGCGGCCTGCACTAGCGTCCAGCTCACTGCTGTCATCGTCACCCTCGGCATCTTGCTCTAGAAAACACACCAGTGCGATTCACTCTGCTGACAGTGCACAGCCAGGTGACAACAGGACAAGCAGGCTACAACTTAGGTGTTCAGTCATTGCTCTGAGACTCATACTGGCACTAACTAATAAGAGATGTGCCATGACGGTTGCTGCAGCCTTGGTGGTTCTGGAGCTAAAGTCAGCCTCAACCTGGCAGGAGCTACCTGCCACTGCAATGGCCTAAGCAGCAGGCTCTGTACCAAAACCAGTCAATAGTGAAGATTTGCAGTTGAGAACACTTCCGTGTCTCACCATAATCACATTCACCAGCTTGTCAGCAAAGGTAAACTCAGTCCTATGGTTAGAGGAGTTTAACCACCAGGATGCATCAACGGACCTTTGTGCTTCGTTTGGATGGGTCCTGCATTACAACTTCTCCAGTCTCTCCAGCCTCCCTGTAAGGTTGGCACAACATACCTGGGGCAGAAGGCTTTGCAATTTCAAAAAGCACGGTGCCAGTTTCAAGGTCCCGGATCTTAAACCTGGTGAAGTCGATGTTGTAAATGTTGTCCTCGGGTTTGCACAAATAATCTAGAAGATGGAGAAGACATCCAATGCTATTTTAAAGAATCTCTGAGCAGTTACCAAGGAATGTTATTCTGCTGCCCCAGCCTGTTAAGATAGGTGCAGCAAGTCCTTTTGCAAAAGCTTCGTGGAAATAGGAGAAAACTGACACTAGAATAAACAAAGGCACAGTAGGAGCCAGGTAACAGAGCAAGGGAGGGAAGGGCACGAGAGTGAAAAGCAGAGGGAGAACAAAAACCCCAACCCCCGAAGTTTCCCGCAGTTGTTACAAAGCTGTTACTCCGCCTACTCCGGCCAGCACACACTGCTCCGCCGCTTCCAACGCCAGCGCAGCGGAGGGCTGCAGGAATCCGAGTGTCAGCCGCTCCCGCCACCCTCTTTTCCACCCCGGGGGCACGGACGGGGCTGGCTCCGCGACCCCGGCCACGCAGCCGCTTCCGCTGCTGCCGAAGTGGGGGTTAACGGAGCAGCGCGGCGTGTGCGCGACTGCGGGGCCACTCGGAGCGCGGCCGCGTGCTGCCAGCCCTCTCCCGTCCCCGGCCCGCACTCACTTTCCGTCACCCGGCACAGCCCCAAGACGTGCTCGGGCCGGACCGTGTCCAGCGCCAGCAACTCGGACTCCGTCCAGGGCGGCCGCGGCGCCGCGTCGGCAGAACCGCGCC
>VWZE01005869.1:114268-151074 GCA_013396675.1 Eubucco bourcierii
CGTCCACATGGGCATCCCCGCCCGCGTTGACGGCCCAGACGACGCTATCGGCGAGCCCGCCCGCCGCGCCCCGCAGCAGCGGAGGCAGCAGCAGCAGCAGCGGCAGCAGCGGCAGCAAGGGCGGCGACAGCAGCAATGCGCCGCGCGCCCCGGCACCCACCATCTCGGGCTCCCGGCACCGCGCCCGCCCCTTCCTGCCGCCGCCAGGGGGCAGCCTATGCCCCTACCGGGGCGGGGCGCGCAAGGGCCAATCCGCACGGCACAACACCGATATTAACTTTCCGCCGGCCTGCCATTAGCCGGTCGCGTTGCCTTATTTGCATATTCATAAGACGGCAGGCCAATGGGAAGAGGGAGCGGGCGAGCAGGCATGGTTCAGAGGCCGGAGGGTGGTGGGGGGCGTGTGCGGCGCGACGTGAGCTGCGGATGCTCAAGGCCTGGAGCTCCCATTCGGGGCTGGGGGGCTAGCGTAAGAATCAGCCCTCAGGAGGCAGCGGCGGGGAGGGACGAGGTTTCACGGCGGCTTCTCCGGAACGGCGACGCGGCTCGTCAGGGAAATAATTGTCGCCCTGTACTGGGTATCGGTGCAGCCACCCCTCGAGCGCTGTGTTCAGTTTTGGGCACCTCACCACGAGAAGGATACAGAGGCGCAAAGCGGGTGCAGAGAAGAGCAGCTAAGCTGGCGAAGGGCCTAAAGAATGAGTCTTACGGATCGCAGCTGAGGGGCCTGGGACTGCGTGAGGAAGACAAGGCTGAGGAGACACCTTATCGCCCTTGACAACTACCTGAAGAACAGTATAGAAAGGCAGATGTTAGTCTCTTCTCGCATGTAATTAGTAATGGAAAAAGAGGGAACGACCTCAAGCTGCACCAGAGCAGGTTCAGCCTAGGTATTAGAATCAACTTTTTCACTGCAAGAGCGGCGAAGCACTAGAACAGGCTGCCCGGGGAGGTGGTTGAGTCAGCATCCCTGGATGTATTTAAAGGCAGTTAGCTTAGGTGCGGAACTTAGCTGCTTGCTAGGATAGCGTCACTGATTGGCCCCGACGACCCCAGAGCCTTTCCCAGACCGAACGATGCCGAGCTCCGCCCAGCGCCGGACGCCCGCGCACCGCCCGTTCCGCCCTCCAATCCGGGAGCTCCAGCGCGGCCGGGACGCAAAGCACTGTGGGAGACGACGGGGGTCGCGAAGTTACCGCAGCAGCAGCAGTAGGCGGCGCCGCGGCGGGACAAAACGGAGAGGCCCTGGGGCGGGCCCGGGCCCCGGCCCCGCCCCCACGGGGAGTGGGCGAGGCGCAAGGCGGCTGGGGCGCGTCCCGCAGCTCTCGGGAAGTGGCGGGGAGCGGAGCCGGGGTAACGGGGTAGCTGGGTGGTGCGCGGGCGCTGCGGGCCAGGGCAGAAGTGAATCCGGCACTGAAAGCGGCCCGGGGCAGCCCAGTAAACTCCCTACCAGTGGTGCATTTTACAGGACAATGTGAGGCCCTGGGCGCTTTTTGTGGGGGACCTTGGCAAGGTCTCGGGGGGCTGGAGCGAGACATCACAGGTGGAGACTACACAAAACTCACTAGACAGTAGGGGAGAAAATAACTCGATGTCTGCCTCAGCGTTTGCCCTTCTGTCCCATTTTGGTGTTCTGCAGAGCCTCAGACGCCAGCCAGGGTCACCGCCTGTGCTTCAGTCACCATCCACATCAGCAGCAGCTGCTCCCAAGTCCCAGTGAGGTTTTATTAATGTGAGTCTTCTACAAAGTGTTCACCCTTGGAAATAAAGGCTTGGTACTGCAGACTGAGGATCTCAGGGGTCCGTTCTCTGTAACGCCTTTAGGAGGCCTCTCGACAAAGCACAGCCTTGGAGCAGTGGGCTCGGTTTGGGGCAGGTAACTACCCACCCCTGCTCCCTGACTTGCCCTGCATAAGTCAGAGTGGGCTGCAGAGTGCGTTCCTGCTATTGCCGCAGTGGCTCTTGGACTCCTGATGGTGGATATGCCCCAACAGCCTGTGCCCGCCATGCCCTGCACTGCTGCCCCTAAGCTGTTCCTTGCGGTCACCAGCAATTCAATGCAGCTTGTGCCCCAGATGTCAAAGGCTCTGTACCAGTAACTAATCCACTGAACCATCAGTCTGTTGATGCAGGCTGGATTTATATCAGTAACCTGCGAGTGAAAGTGTCTTCTCAATCCCCTGATCTGTGCCTGTGCCTTGGCTGCTGTGCCAAAACAACTTTCAGTCTTGAATCAGCCCTGCCTGGTCTGCCCACAGCCCTGATCATTCACAAGCAGCGTGGGGGAAGTCTTTTAAGTATTAGGCATTTCCTGCAGGAAAGAGAGATGAGGATTTGGGATATCCAAAAAGGGCAATGGAGACGTGGGTCAGAAGCAGACCTCATGGCTACCAAGACATCTAAGAAGTCAGTGTGAGCCAGCCCCAGTGCCTAGGCCAGCTGCCAATCCACACAGGGCTGTGGGGCTTAGGTGCCCAGAGGGAGTGGCTCTGCCCTGCCATGTGAAGCTATTTGGAAGCCTCCCTGGTACTGGATTGGAGATGACAGCAAAGAGGTTATCTCTGGAATTAGATTATTTAGACTGGAGCTTTAATCTCTGATCCTGTTTGCATAAAAAAATAGTAAAACTGGCTGGGATTATTTGGGGTTTGTTGTGCAAGTACAACCAGGCTTTGCAGCAATGCTGCTGCTGGGAGGGAAGAACTGAACACTCTGGACACCTGCCCTGCCCAACTTGTTCATTGCATCTTGGTAAGACCTGGCAGATACAGACCATTTGGCAGAGACTCAGCTTACTTCAGAAGTAGCTGTGGCTCCCAGAGTGCCTCTGCCATGACACAAAGTTGTCCTGCAGCCACCCGTGCCCTGGCACTGCTAGTCCTGTGTTCCTTGGGAAGACAAACCAGTCTCTGCCATGGTACAAACACAGTGAGTGCCAGGTGAAAGGGGCTGTGGTTTGCAGAGCACAGCCACAGCCCTGCTGGCACTGCCTGGGGTTCGCTGCAGCCCCTGGACATGGTTTCACCATCTGATGTCCTGCCACCTGCCTTTGCCAGCTCGGAGCAGGGCCTGGGAAGCAGTGGGCAGGGGCAGCCACCACGTTCGTTGCCACCAATCGTCAAAGGGCTTGTGCACACCAACTGCGGCACGGAGCACACACCCTGCCTGACACCCGTCCCCACGGCAGGCACAGCCACGCTTGCTGCACCGCTGCTCCCCACATTCCTGCACGCTTGCTCTGCAGCAGATGACAGCACTGCCTGCAGCAGCTGCAAGTTTGCACAGGCCTCTCCCTCCCCAGCACTGCCCTAGGTACAGAGGTAGCTTCCCAGGGCTTTGGCCTTTGCTCAGTCTGTCCCCCCTTCTTGGCACAGTGCAGCTGCTGTGCCAGTGGAGGAGCTCTGCAGGCAGGTGGCTTTCAGTTTCTTGGCTCACACATTTCTAAAGCTGGACCCTCTCTACAGACACTTAGTTTGCATACAGCCACCTGCAAACAAACTGCTGCTGCTGCACTGTGAGGTACCTCTCTACACTGCCTGCATTGGTGTCATACACACGAATCTTCCCCAGGGCACAGGAGAGTGCAAACACAAGCACACACACAAGTGTAAGGAGAAGCAGTGTTTCCACTGCTGGGGAATCAGCCATCACTGCAGCTACGCTGGTTGGCACAGCAACAGGAAAGCAGAAGAGAAAATTATCTTCTGGGATACAGATTTGGGGACCCTGTGAATTTGAAAGAGAACCTGGAAAGTGAAAGATTTGAAAGGGAAACAGCAGGGGACACTGATCATTAACCTCCCAGGTGGAGTCAGGAGGGCAACTGAGAGGACAACAGCTCCCAGTCACAGAGAAGGACGCTGCCCTTTGAAGCCAAGCAGAAATGAGTCCTGGCAGCTTGTGAATGAGCTTCTGCACAGAGAAAGGGGACAAATGCTGGTCCAGCTGAGTAGGGGAATGGAGCAGGAGGTTGGGAGCATCTTGGGGATGGGAGGATGAGAATCTGATGTATCTGGAAGCACCTAACAGACCTGGAGGCTGCCACTGTGGTCACTCCTGCACAAACATGATGCATTTTTGAGCTGGAGAGCAGGGCAGTGCCATACAAGGAGGGTCCTGGCCAGTCCCCAGCACTGGAGGTGTTGCAGCTCAGGTCCCACGGCAGGCTCACAGTTGTAGTTGTAACGGCCTGAAACGGGGAGGGTGCCTGCTGCTGCCCATCCCCCTCTCACCCAGCTCCTCTCCTTGCTCTGTCTCCCATTGCTCCTTGCTGCAATGCCATATGGGCTTTTGCTTCCCACCTGCAAGCAGGGGGCACACTGGAGTGGGGACCATCACAGTGGAGACCCTCACAGTGAGGCACCTCCAGGTCCCTAGGCCATGGGGACAGCAGGAGGGAGGGCAGAGAGAGCCCTGCTGCAGGGTTAGTGGCCAGCAATGACTCCCCTCCCTGTGGCAAGGACTTGCCTCTGGACCTGGCACAGACGCCAGGGTGTGCAGCTGCTGCAGCTGCTCTCCCCCAGCCCAGCCAGCTGCTCTGACAGGGACATCCATGCTCCACATCATTTCAGCGTGCAGATTTATCACCTTCCCCCCACAAGACAGGTATTTGAGTTTACTCTTGGTAAACATGACCACAGGATATGCGAATATGTGCTGAGGAAGCATAAATAACTCCACATAGAGACACACATAGAGACAGCAAACACAGACACGGGGCACCAAGGGAAACCCAACAGTGCAGAGCATGCCCTGAGGCTGCCACCAGTCCCAATGGCTTTGCTCTCCTCCACTAAGCCAACAGGACGTCTCCTCCTTTTGCTTTGCAGCAGCTGGTGGGAGAATAAAGCTAGGGAGGAGGAGTCTAAAGTTGCAAATAACCCATGAAAGCATCGTGGCAAGTCCTGGCTCTGCAGTCTCCTGAAATCACCTCCAAGGAATGATTCCAGTTGTAGGAAGTTGCAAGTCTTTCACAGTGTGAAAGGGTGGAGGGGCATGGGGACCACCATAAGGGAGGAGCAGCAGCAGATCATCT
Source organism: Eubucco bourcierii (assembly GCA_013396675.1). NCBI lineage: Eukaryota > Metazoa > Chordata > Aves > Piciformes > Ramphastidae > Eubucco > Eubucco bourcierii. The sequence continues at coordinate 119,304 of VWZE01005869.1, forward strand.
TGCAATACCCCAGTTGCAGCCAGCCGATAAACCTTCCTGTGGGAACATCGGGGCTAGATGCTCCCTCTAGGTCCTCTTCTGCCCTTTCTAAGGTGCTGATTCTTCTTTAGTTGAGGTTACTCTTCAACGGGACATCATGCGAACAAATTCTGCAACCAAGATGAAAAGGCAGCCCTGAAGCAGAAGGCAGGCAGGCAGCTCTTGTGCTCTGGAGACAGCATGCAGAGGGAAACCAGGAGCCCACATGTTGCCCCCAGCGATGTGCCGCTCCACGGCTTCCTCTAGAGAGCTCACACAAAACAGGCTTTAATCCTTGCTTTAGGTATGGTGGTGAGATCCCACTGGCAGGTCAGTTCTTTGCCTCAGACTCCTTCTCAGCCCTTCCCTGCACAATCTCGTTTGCACAAGCAGGTCCTTCTGAAGCACTACAGCAAACACTTCCTCTCTTCACTGCAGCTCCCGGGAGCCTCCATTTGCAGCCTTGGGAGCACACTCTGACCGCTTAGCAAGCTTGCAGGCACCCGTGTGGGAAAGCACCACTTTGCTCTGATGGATGTCTCGATTTCAAGACACAGGTTAACTGTAAAGATACCTTGGATCTACTCTCTCAGCACCCTGCACCTCACAAAGTCACTAGCAGTTGTTGGAACTGACTGTGAATGCCACCAAATACAAATAGCTTTTCATTCTGAGCTGGAATCACCTAGGAACTAACTGCAAAGAAGAGGGCAGTGGAAATTACCGTTTGACTTTTGCCTCTCCATTGATCCAGCTGTCCTTTGACAACTCAGTGGAAATGATCCTGGGGTAATGCTTGGTGTGTTTTAGCTGCCTAATGCAGCTTAGCTCTGGGAGCCAAGGCAAGCTGCTGCTGTGCAGCCAGCGCACTGAACTGCTGTGGCTGCCGCTTTCTAGGGATACACTTCTGGGATTTGAGCGTTTTCCAAGCCCTCAGAAGCTTCAGTAATCCTGAGGACTGAGACTCTTTGTCATGTCAGAGACCTAGGAATCCCTGCAAGCCAAATTACCTCCCTTTTATTTTAATTCTGCACTTCCTGTGCTTTGCCCGTACTGCAGAGGGACATCTGGAAAACCAGCAGCTTGCCATGCTCCTACACCTTGCCACTCTTTTACCCTCTCAGCTGTCTGGTACCAACTGCTCCCCTTCACAGAAACCCTGAGCTCTACTGATGTTGTTCCTGCCATGGCTAATGGCCAAGATAGTAGCCTAACCAGTCTCATTCTTCCAAGTCCTTCTGTCATGAAAAGTGGGAGGGGAAATGAATTGTCTCTAGGGTTTAACAGGACACCTCTAGGTCAAGTGTCCCGGTGAGCACATCTGATGTGTGACCATCTCCTGGCATGAAGGCACAGAAAACAATTCCCAGTAAATCCAGGCAAGGTGAGGAGATGGAAGGTGCAGTGCACTCTGCAGAGTAATCCAGCCTCCTCACAGCTCCTGCAACAGAGCTACAGGAAAGAAAATGCCTCATAGGAAGAAGGCTGCTACAGCATGTGTGCACCGGGCTGCTTCTTCATGACAGAGCGCATCTCTTCCCAGGCCAGAGTCATGGAGACCCAGCTGGAAGTGAGCTGCAGCAAGAGATGACACACACTCAGCCAAGGAATGCCCGCTGCAGGCCAACATTCTCCATCTTCCTCAGATGACTAGGGAAATAAATTTTGTTGGATTTTTCATCCATATTTCCAACACCTAGGCCCTGAGCATGCAAATCTTCCCTTCTGCTTCCACTTCTGAGCTGAGCTCTGACAGCAGAGCAAAGGGACCCTTCTCACCTTCAAAATCGACGCGGCCGTCACCGTTCAGATCCACATCCCGGATGATCTCCTCAATGTCCCGGTGTCCCACCTGCTGCCCTAGAAGCTTCTTCATGGCTTCTCGCAGCTCACTGGTGCTGATCTCTCCATCACCATTGGTGTCAAACTGCAGGTACATGAAAAATACCACCAGGGGAAATGCAGTTAATGGAAGTGGATCTTGCTTTGGGATGGATTGTGTGTTGTCCTGTTCCTGGGTGCCTTGGTTTTCCTGCATTCCTTTTGTGTCCCTCCTTTTCCTCCTTTGGCTATCTTTTGGATCCTGCCTGTATTTTCTCCTCAGAAACCCCTTGTAACTGCTTTGTCTGCACCAGCTTTCTTCCTTGTCTCAAGGGTTTCCTTATCTTAGTGACTTTCTCTGCTTCTCCCTTGTTTCATGCCTGGTTCAACTCTTTCTCTGTCTTCCACTGTGCTGTTCTTTCCTCCTCCTCTCTTCTTCCCCAGTTGTCTTCTCTTTTTCCTGTCTCCTGTTGTTCACCTCTCTGGGGGGTGTGGTGTAGGGAGCACTCACCTCTCTGAAGGCATCTCGGAGCTCTTTTACACCAATCATGTCTGCAGTTTCTGCTAGCAGCTTTGGTCCCATCAGCTCAACAAAGTCTTCAAAATCCACATGGCCACCCACTTGGGACAAGATGGTAGAGTGTGAGTGAGAACTCCATGGGTCAGCCAAGCTTAGCACTAACAGTGCACCTCTGTGTGCCCCAGACAGGGCTTACTGCTCCAGGAAGCAAAACACAGAAGGTGCAGGACAGTGGAAGGAAAAGCAGAGGTAGTTTTAAACTCTCTTTGTATTTTGTGGATGGTGGGCAGGGCAGAATGAGCTCAAGCTACTCCATCCTAGGCTGCCATGCCCTGTGGCACCCTCATGGCAGCATGTACCAGGTATTAGAGGCTGGATCTTTCCAGCACTTATAGCAACTCCCTGATGCATCTGTGCAAAAGGCATGACAAGGGCACAGCATGGTGCTCCTGCATGGTCTGCACAGTGCTCTGCAGCAGTGGTGGACTCTTGCTCCATTAGCAGTGGCCAGCGCATGGCCACTGTTCAGTTGCTGCATCAGTCCTCTTTCTGCTTTGTCCCCTCTCTGAAAGCTGGCAGCAGCACTCTCAGATCCCTAAGCACTTGTGTGACTGGTTTATCAGCTGCTTTTCTCCATGGCACAACTGTTTTCCTTCCACTGGCCAAATAACCTGTCCATTATACATCATCTTGTGTCAGAAATAACATGCACCTGGCTGAGGGTAATGCCATGCAGTGCCACAGACAAGAGGTGACAAAAATGATAGTGCAAGACAAGGGGCACAAGCAGAGTTACAGTGAACTGGGCATAGCCTGTTCACTGCAGAGTCAGGACATCCATCGCCACCAGACCAAAGTGTCTCCATCTTTACAGGCTCCTTCTTCAGTCTGACAACATCAGACAACATCTTCAGTATGACAACAGCCACAACCAGTGCTCTGCTGTCTAACTGCTCACAGCAAAGGCAGTTTTACACCCAGCAGCATAAGGATAAAGGACAATCCTTGCACTCACTGTCCCCATACAGCCACACAGTCCTTGCATTTGATAAGCAAGAAACAAAGGCATGAACTTCTAGAAACCACAAACAACAAGAAGAGATGATAGGGAATGCAAATGAAAATCAAAAATAGGGTGGGGGAAATGCAAAGGAAAAGAGGTAGCAGGAGACTCAGAGAGGCCAAGGCAATGAGGCAGGCAAGGCAGTGAGGCAGGGCACAGCAGCAGCAGGGAGGTGTGGTGAGGTGGATGTTACCCATGAGGTGGGTGTTACTCACGGTTCATGTTGATCTGCTGGGAGAGCTCTATTAGCTCCATCTCAGTGGGCATGTAGCCCATGGTTCGCATGCAGTTCCCCAGGTCTCTGCAGTTAATAAACCCATCCTTGTCTTTATCAAACTCCTTAAAGGCTTCTCTTAATTCTGTGGGAGTGGATCCAAAAAGAACAACATTGTCAGTGACAGCTTGAAATATCTTGTTGCCAGAAACCAACCCAGAATTGGGAGCACTTTATGAGGTCAGACCCCTTAAGATACTTCGTGTTCTCCCAGCAGGCCTCCCTGCAAAAGAGGTAATGACTGGAGCAATGTTAAGCTCTCCTGTCGGCAGCACTCCTGACCCATGCTTTACAGGAAAGCTTGCTTGGACTGCAGGTGTCACAAACTGGTCATTGCTAAGCTGCACTTGCTAAAAGAAGCTGAAATTAGGCAAGCTTTCCCAAGTTTTACCCCTGCACTATATTCTGTAGCCCTCACTCTAGTACCCAGCAGGCAAGGCAGCTTCTGTGGATCCACAGTGTTGTTTGGTGCTTTCTGTGGGAGCTGGGGTTGGGGAGATCCCTGATAGACAACATCCCATTGCTTTACTTATCCTCCCACCCTGGAGAACCTAGAATGGACACAAGTTCCTTCACAGTCAGCACTCCTTGTCGTCGATGAATTGAATGTGTTCCGGAGCTTTACCTTTCTCCAGTGCATTGTGGATCACTGAGTGACAGATTTGGTAATATTTTCGGTAAGATTAAAACCAAGTCAGCCAAAAACATAATCTCCATAGCTCCAAAACATTTTTTTTTAAGCTTTATCCACGTTAGATCAAGCAGAAAAGAACCAATCTTCCCGACAATCAAACGGTAGACCCAAATGAGGAACACCAGCCAGGCCACCCCCCAAAATATGTAAAATAACTTCATCCTAACTTCCAGACTGAACCAGCAATAAATCAAATTTAATTAGCCCCACGCTGGGTGCCAAATAAAAATGATGTGATGGTTCAGGAGTTCCCCACCCTCCACACACTTTGTAAAATGACCCAGACTAGAACTCAGCCAGCTGGAAGTTAAGGACTGAAGCTCTATTTACAGCTGTGCACAATGTACAAGCAGAGATAGACACTATATATAGGAATATTACAGAAATATACAAGTTAAAGGTAATACAGAAACACAACTCCCCTTCCCGAAAACAGAGACCCCAGGAGGGGCTCCCAACCACCCTTCCACCTTCTCCCCACCCCTGTACCTTACCCCAAGGTTTGCTTTCCGCGCAAGGTAAATTAGGAGGATGGGCCAGGGACGTTAGAAGAAAAGTGGTTAGTGAGAATTAATCGGCAGAGGAGTCAGAGCCAGAAGCTGCTAGACCACCCCAGATGCTGTGCTGTGTCCCCAGAGAGAGACAGACAGAGAATGCCTTATCTATGTTTTGGTTATTTTTCCCAAACAATTTTTTTCAGCAAGCCTATGAGTGAAATAAACATCACCATGTTTTCCTTTCACAGCCTATAGTGTAATTTTCTCTATTAAAATATTCTAATTAGCCTCAAACTAGCACACTCCTGCAGTTCCACGTATTATTCCTCTTCACTGGGGTTCCCAGGAATTGGTCCAGTAATCATCTCCTTTGGTTTGCACCAAATTATTTTACCCCATGGGCTCGCCCTAGCAGGGCTACCCAGTTGGTTTTCCCTGGGCAGAGAGAAAGGTGGCACAAGAGGAGCAACAAAGTTTACCTTCAATTTCTTCAGGACGCAGTTCTCTGTCCTGCAAAAAGAGGACACACAATGTTAAAGCCTTCTGCTGGCCACAAACATAGCTACAGAACGGCACTTGGGGCAAACAGTTCTGGGACAAGCCAGCAAGTGAGAGAAGAACCAAGAAGCTGATGACATGTTTAATACCATCTACCTGGCAAGGCTTCCCAGCTCTCCTCCCCAATGTGGAGGTTGTTAGCCTGCACCCTTTTCTGTGGAAGCCCCTCTCCCTCTCATCTGCTGGACAGGGGATGATGGATGGTCCTCCAAAACAGAAGAGACCTGGGCCAGCACAGCAATGTATGTGGCCTCTCCACCTGATGGTACAAGTACACTCCTGAAACTCCTAAACCATTCCCCAGCAGCAAGTCCTGGAGCAGAGACTGTCCCTGCGCAGTTGTGATCTGCTCTCAGGCTCTGACCATGCCTCCTACAGCAGCTCCTGCTGACACAGCCAGTTCAAAACAGCTGGAAGCAGTTCCTGCAACCAGCAGGTCTGTGCCATCGTTTCCTTGGCTCAGTGCTTGATCATCGTCCTTCTGGCAGGACACAACCTCTCTTAGAGCCAACAGCTCAGTGCCATCTTCTACAACTAGTGAGTCCCCACAAAATGGTACAAGCTTCTCCCTTTCCCCCAGCCTCAACTCCATTTACAAGCATTTTGAAACCAAGTGTGAAGGCAGATACACAACACAGACATCATCAAGGTCTTCCACAAACACAACAGGACAAGGATTCACCATGTTCAGGAAACACTGCAACTTCAAACATCCAATCTGAATTTCTCGGAAGAAGGGGGAGGATACAAAAGAGTAAAGGAAAATTCCACCACTGCACCAGGAAGAAGAGATGAGCCTGGAAATGCACTGCTTTCTGCTTCAAGTGCCCTTCCTAGTTCCTCTCATGGGTCCCAGGCAGACTCCAGCCAGCGAGTGGCTGGGAACACCAACGCCATCTCTCCTGTTGTCTCACTCTTGGCTTTTCCCTGAACTGTCAGGAGTTTCTCCTTGCCTTCCAGGTGTCCTCCAGCCTCACCAAACGACTCTGGAAATGGTGCCCTTGATCAGTTTGAAGAAGAATGATCCTTAGCTATTTAACCGCAGGCTCCTCTGGAAACTAATGGCAGCTGCTCAGAGTGCATAGCAAAGTAGGACACAGGCTGGTTTACGTCTGTGCACAGGGGGTTGTGCCAGGGAAGTGACCAGCTTGCCACTTGTAACCTTCCCAGAGGCATCTCTGTGCTGGATGGAACTGCCGGAGCATGCTGGCCCTGCTGTTCCAGCCCTCACAGACCTGGTATTTTCAAACATGCCATCCCATTTGTTCTGCTTTCATCAACATCAAGTAATAAAACAATCCATCCTCCTCAGAGAGGGTGCAGCAGGCATTATGGCCCCCCTGCCTTAGATAAGGTGGCAGAAGAGAACTACCTGTGGCCAGCACCAGCAGCTCCTGGAGCTCATTCCAGAGGTCACAAACGGTTTTCCCTGTGTGCCAACATCAGCTCGGAGGCAGGGCTGTGGTTACCACCACAGGGTGCAAAGGCTGCTGTGACTCACCCACAGCACCCATGTCTTGTGAGAGTGGCTGGGGGCGCACCTGGGCTCTCCTCCAGCACCATCAGCCCCAAACCCTCCTCCTCCTCCTCACTCACCACAACCGACATGACTGGCACATGTCAGGAATGGGGGCTTCCACACGGCTCTTCTTTGGCACACTGAGGCACCTGCCTCTGCAGGCTCTGAGCATGTCTGCACATGCAGAGAGCCACAGAGTGCCAGAGGAGGGGGAGGGCTTGCATCCCTTCAGAACTCTGACTCAGTCAATAACTAGCATCATGAAGAGGTTTTCTGTTTTAAATCTGAAAGAAGATCCCCTAAAATGATAAAGGAGGGAAATTGCTTGGGAAGAAATGGGCTGAATCACTCTAAAGCTTTTTGGAGAACATATGGAAAGAAGATTAGAACTATTCGAAGAGTTTGGATCCTGGATATGCACAGTGACCTGCAGAGTCCGTCACACCTCATGGCCTTACCCTTGTTTGTTTCTGTGCTATGCACAAAGATCTTGTTGGTTTAGAGTCAGTAAAAGCAAAGCTCTTTATCAGATGCACTTATTCTACCTAAGAGTAGCTTGAGACATCACTAATCCTGTCTTGGAGGCTTCTTAGGGCACTGTGAGTTTCCACAACCTAAGCAGGACAGGCACCTGCCCAGCTGTGAGCCTTCCACTAGGGAGCTGGACCCATCTCCTCTGGCAGGTAGCTCTGTGCATGCCCCCAGCTGTGCCTGTGTGAGAACAGTGTGGTTTGGGGTTAGTGAATTGGCACAAAGAATCTCTGGCCACTTAGTGGCTGCAGGTTAGGGAAGAAAAAAAGCCCTCTGACGAGTAATTACTCTTTGTTGGGGTTGTCGTTGGAATAAGAGGTTTCAGAAATGAATGCCTCAGTGTCTCTCACTGCTGCTGCTAACCACATCAGCGCACAAGTGAGACACTTCTCTAGGGAGACTCAGACTTACGGGTAACTGGGGTGAGCTTTGTTTCACCACAGCAGTACGGAACACACAGGGTGAAGGTCTGACCACCCACATTCACTCACACCTACCCAGAGGAGTGTGCTCCTCATGCCCTGGTGTGTGAGTTGCTGGTACGGCAGGAGCGAAATGTTTGTGTACACAAGTAAGTTTTGTTTCCTGCAGAGACACACAACTGAGGTGCACCTTGCTGGACACTGAACCAGCCCAGTGTAGTGTGAATGCATGGACATGCCTGTGTTGCACAAGTCAGCTGCACGTGGAGGGGCACTCACAGCTGAGGATGCTGAGTGGATGGCTGCGCTTCAGCTGCTGATCTCACCGTGTGTGGGGAGCCTGGCACTGTTTGTGAACACAAGGACAGGCTGCTGTGCTTTGGCTCACCTGGCTGCAATTGTTGCAGTGTCAGGCTGGGTGAGACAGTGTCTAAGAGATGGGTATCTGTGAGGGGGCAGATACATGCCCTTTTCCGCTGGTGCCAGTGTGCTCACCCTGAGCTGGTATCAGCTACAGACATCCCTGTGGGGCAGCTTGTTCCCAATACAGATGCCCCACTTTGGATTTAAGTGTCTATTTAGGCCTTAAGCACTGATCTGAGCCTCTGGAAAGAAGGAGTGGATGTCTTTCTGGATGAACAGCTTTGAACAGTGGACTGCTCCTGGCTCCAAGTGATTCTGGAAATCCCAAAGTCCTAAGTCCTTCTCCTGAGTCCATACGACTATACCTGCTTGAGTGTATGCCTATATCTACCTTCCACACCTGCCTTTTTAGAGTCCTCTTTTCCTGTTGTTTAGGCACAGGGATATCTCTGCAGAGCGTCCAGGTCAGACATTTGCCTGTGACTGGATTTGCACCGGGAGCTAGAGCTGGGACGCTCAGGCCCCGGGGCCGGGGGTGGCAGAGCTCCCCGGGGCCTGAGCAGGTGCCCAGCTCCGCCTGCCAGGCTCACATCCACCTGGCTTTGTATGTGCGTGGCCCGCTGGGTGTGGTGTAACTTACGTACAGGCTGCCTGTTTTCTGCGAAGCCCTTCCTCAGGAAGATGCATGCTGGCCCCAGCAGGTTGTGCATGACGGCGCAGTTCTGGGCCAGCACCATGAGCGGACCCTGGTACTCGCTGGCCGACGGCCCCTCCTCGCTCGTCTGGACAGCCTTATAGCTGGTCTTCTCCTCACGGCGGATCTTCCCAGCCAGCCAGCAGCAAGCAAACGACACAACAGACGGTGTTACCTCCCCGCCTCGCCCAGCCCTTCCTCTGAAGTTCCACCGAACCACCTCACATAGACTGTTGCTAAACGTCCTTCGTCCAGTCCGCAACTGGGTCCCTCCCACCACTGCGTTAGGGTTTGCACAGACGCAGTTAGGTCCCGGAGTTTACTTTCAAAAGCTGAGAGAAGCACAACCAAGCAGCAGAGTTTCACTTTGAAATTACATCAAACCTTCAGCTCTGCTCATATCTACCCAGACACAGCTCACGGGGCCACGCTCCCACTGCCAGCCCCAGCATTAACCGTCCCTCGAACGAGCTGCGAAGGACAGCACAGCACAGTAACAGTACGTGTGCCAGTCTGTGCCCAGGGCAAAGATGCTGGCACAGCTGCATCCCCGGGAGACCAGGCAGAGCCTACATAAGGGCACTGTGCTGGGCTCCACGTCACCTTTCAGCAGCAGGGCACCACACACTTTGGACCATTATTAGAAGGCTGTTTGCAGCATCAGGTGGCTCTGACAACCGCAGGCTCACGCTCCTCCTGTCCCCGTTAATCAGTTACATCCTCAGGGTCTGAGGTGTTAACTGCACTGGGCCTCTTCTAATCATTGGCAGTCCCAAAGCAGGGACTAGGCACAGGTGCAGCATCTCTGCCCACATTTGCACCTCTCCCTACGTGCACACACCCCTGCTGGGTAGGGCTGCAGAGCAGCACCCAGCTCTGGGGTTTACAAGAAGGCACTGCTTTCCTTTTATAGAAATGCACTGCCATGGCTCTGCAAGAAAACTCTTAGCCTGATACTCCCATGCAGCTATAAAAAGCCACCACAACCCACAGGACCCTTGGTTTTATAGAACAAACATTAATCACACATTGGATTCCTCTTCAAGAATGGTTCTGTTTTACAGGTGGTGTTAGCAGGGGTGATCAGAGAAGCCCTGTCAGTTGTCCCGTTCCCTAAAGCCTGGGGTGCTTTTTCAGGCTAAGAGGCCAGACACATGCACGTCCCATGGCCACACTCAACTCCACGTGCTGTGCCTGCCATGTGCCGCTCACCTTTCCGTACAGTCTCAGCACCAATCTGCTCATGTATAATGGCATGTGAATATCCAGAGCCAAAACAGAAACAACTCAAAACCCAAGAAAATGATGAAGCATAAATGCATTTTCATTGCAGTCATGGATGAGGAAGGAATCTGTCTCTGATTAAATCTGACACATAGGACACTTGTCTTTAAAACCCTGAACAATGAGCATCCATCCGCAAAGGGCACATTCCTAGCTCAGCTAAATGTCAAGTCGAGGCATCTGCACAGCTTCCTGATGTGAGTGCAATGTATTTTCAAAACCATCAGCTTTATTTCCTGGCACATTTTTCAGTTTAATACCCCAAATAATGTGAATCACTTAAAATAGCTCACTTCACTTCTGTGCTTAATTCCAGTGAAGCCACATGAAAGATTGAAGGTCCTGCAGCCCCTAATCCTTATTTTCTGACCCTTTTAGTCAACAGAGTTAATTGCCAAGCCACAGAGCAGTACCACAGAGTGGTCTTTCCACTATTTCCCCATGCAGATAGAGTTTGCCAGTTTGATGAACCAGTTGCCAAGAGCCATCAAGGATCCTGACCAGACAACCCACTGCAGTGCCAGGACAACAATGAGGCTCCCAGCCCCAGACCACCACTGTCGGTGAGACTTACAGCATTTGCCATTCCCTCTGCCAGCAGCCCTCCAGGTTTCTATTGCAAGTATGCCCATAAGTTCCCTCCACTGTCTCTCTCCTACATCCCAGCAGAACCAGGAATGGGGCTGTGATATGGGTACAGGGCAAAGCAATGTCAGCTGCCGATTAACAGAGGAAACATGCACAACAGGGAAAATGAAAGGACAGGACTGGGGAGCTCAGGCTTTCCCTGTCCCTTCCCCAGACAGAAGACCACTACCTTTCCTGGTTCAGTCTGGCACTTGGCTGTGTTGGAACAGCAGATTGTGGAGAAGGAAAAGACCAGTCTGGTTTAGAGATGGCCACAGTGAAGGCGAAGGCTGACAAAATGAGGGACCCTGATGCCAAAGCTTTTCCTTTCTGCACAACAGAAACACAACAGGATTCACTTTCCTTTCCTGCCTGTGTCACAGGGACTCTGCAGAGCAGCAAGCCCAGAGGGGCCTCTTTGTCCTCACTGCAGGGCATCTCAGAGGGAAAGGCAGACAGGTGGGCCACTGGAATCACCTGGAGGGCACTGTCAGGGAAGAAAGCAAAGCTGTGTTGTGGAGACAAAGCTTGAGCATTGCCACCTGAACAGGCAAGGTACCCCTGCATCAGCCAGTCCCAGACAGGCCGAGCCAGTCAGTGCCTGGGAATGAGTCCAAAATTCATGTTGAAATCCTGTATTAAGAGCCCAGTCTGTCACCCAAGAGCTGCTCTCACATCTGTTGCTTACAGTCCCTCCTCTTTACCATTTCAGTAAAATGAGTTTGCCCAAGGTAAAATCTGAGAAAAAAGACCAGAATCACAAAACAGCTACAGTGAAGCTGTGCGATGGTGAGACTGATCTGCAGTCTCCACTATCATCATGTGTGTTGTGAGTGGCAGAGCCCCAGGACCTGTCAGGATGAGTGCCCAAGGTTCTTAATTCATGGCTGGCTGGAACGACATCTGAGAAGTTCTCTAATTCAGCTTTGCAACCTTCCCTCTTCAGTCCTGCCATCCCAGGCCTTCTAACTAGGCACAAAGTGCATCATTTGAAGCAGCTTTTAGAAATGAAAGCATAAATTACCTAAAAGGCTGATGAGATGAAACTTATAAGTTCTCAATCCATTTTGATTTGAGCAGCCTGGCCACACGTCAGACTTTAATTGCAATCACTGATCACGCTGAGCACAGCTGCAGCCAACTCCTTCTATTGCAAGTTGGAGATGACCTGCAGGCAACCCAGTTGGGTTTATATATGGGCAACACTTGGGTGAACCTCAACTACTTCTGCCTCATCTTGAAGGTCACCTTGACCTAGAGACTGATCTCAGCACTGTCTCACTGCTTGGTGATGAATTCCCTCCCCTGTATCCCATCTCCAGGGCAGCAGCACTGTGTCATTCCTGGCTTTGCTCATGGTAGCCAAGACAAGAAGTAAGCTGTGTTACTGCACAGAAGAGGCAAATCCCCAGCCAGAAGAAACTGCTTGCTAGGGAGGTCCTCTCCTTAACAGCTCCCTCCTGGATGCGCCCTCACAGGTGGTAAGGTTTCCTGGGTGGAGCATCCTGATGGCACTGGCATGGCACTGTTGGCAAGGTCTCCACAGAGTTACCTCCTCATTGCAACACTTTGGATGCTTAGCACAACTTGTCAGCTTTTTGCTGAGTTATGAGATCTGCAGCAATGCCAAGGGAGAGCTGTGCAGCTGACAGGTACACAGTGCTGCAAGACCTTCCTCAGTCAAACAAGGAATATTTCTGGGGCACATCATTCCCATTTCAGTCTAGTCCCTAACAGCAGAGTTGCTGCTGAATCTAATTTGTCCTGGGATTGGTGTCAAACCTCAGCACAGAGCAGAGTGCAGGTTGAAGCCAAGCAGATACAGGTGGCAGCTTGCAGATGATGCCCAGCTGGGCCCAAGCACGCAGACACAGAGGCCATGCTGGCCTGCCACATGATGCACAGACACTCGGCCAGGGCCCACTGTATCCACTCACAGGGACAGATCACAGAATAAAAAAGGCTTCTCAACACACAGCAACGAAACTAGAGGTGTGCACAGCAAGGAGAGATCTGTGCCGTGTGTAGACTCTGTGACACATGCACTAGCAGCTGGACACAGGGCAGCAGGCAAGCAGGGACAGTGTGTGACATGCACAGGTCCCCCCTCACGCTGACAGCAGACACTGCAGAACTGCTCATAGCATCATACAATCATAGATTCTACACCTCAGGACACGTCCGTGGAGACATCGAGTGCCAAGGCCGCTGGCACATTTCAGATGGGCTCCAACAAGGTGCACATCCCTGCAGAAAGGCCCTGGGCCTGGGTCCAGGCAGGCAGTGCCCAGTAGAAGCGTGCACACGGACAGCAGCTGACCTGAACATGCAGGTTCAGGTGCCCGCACAGAGGACATGTGCCAATGCACCGCGCACAGGGCCAGCACCAGGACAGCCACACACGGGCAGCAGGCCACCAGCCCGCCCGGCTGCATGCACAGGCTCACACCCATTCACACCTGACGGCTCTCAGCATCCTGGGCTCTAACGGCTGCGGCTGCGGCTGCGGCTGCAGCTGCAGCAGCAGCTCTCACCGAGGTCTGGTGAAGAGCACTGAACCCTTCAGGCTGTTTCTGCATCTCTCCCACCTCCCGTTCCCATCTGCCCGCATTGTCATCCATCCCAGGGAGCAGGGCTGGAAGGGCACAGCGCACCTCGTTTCGGGAACATACCTTTTTTGAGAGGTTTCTCAGTGGAGACTTCACACAGTTGCCCATAATATGCTGAGTCTGCCTTTCCGGTGCACTTGGTTATAAAGGAACTGAAGCAACTGATCCCATTAAAGGTATTCCTTGGGAGCAAAGCAAGAAAGGCAGTACCAGGAAATCCAAACAGCTACTGGCTGCTGGGGCTTCCCTCTTCAGGGAGCTTTTTCTCTCTCTGCCTCTCTCTCTCCGTGTTTTTACTTTATGTTCACTTTCTTGAAGAGATGAAGCAGGAAGGAGAGGGAGGGGAGAGAAACAGACAGAAAGAGAAGGAGAGAGAGTGAGAAGGGGAGAGAGGGAGGCGGATGTATAATCTACATCAGATTAATGTTCAAATCCCTCCCACCCCCCTCAATCTGGAGGCAAGATTGTTTCACTCAGGGGAGAGGGCTGATTCGAGGAGAATTAGAACAGAGAGGCACCGCAAAAAGTGATTTCAGTGATGAGTTCAGTCAATCCAGCTAGTTTGGGACCATGCAGCCTCTGAACATCACCTCCCTACCCACCCCCCTTCTAACTCCTCTCAGCCTTTCAATCACCAGAGAGCTGGGCTGGCATAAGGCAATCCACTTAGGGGCTTGGAGCAGACTCCAGAGCTCGTTTTGGAGCAGAAATGGACCGTTTATCTGGATGGGACCTATTTCAGCTTATAAATACCAGCAGAACCAGAAGTGCCTCATTCTTTCCCTGCAGCAGCAGAAGTATGCCTGGTGGTACCAGCCCAGGGACCCTGCACTGCTCTCAGGCACTGGCCAGTCATCATCAACCACAGGGGAGAGATCCTGAGCCAGTCTTGCAATTAAGTTTTTGCAGCTTTCTGCGAGCACGAAGCAATTCAACTGGTGGTTGCCTGCACAAGGCCGCCAAAGATGGGCTCATGCCTAAATGCTTAATCTGAACAGCCCTAGGCTAGACAATATGAAGCAAAGAATCTGGATGCCAGTTCCATCCATTCCATTTCCCAGCATCCAAGTCCTGCGACAAATAAGAAGCTCTAAAACTAGAGCCAGCTCTGGACTCTGGAATTCAGTCCTGCTGTGGTAATAGAATCATCCCTGAGAGAAAAGGAATGAGTCTCCAGTACATCTTCCTCTGATCTGAGGCTGGGCATAACAGCATTCAGTCTGAAAAGAGATTTAAATAGCATAAAAAATGCACCATCACAGCCAGGCAGCAGGACCTGAAGAGGATGGTGAGCAAACCCTTAGCTATGAAGCCATGACAGCTGCAGCTTCACAGTGATAACAAGTCACAGCAGCACAATGGGCTACATCCTTTTAGAACTGTGAAGACCAAGATGACACTGATTCTTCACCCTGCCTTTGCAGCAGGCTAGTTGGACATTTGGGTATCCATCTGAAAGATTCCACATCTTTCATGGTGAAAGCGGTTCCAAACAAAAGCCCTTGCAAAGACCCAAGCCATGGGCTGAGTACTCACACTACATGCTTTTTTGTGCAGGAGCCAAGGACTCTCTCTCCTAGCAGCTCCAGAGCTGTAGAGCGGAGACAGGTGAACTATCAGTGCAACAACAAAGCAGGAATTTCTCTGCTTCCACCCTGATGGTACTACGGCAAACTGAGCATAAGGTGAATCAACAGTTGCTTTAGAGCTCAGAGGCCGCTACCACATAAGGGGATGAGTTTGGGAATCCAACCATGACAAGAGCCAATGGCTTCTCCAGTACCAGTTGCAGTCAGAGGTACACAGCCATGCAGGATGGTGTTTCTTGCTTTTCCTTGTCCTAACCACTTCCCAAGGGCAAAGGTGGTGGAATAGCCTCCTCTGAGATCCACTCATAGCCTTCTTCATGGCATGGCCTGGGAAGAAGCTGCACAAAGGTCCAGAGGCCCTCCAAAGCAAGAAGCTGCAGTAGCAGGTACTGGAAGACAGCCCTTGTACCCAGGGCAGACTGAAAGAGGGACAGAAGGAATGGGGTTTGGAAAGACTTACAGAGTACACTCCACCCATGGTGGACTAGGAAGCAAAACAGTTCCTGATCTGGGCCCGTCTCCTGTTGGTACAGTTTGAAGACCCTTAACCCCAAAGAAATACACAGTGACTCCTTGGGGGCCGACCCAGCCCTGGGCCTTGCAGCAGGGCACTCTGCAGGAGGATGATGAAACTCCCAGCTCCTCTCAAGGTTACCATCTTTAGCTCCACTTCTCTTTCCCCTCTTAAAGTGGCTAATAGGAGGCTGATCGACCCTCAGCCACAGAGCTGGTCATTAACGATCTCCCCTGTCAGCTGGAGCCATTCCTCAGGCTCCTGGTTTATTGACTAAATGCTTGTCTCCCTTCAGCAGAAGCTGCCACACAGCGAGTGAGGCATCCAGGCTCCTGCCCCAGACAAACGACTCTGACTCCATAGCAGAGTGAAGCAGTCACCTCCCTGCTGCTGATCAGTGTCTCCCTGACAGGTGGACTGAAGGCCAGGACCGCCCTGCAATTGAAAAGTGCCCATGTTTGTGTGCCCCCAGAGAGAGGGAGCAGAGCAAGGAAGCCAGGAGATTCCATCACAGACTCCAGGCTGCACAGGACAGCTCTGGGACGTGGCCATTGAGCATGTCTTACAGAGCTCCCACAGCCTCGCAACAGCACTTGAGATGGGCACCCTTGAAGTGGCCTGTACCAGAGCGTCTGGAGCCAGCCACCATGGCATGCTGATGCTTCTGCCTGCTCTGCTGCTCCATCCCTGCAGTTGCAGGCTGCTGCTAGAGACATGCAGGGCAGAGTGAGAGGGCTGAGACCTGCTGCCAGGCTTGTCAGGGAGCCCATTCCAGGAAAGGAAGAGGTGACAGGAGCCCACTTGCACCAAGCATGCAGTACAGTCACAGTCCTTAGTCCACAAGAAGTCTAGCAGAGCTGCAGGAGGCCCAAGAAATGTGATCATAAGCAATTTTTTTTCTTATCTCCTTATCACCCTGAATCTCTTAAGAGCAATAGGGCAGCACACCACAATCTACCAGACAGACCCTGCTGACCTCTGAGGAGAACAATCACTTGCTACATTGGGATGGTGTTCCCATCACCATCACAGACAGCTTAGAGTCAGGCAGGGAAGCAGAGGTGGCAGAAAGGTCATTGGAAGATCAGGTTAGAGGGAACATATTTTCTCCCTTCCTCCAACCGAGGCTGCTGTAAAAGAACAGGATGCTGAGAATAAGTGTGTCAAAACCACTTGTGTGTAGGTGCTGATCTGTGGGCATGGCTATATCTGGGGTAAGCAGTATGCCTGTAGGAGGGCTGCACATGCATGTGGACTGTTTGTCCCACACTGTTCTTTCAAGGTCTGGGGCTCTCTCATAAACTTTCTATAGATCTGTAGGAACTTTGTGAACTGCCAGTCCTGCCCAGATGCTCACATCCCTTCCTCTCCCCTGAGCAACAATGTGGAGAACAGAATCAGTGGATGTGGTCTGGCAGGGCCGAGGGCTCAGCTCACAGGAAAGAAGCATTTGGCACATCGACCGAGCTGAGCACAGAGCAAGGAGGAGGCTGGTGACCTGGCATTGAACCGGGAGTGCCTTGGGTGCGTTAATATGTCTGGATTCCTTAGAAGGCAGCAGTTCTGTGCTTCAGGCTGACACTTTTGGCAGAAATGCTCATTTCATAGGAAAATGTTGGATCCCATCATAGTAATTACTTGGCAGCTGCCAGAAACGTTATCCAGTAGCAGCAAATCCAACAGCCGCAACAGAAATAACAAAAGTAAATCCAGAATTTAGGATTGCTTACCAGACTGTAGTTTTGCTTGGCAAACACTTCCAGTGGCAGTACGTGTTTCTAGAGGGAGCCTGTGCAGCTGCCAGGCCGTTTCAGTGCATGGTATTCCACTTGCTGGGATATTATAGCAGATGCTGTTCTTAACACAAATGCTGCAACAGGCAACCTCGCTATGTAGAGGGTTAATCTCTGAGAGGAGCAGACAGTGAAGCAAGAAAGAATCGTTCCTAGCATCTTCTCACTGAAGTCCAGGATAGCAACACCTAAGAGTCCACTGCATGCTTTGGAGATTCAGTGTTTTAAAATACACCACCTCAATTAATCCTAACAGGGCAAGAAGTTTTGGTCTCTTTTCACCTATTGCAGGGTGAAGAGTGCACATATTTATCAGCACCCTTTGGCTGGTGGCTACAGATCTGTACTTTACAGGAAACAACCCAGTCTTGTTCACTGGATGACTAGATGAGGATAAGTATTCGGAATTGTTAATACCTTCCTCTTGCCAGTGCTGTTGGGAGCCTCATTTCAAAGCTCTCAACTGTGGGAACATGCACTGGCACTCCAAACTTGGGCAGCTGGCTTCCCTTTCTTCTGATTATATGGTCCTGCTCTGGCAGGGGGGGTTGGACTCGAAGATCTCCAGAGGTCACTTCCAACTCCTAGCATTCTGTGATCAGGTTTTGCTGCACATCAAGTTATGTCTTCTGACCTCAAACGAACTTTGAATGGTTCTGTATTCCAGTCATACAAGTATAGGTCCACCTCAAGAGGAGGCACTAGCAGGTACTGCTGGATGCAGTCCAGATCCTGATCCAGGGGGCGTATTTCTGTAGCGTTTTTGAGAACTTTCTTTTCTGTCAGCTGTTCCAGGAAGAAAGTGTTGCTGACTCATGGTGTGCATAACATTCTCCACCATCAGAGCAATTGGATCATACTCAATCACGAACAACAGGAAGGTTATTAAAAAGACTGAGATTTTCCATCCCTCTCAAAGTAACAAAGCCTGGACTGTCAACTTCTGTTTAGAACAGCTTTGGTTGTAATTAGCCAGCTTTGTTCTGCATGAGCTGAAAAGAGGTGGGAATGTTCCATCTCCGGACACCTTCACCTAGATCTGGTCCACACATTTTGCACCATCTCAACTTTCAAGTCCCTGTGTGGAGATGTGTTGGCCAGCGCACAATGTGTTGTGGACATTCTCTGCTGTCAAGATCAGCAAGCTACAAAAAGACAATACATATCTGACAGCTCAGAAACAGCTGTGACAATTTGCCACCATATGCAGTACAAGACTGTTTAAAGCAAACCTCACACAGTCCTTTCTCTGGTATGTGGGAATTGTGAATCGCTCTCTGTCAGTCTGAGACCTCTGTAGGAGCAGCTAATTCTGCCCTGCCTCCCTCACCTCTCTCAAAGCAAAACGGGCAGGGGGTGAGTATCTGGCTGGCACACTGAGGTGCTACAGAATGTGTGGCTGATATCAGCTGAGCAGAGGCCTGGGAAACAGAACTAACCAAATGCTCCAAACCAAGCCTGCAGCATCGCGTGAGGTACAGCACCACAAACGTGCGGTCTGCCTCACTTCTGCCTCGAGTGACAGCCCCTTTAGAAGAGTTCAACTGTGTATCGCAGTAGGAGAGCTCTGTCTCTCTCTAAGCACTGCTGCTCACAAGCTACCCCAGTCCTTTCTGTGTTATTTCAGCAGAACTCAAGGGGGTTGCTGGCAGTTTTCTGCTTCCTGCCTTCAGCCACTGTGACATGATGCCTCAAACACTGCACCCTTGCCTATACCCTTCCGACAGCAGAGAATGTGTTTAATCTGTGTGGGATGAAGCAACGCTATATGTTCTTTCCAATGCTGGTTGCAAAGTACTCTAGGGGTGTGGAAGACATATTAGAATATTGCTAATTACTTCATTCATAGAGAACATTGAGATCACGGTCTGATGCTGGTGCAGAAAGCTATTAACAAAACTAAATATGACCATGGAAGCTACAATGGCTCTTTGTCTTTATTTCTGAGCAAGGCAGCTGATTGAAATTGGAGGATTACTTAAGTTCATGGATGCTGCTGTTGCTCTCTGAGGTCACAGGAATGTCATAGGATTATTGAAAGGGAGCCCAAAGTTGGCCAGGCGTCTTTTACTGGATGCACACCATATAGCTGCTTGTTATTGGAAATCGATACTGTTCATGAACTCGTCAGGGAAAAACAGTTACTAAAGCTGCCATGCCCCAAAGAACCACAGCTAATTCAGCTGACAGACTGCAGCCCAGCCACTACATCTGCAGCTAAACTCTTCCCTGACACTTCGCTCAAAGCCAACACTTCATGGAACAAAACTCAAGTCAGTATAGGTTGATGGAATGCACAGTGGTCTAATTTAAGCAATGATTAATTTATTATTGAAAGATTTTCTTCTCAAAAGACTGGAAGGTTTCTGTATTTCAGTGCATTAGAGCCTGCTGCTGTATATTTCATGACCAGAATATTTAATGAATGTTCTTTTAGCTTGATTTTATTTCAGTATCTTTCCATACCCCTTTAAAATAGATTTGTTTAAAAAGTAAATGACTGACAAAGATTAATATCTGCTGGCGGACCCTCTACAGGCAGGAAGCTTATCCATTGCCCCTTAGTGACTCTGTACGTCTGGCTCCCATCCCTCAAGCTCTTTACAAGCAATAAAGTGATAAATTTTCCTCAAAGCTGAGCGAGTGGGGAGCTGAGTAGATGTGCTCAAGTGGAACGAGGCTTTCCCGTGTCTATTACATGCGGAGAACACACAAGACACACCCTGGGAGGAGGCAGGCGTGAGCAGGCCGGGACGCAGGCACATGCCAGGGGCGCCCCAAGCACAGCAGTGTGTATGGAGGTGCTTGGTCAGCCACACGGGGATGCAGAGAGGCTGCGGCAGGACGCGTACACAGAGGCTCTTCGTGACACGGGCTGTGGCCACACATGCAGGAGTGGGAGCACGGAGACCACACGAGCCCCACGCAGGTCACCCGGGCCCCAGTGAACACGTTTGGCGATCAGTGGGACGTCCGCACCGGCTCTCGCCTACATCACGGGAACCACGGGGCTCTCCGCGTCTCTGACACACTTATCGGGCAGCCTCGAGGCCCGTCACAGGCTAAGCCCCGGCGGCACGGACAGGTCCTGTGCGACCCAGGGCGCGCCAGACCTGCGCTGAACCCGGGCCGCCGGCCGGACCGCTCCGCCGGCAGCAGGGGGCGCGCTGGGGCCGCGTAGCGCGGCGGGCCGGGCTGGGACCACCGGCAGCATCAGGCGGAGCCGCTACCGCTCGCTGTCCCGGGGAGACCCGTGGGAGGGTCCCCGCGGCGTAGACAAGAGCTATGAACAGCCCCTGGCTGTGGCGTTCCCGGGGAGCCCAGGCGGGCCCAACTGACCTAGCCCTCGGCCCGGCTCGGCAGCAGATAAGGGAGCACCGTGGGATGCAGGACTGTCCCCTGCGGCCCCGAGGACAACCTTCCCTTCAGAGATGCCATACAAAGAGGAAGGAGAGTCGAGGGACAATACGGTTTTCCTTCGGGGATTATTTGTCTCCTGACCAGTGCTGTCGCAGCCCAGCGAGCTAAGGCTGCGCGGTGGCATCGGCGTCGCCGAGGCGGTTGGTCGCTTTGATCAGAACAAAGCTGTCCGGCCCCGATTACCGCTCCCGTTTAACACTGTAAGTGAGTAGCTGTTCGCACTGCCCTCGCTTTGCCGTGAGCCCAGACACGCCGCCGTTCCAGGTGCCATACAGCAGGTCCAGCGCAGCATGCCAGCACCTGCACACCCAGACCTTCCACCTTCACCTCTGCCATCCCACGGCAGTAAGTAAAGTTTCCGCGGCTGGCGTCACCGCTGCAGCACAGCCCAGGGCGCTGCAGCCTCCCTCGCTAATGTACGGGACAACCGAAAACTTCCCTCACTGAGGCACTCATCAACCGCCAGCCTTCGGCTGGCCCGGCCGGAGCAACCCGGCGCTCAGAGGGCAGCGGGGCCAAGCACGGTCCCGAGCAGCGACTGCTCTTCAGCAAAACTCAGTCAGCCATCAGAGGGAACAAGGTCATCCTGCAGATGAAAAAAACATGAGAGCAAGAGGCTGGACAAGGCACTTTTCCCCCTGTCCACTTCCGACAGATTTAGAGTAGAATATTCTTGACGCCTGCTTCCCACACAAGTAGCCCGGGACACATCCTGCCCTAAAACGGGGCCACATCTGTCACCTCGGTTTGCTGTGAGATCCATTAGGACCGTTTAAGAAGAACTAAAGCCCAGGAGCAAAGGAAGATGAAGCAGGACAAGAAAAGGCAGAAATTCCTTCCATATTTTAATGATAATGTGGACACTTACATTAAAGCAGGAATGGGAGATGGTGCAGACAGGAGTGGTTTTTAACTTCCTGTACAAACAGAAATACAAAAGCCCCTTTGGCCACAGTGCTAACAGCAGACGCCTGTAAATATTTAATGATGCCCTACAGCATTGTTTGACCCCTCTGATCCCCATGTTACAGAAGCAATTGACGGAAAACTGTTGGGGAATCACTTCACTGAAAAATTTAACAGGCTTGCAGGGTGTGAAAGCTAAACGGCTCTGAAAATGGCCAGGTCTCACATGGCAGGATCACTTGCAAATTAATATTGCATAGGAAAGGCCAGCACTTTTCTTAAAGGTGCCAGATAGGCCAGTGCCATAGCACAGGAGTGAAGGGACGAGAATCAGTGGGTTTCTGTGCCACAGAGCCCATATAGTGCTGAGCCGCCAGTCCAGTGCCAAGCTGACACTGCACCAAAGGTGCTGCTGCCACGTTACTGCTGCCCTGAGAATCCCACTGCCACAAAACTGTTGAATCACCATCCCTGTTGCCATCACACTGCTATCCCGATCTCTGTGCTGCTGCTGCTGCTGCTGTCACATTAATAAATTGTGTCCTGCTGCCAGGCTGCCACCACCCTGGCTGCCGAGGGGTCACTGCTCCTCAGTTCTTACGGACGGGTGACTGCTCAATACCACACTGTCGCTGAACTGTGCCCTGTAGCCTGGTGGTGGGTTCTGAAGGAGTGTCATAGAGCATACCACTTGGCCACTCCAACACTACCTGCTACCAGGCCAAAATTACACGAAACACCCTCTCTGCGCTCCCTTTTCTCAGTACTTTCCCACTTTGTTGCATTATCACAGACCCGTGAGTCACTGTCCCACTGACACAGGCATCACATAACCACCCCATACTCACCCTGCACTTCTGTCTCCGGGAAAGCGTTGCCCTCGTGCTAACTCACCACCATGCTTCCAAAGCTGTGGCATGGTGGGAACACCTCACTCCCTGCCTCCTGCTGCAACGGGATGGGGCTGTCAGATCAGTATGGTCCTTTGCTAATATCACACCACAAGTAATCACTGCTCTACAGGATAGCTCCTGTCTGGAATACTGTATTCCTACATCATTAGACTGCTAAACTCTTCTGTCAGGCTGCAACACTACACAATTATCACACCCATGCACTGCCAAACTCCTACCACATGGCACCAGTATCATATCTCTGCTCTGCCAGGATTGCATTACCACACCACTGCATTGCCAGTGCTCTCCAGGCTGCTGTGCAGCACTGCATGCTAACCCCGTTAAACTCCACAGCAGCACACTTGGCCACAGTTGCCTCACCAACCAGATGTGCGAAGAAGTCATTAGACTAAGGTCATACCCTGAATCATACATCATTACACTAACCTACATTTCTTCATTCATGGATCGCTCCCATACAAAATGGTAACATCCCCTAGAAGAGTATCACTGCTTTGGTACATTAGAATATCACCGCACCAACACAGCATAAAGCTAATTAATAGAATATCACTGCACCATGTATCCTGGCAGTATCTTAGCATTCTGGTGGAGCACACACCCACAGTGCACTATCTCCCTGTGCTGGTTATATAAACACAGCACTTCTGCTTTCACACTGTCTTTTTCCTGCACAGCTACAATTCTGTCTCCCTCAGACACAACCCTGTAGTTCTGGGCTGCTCCTTTTTTGCTGTTACTGCAATAATGACATCCTCTGTGAAGTCATCCCTGCCATCTTCTCTGCATATTTGATCGTATCACTGTAGTGTCTGCATCTGCAACCACATAACTGCACCATTGTGGAGCACCAGCACGGTGATGTTCAACATCTCCAGAGCTGGGACAAGATATACTGGTGCTGCTGGGCCACAGTGCTCTGCATCACTGCATTCCTCTCCTTCTACGCACTGCAAAATTACTATTTTAACTGTTTCACAGTGGACTGTTGTTCCCTTCTAATTACAGCGTGGAGCAGTCTGGTGCCACAGCACCTGCAACCTTACACTGCAGCCCTGGCCATTTCTGCATCTATGACCCTGCCTCAGCCCATTCCTAAGAGCCACTTCGAAAATTCCCACCATAGTTGTTCTCTCAACAAAGCAAGTGAGAGAAATGGGAATAAATTATATTACACACACACACACACACACACACACACAAACAAACAAACAAATAAAGATGCTGAAGATGCTAGAGATTGTTTATAAGCACTGGTGCAAAGTTCCAGTTCTAGATGCAACTAGAGTTGTATCTGTCCCTTTTCTGTAAAGCGCTAAGTTTACAGTTTTCAGAAGTGTCTTGCAACACCGGAAGGCAAGCAGTGGAGCAGTAAAATAATTATGCTGCTCAGGTATGGTGGAGTTCAAAACCAGAGAGGTTTCTGTGAGTGGAAGCCCTGGCGTGGATTTGTTGGTATTTCTGATTATTTGAGGACATACAGCTCCACAGACTTACAATCTGTTTGCAGATACCTCTTCACTTTCATCAAAACTAGACGGACAGCACAAGTCAGAGCTGAGCCCATGGATTTCAAACCCTGGTGCTGGAATATTAACTTTTCATAATCTGCTTTGGCACCAAGTCACACCCCAGGCCCTTCCTTATTGCTACTCTAGAATTTTAACCTAAACTTCTGGTACCCCATTGGCACAAGGAGGGCCATACTCGGTCTAAATTAAACACAACCATAGCATTCATAAAGAGCAGACTGGTAGCAAGGGTGCAAATTGTTAAGGACAGATGTGTCTTGTGCTTTCTCCCGAGAAGTCAAGATGAACAAAAACAGACAACACTTCCTGACACCAGATTAAACAGACACAGGTGTATCACTGTCTTCCACCCAGTTACAAAAATTCCTCTCACTGTCTTCATAATCTTGATTTGAATGGGCACCCTGCAAAGCCCCCCAAACACACCTTAAAGAAGAAAAAAAAAACGGGGGGGGGGGGGGGGGAAAAAGAAAAACAAAAAAAAAAAAANTTGACTGGAGAAAACAAAACAAAACAAAACAAAAAACACCAGGAAAGGAGTCAACAACAAAGCTCAAAAAATATAATCCTAGTTTAATCAATCACTTCCAGGGCTAGAACTTAGCCGCCCAGGCTACTGGTTTACACCTATAATTGTGCTTCTGGGAGGCTGCAGTTACATTAATCTTCCTGGAGATTACATCTTCCAGTAATATCCCTACACGGCTTTAAAAGAAAATTCCAAACCAGCCTCCCTGTGCCTTTTCATTTTTAGAGGGTAGCCCTGTTGGGTAATTTCACTACCACAAGGAGCTAAATGTGACAGCTTTGTACCAAAAGATCCCGCAAACACCGAAAGCATCTGTTCCATCCTAACATAGTGACTGGGAAGGCTTCGGAACTGGGTCAGGATTTTTTTTTTGTCTTTCTCCCCACTACCTTCTCCTGACAGCCTCTGCCATCAGAAATGATTCATATGCTCATTGTACAGAAATGTACCATAAGGACACGTAAACAAATACAGCAAAGCAAGGCGGGGAGCCAGAGAGATGGAATCTAATAAGTAAATAGATTTTTAAAATCCGCTTCGCTGACTCTCACCCACGGTAGAGCCACAACTTCCCCCGGCGGCAGGGAAAGCACTGGCCCTTCTCTCGTCAGCACCTCCGAAAGCGCCTCCGCAGCTCCCGGCGACGCGGGCGGGCAGCCGGGGGCTGCCGCTGGCCCCGACCCGCGCCCCCTCCGCGGCACTGAGCCCTCCTCGGTGCTGGCCCCGCAGCGCCCCGGGGGTGCCGCAGCGCCGAGAGAAGTTCGAGCAGGAAGCAGTGCATTTACAGCTGCGGGTTGCGCCCGGGCCCGGGGGACTCCGGAAGGAAGAGCCCGAGCTCCATGAGCGGGCGGGAGGGAGGGGGCGCGGAGAGCAGGCAGGGTCGGAAGAAAGGAAGGAGAGGGCGAGGGGCTCTCGGCTCCTTACCTGTCCAAAAACCGAGCTGAGCATCGGGTGCAGCTGCTGGAGAAGGGGATCCGCCTCCACAGACCGGTCGCTGCCGCTGGATTTGGTGGAGTACTTGCTGCTGGATTTGGACAGTGGTGAAGCGCCCTCCGAGAGCTTTAGGGACTCTCTGCTGGACCCCTGTCTGTGACTGAAGAAAAAGTCCTCCTCTGCCTCCTCCCCATCCCCGTCTAAGAGCTGATGTTGGTCCTGGGGGTGACCGTGGCTAGCGTGCTGTGGGAGGTGGTGGTGGTGGTGCCTGGATGGCCGCACCGGTTCCTTGCCGCTGCCTCTCCTTGGACCTCCTTCCGCCGGCTCCGGCTGGCTCTCCCCTCGTCCATGTGACAGTTTCCACGCTCCCCTCGCTCCGTCCTCCCGGACGCCCGGGTGGCAGAGCGGCCTGCGGGCACTGGGCTCCCCGGGGAGCGGCTCCTGGCTCTGTTCCCTCCCCGCCTGCCCGCCCTGTCCTTTGCCGTCCCAGGCGCGGCTGCCGCGGGGCTGGGCGCCCATCACCCTCCAGCTCCCCGCCGCCTTCAGCAGCGAAGTGCGGGACTCGCTTTTCGCCATGGAGGAGCCGCTCATCGCGGGGCTGCTAGAGCCGCATCCCCGCCCGGGCGGAGCGCTGCCGCTGCGGGCAGGGCTGCGGCGCGCCGCTCACGGCATGTCCTGCGGAGACCCGCTTAAACCCCGCACCGCGGCCCATGTGACAGAGCAGACAAAGGCCGCGGAAGAGGCGCTCCGGCGGGGGCTGACAGGCACAGTCCCCGCAACGGGGTTCGCCCCAACCCCGCCTCTCCAGGTGAGCTGAGGCCTCCCCCTGTCGGGGGCCGACTCAGACCGGGGCGCGCCGGCGGGCGAAGAGGCACCGCCGAGGAGGTGAGCACCGCCAAGGGGGTGCGGGCGGCGGCGGGCGGCGCTTCCGCAGCGCGGCGGGAAGCGGGACCGCAGGGCCGCAGTGTTCCCGGTGCGGTGGCGGACCGGAGCCGCGGGAGCCTGGGCCCCGCAGGCGCGAGGGGACTGGGGGGGAAGAGCGACCCCCGAGGCTTCCGCACCGAACGGGACAGGAGCTTAATGCCTGTTCTGTGGAACCACTCGCCTTCCCAGCGCCTCTCCCTTCCGCGGCCGCCAGCACGCTACGGGGACCGGGGCCCATGAGAGCGCACCGAGGACCTGCGTGCTCAGCCTGCCGCAACGGGATCACGGCGGATGCCAGCCCCACAGGTCAGGACCTATCAGTCCAATCGTTATACTGAAAGGATCGATCCCAATAGCAGGTTTCCCAAAGTTCGGGAGAAGAGGCTGGACGCTCGGCCGCTGCCTGATGCAGCCCCCAGGGGAAAGCTTTGATCCAGCCTCTGAAATGGCCATAGTGGCTTTATTAGGGCACACCGTGTAGGGACATAAAAATAAAGGAGTTTGCACCTCAAAAGCCGATTACTTTGCGTCTTCGTAATCAAACATAGATAATTAAGTGGCAACAGGTGGTTCAATAACGGTGTTCTGATTAAAAACAGTAGAAGATAATGGTGTCAAATCAGACATATGTTCCAAATGAGGAAAGGACCTGACTCCTTGCTCATCTTCAGACAGTAATTGTGCCTCACTGCCAGACTTGGATACCTCAGCAGTTTATGTACCCAGAAAGCTGAAGGTGTGATTATCAGATAATAAGCTTACTCATGCTAGTTCTGCTCTTGCTAGCACATGCACAGCAGTTACTATGTGATGACATAGACCTCTCTGCAACAACCCAGGTGCAACTCCTCTGCGGCCGGGGGCATCCTTGCAGCCTGTGTTGATGTGCCCACACCCGCACTGGGTGGGTGGAAAGAGAATTAGACTGCAGCTCGGTGTGCTGAGGTGCTCCCCTCAGCTGTGCTGTCAGCACTAGATGTGCAGCAGTCCTGAGCAACTCCTACAAAAGGTGCCCCTTGTCCATTCTCGGGGTGACAGAGAGGAGAGGCTGGTCCCCCTGCCCCTTCCTTGCTTCACATGCTTAGCAGCAGCTGTCATGATGACAAAGAGGCTGTTGAATGGGTTTGTGGTGGGGATGTTTTGGTTTTCTGTTTTCAGAACAGGCTGCTCGAGTTTGGTGTCAGCAATGCATAACCACTCGTGGCTGGTTGAACACAAGCCCTGGCTTTCCCTGCTGCAGCTGCATTGCTGGAGCCTTGGCTCTGCGGGGTCCTCTAGCAGGAAGCTTAGAGGTAGCTGGAGGCTGAAATGAACATTTCTCGGTCCCTGTCTGTGCAGGGGAAGTGAATTCTGTCAGCATGTAGTGCTGCTTCTAGAGAAGCTGCCATTTATGGAGTTGCAGCTGGTGCTGATGAGGCATTGTTGTGAGGAAGTTTACACAGATAAGATTCCTCCTTAGCCTGACTAATGCTACCCTCACCCTCCTTGGGGTCTTTTGAGCTGTTCCTGAGGACCATGGTCACACTGTTGTCTACAAGGAGCTCCTTGCCTCCATCAACTGAGTCCTGCAGAATTCGGAGCAGATGCGTGATTAGTGAGTAGGGACTCACTAGTACAGGCGTGGTTCATCACTTTGGAGAGCACTTCAGAGATCAGGGCAGGAAACGGCTTGACTAAGGGAGGCAGTAACAATGCAGACAGGGCCCATGCTACAGAACTGAGCAACGAAACAGCAATGTCAGCTGGAAAAACTACGAAATGGGATGGAACAAGAGCACAAAACAGAAACCTGTCTGTCTGCAACACCCATGTTTGTGTTTCAGCTGGGGAAAAATCCTGGTTGTTCACAGAATCTGGAGCACATCCTCCTTACAAATTGTTTTGGCGGTTCTTAGTATATATCCTTTCTCTAGACAAATTAATCTTAGGATCATGGTGGCTGTATAGCATCCACTGCATACTAAAGAGCTGGATGTTCTGAAGCCAAGTGCCAGGAAGAACAGTGTCTGGCTGCAGAGAGAGACATGTAGTTCCAACATGGCTGAGCAGTGAGACGCGCAGGGACATCTCTCCAGAGAGAGTGTGGCTCCTCTCCCATCTGGCAGCACAAAAGAGGACAGGCCTGAATCCTCAAGACACGAAGATTATATCATGTAATGTGCATGCTTGCTGCTTCCAGAGACAGAGCAAAGCTAATAGCAGCCACGTGCCTCAGTTAGAGTCCGAGCTGGAGGGGAGCTGCACTTCCCTCCCCAGACCAGGGGCATTCTGGAACAAGTGAGTAGCCTGGGGCCAGTGGGGCAGGTGGATCCAATTCCAGCCTGCAGTGACAAATACAGCACTGCCTGAAAGTGTAAAAGCCTGTTTTTCCTTAAAACTGCTACCAAAAAGCATGCATATGAGCGTCTGGAGGGGGAAGGGTTCAGTCAATTCTTTTTGGCTTCAATTGTATAGAGAAAAAAAAAAAAATCAAAACGAGAATACTGTTCAAACAGGGACTGCATTTCCTGAACTCCAAAGGCTGTATTTCAGTCTCGGTTAAAGACCACAGACTAGGAAAGGAATTTGAGAGTGAAATGGGTGAGCACTGCCCATGCAAAAAATACATCTGCAGCAAGCTGTTGATGGGAAAGCACAAAATATCCATGATGCTTTGCAACAGTTCTCTTGGTACTAGTTTCTTAGTCTTTATAATTCCTTTCACCTGCATTTGCAAGAACATAGCCTTCTAGGGTAAGCAAGGGAGCACACAAACAATTTGCCAAAGCACAGTAAAATCTAAGCTGGAGTGGGCTGAGAACCAGGACACTAATCAGGAATCTGACCCCTAACAACAAATGAACAGTCTGGCCCTCATTTATAGCCTTTCCCTTTACTGTTTCTACACACCTTTTAAAGGGTTTCAGAAACATATCATGCTTCAGGAGTCATAAAGATGCCAAGTATTGGTCTTCTGGCATATTGTATTTGGACAGGCATGTGTCTGCCTGCAGAGGAAGCACAAGCACAGACAGCTGGAGATTCTGTTTGCTTGAAGACTTGGTACTGCTCTTCAAGTTTTACTCCACAGGAGAGGAATAATCTCCACAGCATTACAAAGCCATTATTGTTCCGGCTGTAATCCCCACGCTCAAATCCACCCTGGTTACTTGCATCCTGATTGTAAACATAGAATTTCCCTTTGTATTTGTCAGGATGAGACAGGCAGATGGATTGAAGCCATGGTCATGTAGCACTGCTGGGGGGAAAGGCTGCAGTGTGATCCTGCCATGACCCTACAGGAGTGGGAAAGGAGGATGAAGGGCAATGGAACAAGTCCATGAGAGAAACAGATGACCTACAGGGAAAATACAGCTGGAGAAATTCAAGATAACAGAGAGATAAGAGAGAGAAGAAATGTGTAGGAACAGAGGTGAAGCTCTCCATACAATAGAATGGAAATATGCAGGGCTTGTCAAGAGGGCCAGGCTGTGCCCATGGAGCTGGCAGTGGGAAAAACAGACAAGAGCAGTCATTGGTGTGGAAGAGGGAAAGATTTTCCAAAGGGAACCAACAAACCTTTTCAGTATGATGCTCTGTGGCGACAGAGATCTCAGCTTCAGTCTACAGCTTGATGTCGTTGGCATGTCAGAGGCCAGTCAGAACACGAGACCACATTTTGCACAAGATGATGCCCCAACCCTTTCTTAGCTCATTAAAACAAATAATATGAAAGAAGCTGCAAGGGAGACTGCTACTCAAAGGGACAGGGATGACTGAGCAACCTGAGCTCAGGACTCTGGCTAAAGCTAGGCCATGCAGGCAAAGCTAGCCCACATGACCTAGCTTTAGCCAGAGTCCTGAGAAGAGAGTCAACCTTCCCTGCTCCAGGCGTGTAACAACAGCAATTTTCCTGGAATTACTCCTCACTCAGCCTCCCTCCCACACACCCCTGTTTGAGTATCAGTCCTCCAGTTCACATAGGAGGGATGCAAATAATTAAGCTGATATGGCTGGCTCAGGTTTGCAGTCTCAGTGCCCACGGCTGGCAAATGTCACCTCTTTTGTATCAGACATCTCTGTTGCCAAACTGCAATCAGCTTCACAAGCACAGCTACGTAGAGGGCACTGCTGTGCAGGCGGAGGTGGCAGGAAGCACATTGAAGTGGAGATCAGAGTTCTAGGAACAAAGTACTCTGAAAGTCACAGAAGCAAAACTGCTGTGGTTCTAACAGTGATGGTGGCCCCTCCTTCTGTGATTTTTTTGTTTGTTTTTGTTTTGGGTTTTGGTTTTGTTTGATTATTTCTTTGTTTGTTTTTTTTGGGTTTTAGGTTTTGGGTTGTTGGTTGTTTCAGTTTGGTTTTCCCCAATAATGTAATAAAAGGCTTGATGTCCTGAACAGATTACATTTTAGGTAGCTACATTCCACCTCAGTTATGCCTCAACATCAAAGAAAGTCATTTGTCAGTTCTACAGGTAAGTTAGCTGCAATATACTAAAGGGTGTGAACATTAGGGAAAGCTGGCAATTTGCTGAAGCAGCTGCAGCAGTGCCAGAGGAAAGGGGATGATACTTGATTATCCGCAATGAACTACAATTTTAATAACATGCTTCAACCCCCCTTATTATTAATTAGCCAAAATGCCTCTCCTTTTCATCCTTTTCTGTGATTTTCTGGGATATCCATATGGAGGAAACTAGTTTCCATTCCCAGGTGCTCTCAGCTCTTTACCCAGTTGATAACCCATGGACTTGATGGATGGACCACTCGCTGGATAAGGAATTGGCTGGATGGTCGAACCCAGAGAGTGGTGATCAACGGCACAATGTCCACCTGGAGACCAGTGACAAGTGGTGTCCCTCAGTGGTCAGTGCTGGGACCAGTGCTGTTTAACATCTTTGTCAGTGACATGGACAGAGGAATGGAGTGCACCCTCAGCAAGTTTGTAGATGACACCAAGCTGTGTGGCACAGTCGACTTGCTAGAGGGCAGGGATGCCATCCAGAGGGACCTGGACAGGCTGGAGAGGTGGGCCCAGGCCAACCTCATGAAATTCAATAAGGCCAAGTGTAAGGTCCTGCACCTGGGTAGGCACAATCCCAAGCACAAATACAGGCTGGGTGGTGAATGGCTGGAGAGCAGCCCTGAGGAAAAGGACCTTGGAGTCTGGGTTGATGAAAAGCTCAACATGAGCACATGCAGCCCAGCCAGCCAACTGAGTCCTAGGCTGCATCAAGAG
>VWZE01005869.1:151243-194698 GCA_013396675.1 Eubucco bourcierii
GGTCCAGACATCCTGACTGAATGCTTTGCTCGTAGGACCGTGATATTTTTGGTTTGTGTGATTTTAGTCCTAATAATTCTGGTTTTATGTTGTGGCTGCTCCCTCCCTGGATGTGTTCAAGGCCAGATTGGATGAGGCCTTGAGTAACCTGTACTAGTGGGAGGTGTCCCTGCCCATGGCAGGGGGTTGGAACTAGATGATCCTTGAGGTCCCTTCCAACCTTACCATTCTATGATTCTATGATTCTATAAACCCCTCCTGCAGTGGGGCCACATGAAACGTGGCCATTTCTTGCATTTCCTGTTGCCGCTTTCCCAGGTGATTTAGAGCTGCAAGCAAAGCTTCTAGAAGATGTTCTTCAGACTCTGCTAACTGCACCACTTCAAGCTGCACAGGACAGCAGTTCACACTCTTTCTAACAATACCAACTATTTCAAAACGTACATTGCCTGAGCTTAGACGCTGGAAACATTGCTCATTTCTAATGGCTTTGTGCACAACAACATGAGGACTAATGACAGACCAGGCAGATCAAACGGAGGTTTTCCCTGACACCTTCAGTTCTGAAGGACTCCAGCGTGGATAAGGCTATTATGTAACACACGCTTTTGGATATCGCTGAAGTGCTTTACAATTAAGATGGAATATTAATAAAAGACTTAAACTGAAAACCGCCAGCTATTAGAAGGATTAGGACTTTGCAGTGGGCTAGGGGAATACGTACAATGTCAGAGCCATCTTTTTGGCTGTGATCAGACAGAGAAGGCTCCGGCAGAAATAGCATCTCGGAGGGAGGGGAATAAATCTGCAGTGTCACATAGCGATAACAATAAATTATAATGATGATAACAGCAGCAACAACTCGTGCAGAGACTGCGATCCGCAGCGGCAGAAGACAAGAAAGCAGGGGTGCAGCACAGTGCCTGCTCTCTGGCAGCAGTGTCCCCCCAAGAGCGGAGAAGCATCTGCTCGCCCCACCGCCCGCGGCTGTGCCAGCTTTCCTGCCAAGGGCTGCATAACAGGGCTCACACTCAGTGTCTTTGTCATTCGGGGCGACCTCTGCTCCTTACAGCGGAGCGCAGGCCAAGAGGAATTAGCAGGAAGGCTCAGTGGGCTCACTGGGTTTGTTAGATTTATTTCCTGGTGATTGATTCTTTTGTTCTAAAACGGTTTCTTCAAGGAAGTGCCCTAAAGGTATCTCCTTTGCCAGCCCAGGGCATTTCCCTGTGATTCTCACAGGGACAATTATTCTGAGTTTCCTTTTGTTCTACAGAAACATCATTTTGTAATACGCTGTAACCAGGCAAGTAGCACTGACCTCATTTCGAATAGCCCTCTCATGAGGCAGCCTCCTTTTGAACAGATCTGGGGACCGACCCCTCTGCCACCGTACCATTCTGTGTGCCTTCTGCTGCAGGGACCCTGCCTGGAGCCTCTTCCCTCCCCAGCCATATCCCTGGCAGCTGTAACTGTGAGCAGTTTGGTTGCCCAGGCTGGCAACAGGGACATGGCAAAAGGTTTCAGCCTGTTAAGCAGAAACAACTGGAAATGTGTCATTAATAAGGAACAACATTTAAGCAGTTTGTGTGCAAAGGGATTAAGGAATGCCATACGGTATCAGGAGGAAAAAGATGCCAATGAGTGTAACTTGAATGGAAAAGAGATACCAAGAGGCCCAGAGGAGTTGATACAGAAGGCAATTGGGAAAATACTCCATTGTGTGTGTATATGCTGGAAATCCATGTTTATCTAAAAGCCATTGAGTGTCAGTAAAGAAAGGAAGACAATCAGAAGTTTTATTTTTCTTAAGACTCTATTTTGATGCATTTGAAATGTTTAAGAGGTTCCAGGCAATTCTGGCAGTGAAAACGCTTTAGAAATCCATATACATGCTGAGATGGTGCACTTCACTTAACAACAAGATGTGAAGATGAGGGTGTTAGGCAAATATAAAACAGGAAAGTGGATGTGCCTGGCTCATTCTTACCTTTTCAAAGATTACTAAGGAGTGTCTCTCCCAACACTTTTGCTGAAAATTCATATTATGGTCCGTCCTCCCATTAGGGAATTGTTTTTCCCTCAGAATTTTCGAGACTTATAAAAGATTAAAGAACCAACCTATGGCAGTTGTCCAGTCCAGAATTGAGTGCATGTCAGATTTAAACACAGCAAGCCCACAAAATGCAGCATGCAGGAGATCTGAGATGAAAGCATGTTATGCTGGAAGGTGAAATCACATAGGATCACACACACTGTGACAGCCAGGGAGCACTAAGGAAAGATTTGGCATATGAGAAGAGGCACAAGAAAGGTCATGAATTATCCTCACAAATTTTGCAAGCAGTAGCAGAGCTCACGCAACACAAACAAGATGCTGCACACTGCTCAGTGGTAAGTGAACATCTACCAGCTTGGCAGGCAGTAAAACGTTCATCCAGCTGGGCAATGGCACACGAGTGAGCAGTCTTATGTGCAACTAAACCAAACCAAACCAAACCACAACAGAGAGCAAGATACACCCAGGTAAAATTCCGAGACTCCGGCGTCACCATTGAAGGATTACAGAGACTGGATGTGTGAGTGAATAGGAGAGCAAAGAACAACTCAAGGCAGTGGCTAGGAGAGTTCACCGTGTGAACGGCATCGTGAGCCTCGGGCAGAGCAAACAGCAGCACACGGCGGAGGGCTGGCACAACATGGAATGCAAAGAAAAGCTTGATGCTGATTGTCCACCTAAAAGACACCAATCTCATCTCGAAGACTTGGCAATGCAGGAAAGACTTACTGGTCTCTGAATCTCCAGCTAAGTAGAAGAGATACCAACTGAAGAAAAAACACCCAAAAACCTAACATGATGCTTCCTCGGTGGTACTGACACTATTCTGTCACTATAGATCACTTCCAGCTTGCATTACTCTCACTCCAGCAATGCAGTAGAAACCAGTATGAAAGTAAGCCATCAGCCAATGGCCACTGCTGCTGATCAAACGGTGTGGTCAGCTGCTAACATGTATCAAACATCAGACAAGCTGATCTGCAGCAAGCATACCCAGCAGGTACCCAGCTGGATCCACAACTCACACCTTTGGAAAAAGGAACACTGGTGACTTAGGAAAACGTTGAACCAAACATTAATAAACGTTATTAATACCACATAAGCAACCCAGAACACTGGCTGAAACAACAGAAGACTTAAAAAACAGACTTTCCAACTATTTGTCTTTTTGTGTTAACAAAGCACAAGGTTAACAGATCAGCTATTTCTGCAGCAAAATCCCCACATTTTTGGCAGAAAGGCAAGAGAAACATTTAAGAAGTGCGTCTTTACTCGCATTTAATTGTTTCTTATTAATCCTTCAGAAAATGTCAATAGGGTTTTTTTTTTCCTCTTTTTTTCACAGTCAGAAGATATGTAAAAGGAAA
Organism: Eubucco bourcierii; assembly: GCA_013396675.1. NCBI lineage: Eukaryota > Metazoa > Chordata > Aves > Piciformes > Ramphastidae > Eubucco > Eubucco bourcierii. The sequence goes on from VWZE01005869.1 coordinate 154,667, forward strand.
CTTGCCTATACCATTGCTGTAATACTTATCTGAAGCTTTCGGATTAGTCAGTGTCCACTGGGCCATAAGTCTGTGTCCTCGTCTACCTAACAGACTTAATACCATTTTCTTAATGACATTCCAAAGTTCATTAACACTTCAATTTACTGTCCCTCGCTCCAGAGCTTGAGGATTACTGACAAGGTTGCAAAAAACAGACAGCTACAAGAAAGAATATATTAACTAAAAATTCCTGCAATGCTGTCACTGTACTTACAACTAAAATTCACCACGCTACTAAAACAGAGCTTCTCACCTGCAGACAATGTGTTTAACAGAAAATGAGAACTGGAAAAACCTGATGTTAGAGGAACTGAGGGCTTGAAATAACAGAGAGATAAGACAGAAGGAACTCTAAAGCGGCACTCTGTATTCTCTGGATCCACTATCTTCATAAGCATGACACAATACACATTTATAATTAAAATCAGTAGCTCTAACCAAGCATTTGGGGACACTGTGGACATAGGAGGGTGTTCTAGAAGACAGGTGTTTGTGGAGGAACACACAATACATTTCCAACTCCAGGGACAGGATTTTTTCCATGCCTGAGCAAGCAGCTTGCTTGGTAGAAGTTAAAATAAGCTTAAACAACTTAATCTAGTTATAGTACCCCCAAGTGATCTTAGCACACCCTAACAGCACCAGAGAACCCTTCAGAGAATGATGAGGAACTTTAGCATGCCAGTTATGAACATTTATTAGAGCCAGGTATCATGGAAGGATTCCTTTGTTAATTTTGGTGATGATTTGGCTTGGATAAAAGTGTGAGATATTGAGCATTTAATAGTTTAGCCTCCCAGCCACGGGAGCTCTGTGGAAGAAGCCCGGCAGACACACATGGTGGCTGAGCAGCTGAAACTGACTGATTACTGCATGTTATGCAAGCAGAGTCTGTCCACAGTTCCCCGAAGCGATTTCTGCTGGCAGGAGAGCCTTGAGATGGTAATAGAAAGCGATACTTGTCCATTACAATTGCAGCAGGGTGAATGGTGCACGTGTTCAAGTAAGATGTCAGTACTAAAGTCTGATGATTACCCAGGTGACCTCATCTCCCATCCCGCGGTATTGTCTCCCTCCCAGCTAGAGGTAGGGAGTATGAAAGTTTTCCTAGTTATTCCCCACAGCCCAGTGCTATTCCTGGAAGCACAGTCTGATCACAATTTGTGAATTCCCACTTGCAGTAGAAACACTGATCTGGAACACTGCATCCTGTATCCCTCAGAACAGCAAATCTTTTCTGGGCCCTCCTGTGACCCAAGACCCAGGAGGACAGAATGGGAGGAATCATCAGCAAGAAAGGCCTAAATGAAAAAATGAAATACATTTCCCTTGGAGAGGAGGCTTACCGGAGTGTAAGAAAAACAAGCCCCATCCCTCCTCCCTGTGCACACACACACACACAGGCTTTTGCAAAGCCAGAGGAATGGAAATAATTTTGTTTGAATCCATCAAGCATTAAAATCCCCTCACCGAGGGATTGAAGTGAAAAATGAGCCGGAGACAGGAATTAGAAGTTCACTGCCCGGGCTGTCAAAAGGGATTTTGCCCAGATAGAAAACAAGCAATTGGAAATGCAGGGAGGTAAATCCTCTCACTCTCTGACAAGTATGAATGCTCTTGGTTTTCCCTTGTGGCCCTCTCAGTTCTGGGTTGATGGAGCCAAACTTGACTCCGTGCTCTCCTTGTGTGCTCTCTGGCCGATCCCTGGGATCCCCTTCTGGGGGTCTGCTCGAGAATATCACAAGTTCTGGGCAAGGGGGAGGTGGTGAGGCACGCAGGGGAGCCAGCTGCATTACATACACTGCACCCAGTGGCGCCCGAGGTGCCAAAGGGAAGGTAAAGCAGCTGCTGAAAGGATAAACCAACAGGTCCAACAACATTTTATGCACTATCTAAAATTGCTGAAGAAAGAGCCAAGAGCAAGGCTGACATCATAGTTATGATCCCTGCACATCCTAGTTTACCACTCTCAAACAAAGTGTGACACTCCACGTCCCTGAAATATGGCCTCTTTCCCTCAGTACCAACACAAAGATGTCTGCACAAGCTACATTTTGTCAAGGTTTCGGAGGCTTATATGGAGCCATAAGAAACAAGAGGTCTACTTTGTCCAAAAGGAAACAGATTCGGGAGAATCCTGTGGCAGCTAGGGAGAGCCAGGGCTGCTCTTCAGAGGCCACCTCCAGCCCACATCATAAATGGAGGTTTCTAAGGTAAATCTCACACAGAAATCTCTGCAGTCTTATAACTGGGTTTGGAGAAACAAATTATCAGAGCACTGTTTGGTTTGCACGGGGTAGACCTCCCCTTTATCTGGCTGCCAAAACTGAATGCAAGAAATATTTATAGTGCAGTTTCTGCATGAAGATAATAAATACACCCCAGTGTAAGAAAGGCCAGTGCAGCTCTGTGGCACAGTGCAGCTCTGTGGCACAGTGCAGCTCTGTGGCACAGTGGTGCACAACAGCCAAGGAAGTTCTACCTAATGGCCCTAGCAATGTGCTCAGCAAGCTCTACACCAGTCCTTTACTGCAGAGCCAGCTGTCTGTTCAGTGAAGAAGGGGTCGGAAGAAAGGAGAGAGTAGTTGAAGAGCCCAATATGCAGCATCTATCTATGGGAAGAAGCAACAGAATGACAGGAGGCAAGGAGCCATCTAACTGCAGCCCAGTTCTATGCACAAATTGGTTTAACAACAGGGCAGGACTAGAGCAATACTAAGGTATTCATGCAACAGGATCCCCTGGTGCCACGTGGCTTCGCATTCAAAAGCCAGTTAAGAGAACAGACAACCTAAAAAAGTGAAGTTTACCATAAAATTCAGTCATTTTAATATATGCTAACATGTTTCAAGATAAAGGCGATGGTTCTCTAGGTACAAAGACGTCTGTGTTTATAGTAAACATTTCCTTTGAGGTAAGCTGTCCTCTTTTGTGCTGTAATAAGCTTTCCTATGGTTCTGAGACTCTCTGTGGTAACAACACTACCACGGAGGTGGTGTTCCACAGCCACAGATCACACTGTGCTTAACCCAGGGGGTGTCATTATCTCAGTTTCACATATGGAGTCAGGGAAGTACCTCAAGATTAAATGAGTCCACCGCAAGAGCAGAAAACCACCTACAAGTTTAGATGATAGCGTTAGCTTACCTCTAAGAGAAACCTCAGGGGGTTTAAACAGGATTTGCTGGCAGCATAAAGACTGTTTGGAAATACCCATCAAAAGAGCTCATCTTAGCAGCAAGTCAGGTATAAACATGGACAGAGACAAAGAAAAGACAAGGTGGCAATGCCATGGCTGTGGGTCAGAAAGAAGCAGCAAGTCAGCTTAGAAGCCACAGCAGCAAGTTTGTCTTGCTTACACCGATGATATTCACAGTTGTCTCCCTGCTCTGTGAGGAGTTGATGAGTTAGCAGCAGTCTTGAGCCAGGACCAGAGCGCCCAGACAGCTGAGCAAAAAACTTGGGAGAAAGGGCTGGCTGAAGTCAGCTGGGGGCTATGTGGTTCTAGGGACAATATTGGGGTGGGGGTTAATCTGTATCTCAGAAGTTTTATGTGCCATCCCTGTCCCACTCCTCCTGCTGAAGATGCTGCTGCACTGAACCTGAAAGGTCTGTTTATAAATAGCTTCTCCCTGCAGCTCCTCAATGAGCCACTGAGGCGGAATGAGTCATCCCTGCCAGCTCTGTGGCCCCCCTAAACTGACTGCGTCAGGTTGGGAGCATGGCTGCCAGAAGCAGTGGCACACACTGTTCTCTCTCAAAGGGCAGTGGCCTTGGGTGACAGGGACACTAAACAAACTATCTCTACTCACTGCTTCATTACTCACATCAATTTGTGAGGAAGAATAATGTAAAATCCACCAGGAGTACTCAGAAATCCGCACCAGTCCCTTCTACTCACACTGGTATCCATGCCACCCAGATTCCCAAGTGGAGCTTCTAACCCACTAAGTGGCTTGTTATGGAAATGATTGAGCAGATCTCAGAAAATGAACCTTTCAGAATACTTACAAAGAACTTCTCTTCACCAAGATTTGGTGATACTGTGCAGTGAATGGACACTGCAACAAGTAGGTGAGGTGACAAAGCTTCACCTATAGGAGAGCTTGAGTACCAGGCACAGCGCTCTACTTGTTGGCAGGGAAGATGAAAATTTTAACAAGAACAGTTGGACTTAGATTTGGTTACTCTTTGACTTAGATTTGCTTACTCTTTGCTTACTTTGTGAGGGAAATTCACCCAGGACCCCTGTCCTCTTCCAAACTAGACAATGCAGAGCTGACAGCCAGATGTGTCTTGTCTAGTCCTAGTCCTGTTCCCCCTTGTGATTTCCTGAACTCACACAGGAATTCAGGTGTCCAAAGTAAAGGAATTCTAGTGATTATTAGCTCTGCTCATGTGGCCATGATTCAGAGGCAAATGGAGCTCTCCTGGAACATGTCCTTTCTGAAGACTAAGGCAAAAAAGAAAGATGTTTTATGAACTTTAGCATAAGCTCCTATATAAGTAAAGCACAGGTCCTATCCGAGATAACCACAGCAGTCTGCTGAGGCTGGCAGAGATTAGAGGGGTTGGGACTAAATACTTATACAGAGGGCAATAATTTAAATCAATACTGACTTAAAAGGAGAGAAAAGAGTGTCAGGTATGGAGGAACACATAGACAATGCCACAGAGCACAAGCAGGGTCTGGAAGGCAGTGTTACTGTTACAAAAAAAAAAGGCAAGATCTGGAGACAGGAATTGAGGAAATCTTCTAGAGGCACATTTCTCTCAAGTGAAGAGTTCATGATAATGTGTTCCAAGTGACTCTGGTGTGTGCTCCTTACATTCAGCTCAACAGTTCTGCCCAAGCCTGTGTGAGAGAGCGAGCTGGGGACAACAGGGCTGCAATCAAAACTACCTCAGTTGAAGCTTTGAACCTTTGTGCGCAGAACCTTGAAAACTGGCGAGATTGATGCAGATCCACACAAACAGAATAACCAGAGCACTGTTCCCTGGGTCTGTCAGTGTTCAGCAGTGCTGGCAAGAGCAGTGCTGGCAAGAGCAGTGCTCGCCAGTTGCACGGCCACTGCAGCTCTGCAGCCCAGCCCCGGCTCTGCTTTGTGTGATGTTTGCTTTTGGGCCATGCTGTCATGCCAGGCAGTGACAAGGCCTGGGAGGTTTGTTGTACTGGCAGAGGTGATATGAGCTTGTCTCAGTAGAGGCAGAGAACAATGCAGCTTTACATGAGCTGCCTTTTCATTTTTCCCTCCAGCTTTTATTTCACCATCAAATCAACAAAGTGCATTCTGTTAGAAGCTAAGGACTTTATTCTGACTGAGTTCTAAACCCAGCCTGCTTCAGATTTTGTAAGTTCATCATGTGCAGCCTCAACATTTCTATATTCTTGTTGTCTGAAAATACTTTATCTTAGATGATTTTTTTTCCCTAAACAGAAGGGACTTACTCCACAGAAAAACCTAAGCTTTGAAAGCTCCCCGTTCTGCTTTCTGCCTTCTTCTCAATACTTAGAAGTTATTTACTAGAGCCTGGCACCCAGAGAAGGACAATTCCCTTTTCTGCTATCACCTCTAACCTCTCCTGCCATTCCTCATTATTCCTCATCTCCTAAGAAGGATACCAAGAAGAGTACCTTTCCTCTTGCAATGTGCCTATGCCAGTGGGTAATGACAAAAGATACTCACCTCCTCCCTTTTCACTGTGTAGAAGGGGCAAGCTGATCACCACCTTTTTTCTCATCTCTGAATTTTGCCCTTAGAAAAGATCCAGCCACACTGTATGGCTATCAGGCCAGGTGTGGAGGCCAGCTTTATGCAAAGGCTGCACAGTTGCAGACTGTGTCTCAGGGATGTATACAGGCTGTACCTGAGTGGTGTCCCTGCTCCTGTATTGTTCCACAGCTAAGAAAGTTGCAAGACAGTCCTCGGTAACCATGCCAAGCCCCCACCTTCCTTTAATGGTGGGAGAAGGATAGAATAGGTCAGCTCCTGGGATTTCATCAATTTCTTAGCTCTCTAGGATCTTTAGTCTCACTAATAAATCTATTTATCAATTGAGAAACCTAACACTTTGTTCCTCTGTTATATCTGAATCTCAGTGCAGGTTATTCTAACCATAGTTTTAGTCCTGTTACTTCCACTTGGATGCAGACACAGTAGCTAAATACAGGACACAGAGAAGTATCTCCAGATAGAGGAATGCTCATTTGCAAAGGTGCAGTTCCACTCTTTTCCTGAGACACGGCCCAGTGTATCCAGATGGAGTGTGCATTCCAACAAGGGGAAGGAGCACCAGTAGTAAAGGTTGCATTCTGACTGCTCCACAACAAAGAGGATGGTGGTTCCCAAGTTAAGAAGTAGAACACACACTTTTATTAATGAGAAAGAAAACAATTAGTGAAAAGAAAGCAAGGTACGTGGGAGGCAAGAGCCTTAAGCGGGGACTGAGGTTCTGATTGGGGCAGGGCAAATACTGATGAAATGTAATTTCTTGCTTTAAATATCTGGAAAGGCAAACACATCCCAAAGCAGCTTTCAGAACATGAAAGAAAGCACGGCAACAGAAGTAACTCTGCCAACAGGTGTCCTAATTGTCCCAAGACTGTAAGGCACCCTCTTGTTACTGCACATAGCAGACACGGAAATGAAACATGCTGAAACCAATGAAAATTAAATAGCTACTTCCAGGCAAGGATGAGAACTTTAACAGAGCTCCTGAAGTCACGTAGCTGCTAGGGTCTGGGGTGGCCTGCCCTTTGCAATCATCAGACCCCAAATGAGAGAGAGCAAGTATCTCTGGAAGTAGTTCCTTTTGTTGGACTGCTGTTTGGGATCCTGTTTGCATCCGTTCTCACCTGAGAGCAGGGACATCTCCAACAGCCAGTCTGTTCCATCCTCACCTAGGGCATGCTTTGGCTCCTCTGAGGACAGGCAATTCCAGCTCCTGCAGACAGGAAGTGAGGCAGCAATTAGCCCACCTGCATCCATGGCACCCACTACCACTGCCAGTGGGTTCTCTGTCTTTTGAGCTGGGACTATTCGAAGCATAATGAGGTTCTCCAGAAAAGCTGCCCTTTTCAAGGCCCTGGGGACTGTCTGACAAACTCTCCAGAGATTTTTACAGGCTTCTTTAATTGTCCCAAGGGAGGGAGTTCTTGGTGGGGCTCACGCTAAGGGGTAGTCCTCAGGCTGCATAGTTTCTCAGGTCAGCCCATGAAGAGCCTGGTATGCAGAAGTGAGCAGAGATCATCAGATGTTTATCATAAGGATCATCGCCTTGCCACAGACAAAAAATCTGTGCTAGTCACGTTCCAAATTGGACACCGCACTCAAAACCTGATAAAGGAAATATTTTAACTGAAAAGGTAAACAAACAAACAAACACAAACAAACAAACAAATCAGCCCAAAGCAGGTTCAGGCAAGAACAACGCAGGACTGATAATTAAACTCTTTTCTTTCTTGCATCTTTCCACCACCGATTTTTCCTCCATTCTGATGCACTGGATCCACTTTTCTTTCCTTTCTGTCTATTCTACTGCATTAAGATGATGCAGAGATTATGCAATGGGACTTGTCTTAAATTGGCAAGTGGCATGATGAAATTGTGTATCGACAGAATGAAAATTCTCCTGGTGAAAGGAACGAGTCAATCACAGGCAGTCAGCTGCTGGTGCCCAGTGGCACATCCAGTGACTTGGGCATGCTGTACAGGAAAAGTCACAGTGGAGGTGCACTGTTATCCATTCAGCCACAAGCAGGATTGTAGAAAAGGACAGGAACACAACATTCATGTCTGCCACTGTTGCTGGGCAGAAAAGAATCATTCTTTTTAGGTTGTCCAGACATTTTAGTTTTCCTGTGGATCCAGTTTAAAAAAAACCCTGAAACTGATTATTCCACTATGGACAGGAATATGGAGGAAGTCACCATACGCATAGGATAAATATTCCAGTTGAAAATGTCTATCAGTCAGTCACCGTCATCTGTGGGACAAAATCATCTCAGATACCCTGCACTCAGGCATCAGAATTGCCCATCCTACCTACAGTGCTTAGATCTTGTTCAGCAGGATCAGCTGTGAAGTACAAGCTGATTTCTTCTGCAGCAAATTGCTCCTCCTTTTTTTTTTTTTCCCCTTTTTTTTGAGGCGAGGAGTGAGGGATATTGCACCTTCAACTTTTCCCAATGTTAAGGGTCCAAAAATCTGAAGAGACCACAATGCAGTCATGAGAACTACTTGTGAGGAGATTCAGTTGCTTTGCAGACCCACCAGCAGGTCCTCTCCAATACTGCTTTGGTACCCATCATTCACTGGTTCTGTTATTCAGTATCAAAAAAAAAAAAAACCAAAAAACCCCAAAAAAACCCAAACAAACAAAAGAAAAAAACAAAACCAAAACAAAAACCAAACAAAAAAATTGTAGATGCCCATCGGAGCCTAGTACCAATGCACTGAAAAAAAGTGGCTCTGTCCCACAGGAGAAGAGGAGAGGGTAAAGAAGAGCGGTGAGAGAGAGACGGAGGAGCACAGAGAATAAAAGAAAGGCCAAGCAATAGCTGAAAAGAAAAATGTTTCCTCTTTCTGCTGCGTGCCTTCTCCTGCTCCTTTCTCACGCTCAAATTGCAATCCCCCCACCCCCCCCCACCCTCACCCCGGAAGTGGGGAGCAGCAGCGTGCATCGCTGTGGATTGAAACTGAAACAGAGTCCAAACCTGGCTTCTTCATTGCTGGCTCTGGAAGGGAACGGGCAGAAGGTAAGAGCATCCCTGAGGAAGCAAGGCTTCTCCAGCAGAGCTGCTGCAGCAGCAGAGCTATTAATAAATGTTTGCAATCTTTTAATCATTCTGCTAAATTTCCATCGTGTTCCTGCAAACCCCACAGCGTGTCAGTGCAGCTGCCTCCTCCTGCCTGCCTGCCCGTGTTCGTGCATGTGAGTGAGGGGGAACATCAGGAACATGCTCGGATCCAACGGCTGCTGCAGCCTTAGAGGGAAAACGATTGACAAGTGACTTTTGAAATCTTCCCTATTCCAAAGAAAGCAGCTCTATTAGTTACATCTATAGACCACACTTTCGCCTGGTTTACCTCTCCAGCAAATCCTGCCTGCTCAATCCTGATACCGCATGAAAATACCGTATCTGCCGTGGCTTGGGCCCTGCTACCTGCAAGAGACGGACGGCACTGCAGTGGAAGTCAGCTAGCATCACCACTCTGGCACAGAGATGTTCTCCAACCCACTACGATGCAACATAAAAGCATGCGTCAAGTGGCAAGCTCCAATCCTACTTAAGCCAAGAGACAACATGTCAGGATAAACATTTAACAGTCCTGTTTCCCTCTCTATTTGCCTAGAGGACTTGACATTGTTGTCCAAACTAGGGTATGACAAAGCTACCTTCCAACGTCATGGTGAAGATCCGCTTAAACCTTCGCCTGTGCCCTCCCCCAGCTCAAACTTTCATCTTCATCCTAATAGCACTTTAAATTATCACGGTTTAAAAAAAGATGCCAGCTTATATAATATTCTTATTGCTTATTAATGATTCCAGAGGGGCGAGCAAGCTGCCTTGCACTCTGGGAATTATGCAAAGCGCGGCTGAGCCGTACCTCGCTGGCCTCCACCCGTTCCTTGTCGGAAAGATGATGCCTGAGAATTACCATCTAGCAACAGATGTGAAGCCTTGTGCTGAGTGACAGCCCCGCCGCACACGCTCAAACAAGGAGATGCGACAGGCGTCACATTTCCAGGGATTTGCCTTGGGCACTTTTCAGAGGCAGAAGACTTGAGGCGAAGTGACTTGAATCGCCCCGTGAGTGTGGTAATCCCCAAGCCGGTGCAGCCCGAGGAGGCGATGGGATGCTCATGAACACTGATAAAGAAAACCTCCGCCTGGCAGCGCTGTCAGTCGGCGAGGCAGGCTGCTCGGAGAGCAAGTCCTTCGGTCCCTTACTCAAGGTGCCTGTCCCCTAAACGTCTCCTCTCCGGCACTGTAATGACTGAAAGGCAACGAGGAACTGAACTTGAGACTGAGGACCTGTCTCTCGATCTTCTGTGTCACTGTGGTGTCTTTCTGTTGCGGAGATGGGATAGAGTAGGAGGCAACATGAATGGGAGCAGAAGCTCTGTATCCATGTTTTGAAGTGCTGCACTCTTACTGAAAAATGAGCTTCAATATAGGGTGACATTGTCAGTCTCTGATACTGAGACTACTACAAGACTCAGTAAACTGCTTGCCCCCACGCTTACAGAGAAACACCTGCACCATACCAGACCCCAAAATAAAAGAGATCATATGTCTAATTTAAGTAAAGTATTTTTAAATTATTTTGTTAATGTCTGTGATCTGACTCACAGATGTTGCTCTCACAACATGAGTAACACGACAGAGACACAACAGTGCCTGTGCACACTTGTTGGAGCAGAGGCTCCATCTGTGTAGCTCTGCACACACAGACCTCAAGAGCTGCTGAGAGTGCATGTGTTAGGTGAACTAAGAAATGCTCAAAATCATCATCTAAATCCTGCATCTTATCAAAGGCAGTTGATAACTGTTACTGAAACAGCCATCCCCTTTGTGTGCCACGACCAGATCTGAGGGAGCTGTGCATTGGCTAAGAGGCAAGGGTCAGAGGTGATGCAGGTTTCATCAGCCCATCTTCTGGAGACAAACCACAGGTAGAGAATTCCCCATGTCAGCATAATTAGAGATAGATGAGGATATCACACAGACTGTGCTGGGAAGGAATGGTGCTGGGAGCACCATGGTCTCCTGCCAGCCCTGCTGTTTTGTCAGCAGTGCCCATCCTGTTATTCACCCTGAGAAGTCCCTTAGGTGCCCATTATGGTTTCCACAGAGAAGATCCATGCTGTGCAAAAGCACTGGTTCTTCTGACACCTCAGGATGAAAATCTTGCTACCTCCACACATCCTACACAGGGAGGAAAAACAACCAAACCACACCTAACTGCCTCCAGCTTAGTTTCTAGAGCCACGAGCAGGTACTAGCTTTAAGCTACACACATTCCACCACTCTGGTTCTTGATGTGTTTCCCATCCTGTCTCCAAACAGCCAGCCCAGGGTGCTGACATACAACAGGCATATGCTGAAAGGAAAGATGGAAAATGAAACCAGATGCCACCAGCACTGAGAGACAGAAGAAACCAGATCTGGTCCTTTAGATGACTTGATGGAAGCTGCTCATGTTCAGAGGCAACAGAACCAAACTGAGCTCTAATTAAGTCACTAATGTTACGCAGTATAAACATGATCTTTCAAGCATCACAGGTATGAAAAAGGGACAGAGAAGGTCACATAGCAACAACTGCTTGAGTTCTACCAGGAGCACTATGGAATTTTACTGAGACCCCCTGAGGGACATGGCCTGGGGTCAATTGTCCCCAGGTCATCCGACTATGGCAGATGGCATCAAGCACTGAAAGGAAGTTGCTAGGTGCACCAGCAGCAGCTTTAGCTTGGGACTTTTAGTTGACGTTCTGCACCTAAATATTTTGAGGGTTTTTATTTAACAGAAACTGAAGGGGCAGTTAGGAATTCCAGCTCTCAGGCTAACTGCTCTACTAATCTTATGTAACCAAAAGCGCTCTGCCCTTGCAAAAATTCTTTTATTCTTTTCCACCTCTTAGTTCAAATATTTCAGCATGGTCTCCAGTCATGGCAAACTCCACGTGACATACTGCTTACTAAAGAATCAGGTCTTGGGGTTGATTTTGTTTCAAAGGCTTCCTTCCCAGTTAGGCAAGCTCAGGGCTTTGTTCTGTTGTTTCTGTCACTGTTGTTAGCTTCTAGTCTTTCCCACGTTTCCCTTTGGTTTACCTGTGGTTGCTCCACTGGTTTCTGGAAATTTACTGGGGAAAAGTCTTGTAGCATCATCAATGATGACCACCTTCACAAACTATCTTCTGGCTAAGTGCTGTTCATCATAGAACAGAACCAAGTCCTGTCTCACTGGTGCTCTGAGGTCTGAGGTGCTCTGATTGCAAGCAAGGGCTGGGAAATAAGATTTGCTGAGGTCATTCCTCAGTTTACGGTGATGTTTGGCAGGGTTGGAACTAGATGATTCTTGAGGTCCCTTCCAACCTTACCATTCTATGATTCTATGATTCTATAACATCCCAGAATGCTGTACACCCCCCTTCAGGTAGCAAGAAATTAAAATCTTGTTAATGCTACTGGATTCTTTGTGAAGGAGCAATTTTTCGATTACACATAATTAACAGTAATTACATTTTATCTTCAGAGACCCAGAACAAAGAATAATCAATCCATTTTAACATTCCCATTAGGGAGTCATTAAATATGTGTGTGGGGGGGGTGTTTACCCAGGTTCCACAGTAACTTGTGTGGCCTGTTCAGCCTGTGTTCCCTCACGCAGAAAGTAAAGAGCAAGGAGAACCCTGAATGACCCAAACGAGTGCTATAGTTTTTGCCTTAATCTCATGAGCTCATTTGGAAACAGCTGTTTGCTGCTGCAAGCAAAATGTGTGCTGCTGACAGACCACTCACACAGAGAAGCAGCTTTACTGTATTGGATAACTAACAGCATTCAAGCGCACATTTTACTCATTTTTAACATGCATCTATTTGCAATTATTCCCATTAAAGAGATAGAGAAAATGAAGCTTGGAAGTTTAGGGCCAGTTTCTCACTTGGGACCACACATTTTTGCACTGCTCTTGTCCCACAATGGTGACTCCAGTCTTCCAAAGTAGCTCCCAACTTTTAGTATCTTAGTGAAAGCTCACCTTACAGAACTTGGAAATGCCTTTCAGAACACCCTGACACTGATAATCTGAACTGAAATATCCTGCTCTTGACTATTAAAAAAAACCAACAAACAAATAAAAGTGAATTTACTCTTAATTTAAAATTAATTAAAATAAATTAAAATTCACTTTAAAAGTGAATTTAATCTTAATTGAGTAATCTAAGATCACACTGCAAGCCACTGAAAGGGGCAGAAACAGAATTTGCTTCACACATGTCTTTTTGCACGACAAACATTCCATGTGACAGGATGACAGCAAAGATGAGGGCTATGCTGCAGGTAATGTATGTGCCAGAGACCAGCAGTCTCTGGCCCATGACAGCCTGTGTGCCCAGAAAGCTTATGATTAGTGACTACATGTTAAGGAGATAAGAAAGGGCAGCTTTTATTCCTACCTGTACTGACCTGAAGGATCCCGAGCTCAAAACTAGGGGAGCAGATAGATAGATAGAGAAAGAAAACTGGGGACTAAAAAGGAAGGAACCAAAGGGAGAAAGGAAATGTCCCAAATGTTAAATGAAAGCATCTACAATGAAAGGCTCCAGGCCAACGTGTTCACAGAATGCACTCTTCTGTCTGAGTGACCTTGTGAAGATAAACTGAACAAAAAGCTTCAGGCAACATCAGAGAGAGGACTTAAGAAGCAGTTTTAATTTTAGCCAGATTGTTTTGTATTTTTGACTGCAGGGTCATCTGGGGATGCAGTGTGCACACAGTGGAACAAAATGTTGTAGTCACCCCCACTCTGATACTCTGCCTGGTGGCAAATTCAGTTCTGTGCTTCTAGGGGGAAGCAAAGATCATGATTTTGGCTATGTGGCACCAGGAGGAAGGAGCGCATCCTAACTGTACTTCAGAATTTACTAATTTGGCTACCTTACACATGCTCAACACACAAGCCCCACACCCGACCACAGCACGCACTCACGTGCTGGGTCCCTCTACTCGCATGGAGGCCTCGCTCTGTGTCTCCAGATGGACAGCTATTGACAAGCTTCTGCTTTTCCTCCACCTCAGCTTCCTCATCTCTAAAGGAAACACAGCCATTCATCTTGTGTCTGTTGCAGCTTATTAGCACAATTAATTCTATACAAATGCAAACTAACTCATGATCTGGTGATTACAAATGCCATATAAATCTAAAATATGGGTCTACATCTTGAAGACTGTAGTAAAATATCAAATAACGAACCAAAATGCTGATGAAACCACCCCTGTCTGACTGAGAACAGCCCCTCCTTGTGCATACTATCACACATAATGAACATGAGCTGGCAAAACCGGACCTTGGTATTTCTCCTGCACCTCCTTAGCATCACCACTTTGCCGGACAATCACTGACGAACACACGGACCGATAAAGAATCTCCTATCTGAAGCTCTCAAACTCCTTTACAAATTGTCTCCAATGTGGATGGATGGATGGTGCACATTATTTCTCCCTGTATTTGCATACTCAGGCCTCCATCTGTAATTTCTAGTTGAGAAGCTATCCCGAAGCCACAGTCTCTTCAAGTCTGCAGGAGACTTTCTCCTGGCCAGTCTCTTGACCCACTCTTCAATTTAAAGAGCATTGTCTAATCCCCACACCACCCCCCCCCCCCCCGNAGAGACCATTCTTTCCCACCTTGACTGCATAACTCACTATCCCTTGCGACAGTTTCTGGAATCACTGACACTAGAATCAATACAGCAAAGCTGGGTGAGGACAGAACCAAGGAGGTGGGAAAACAAATGTGAAGCTGTTGTAACCTCTTAGTGATATGCTGTCAGCTCAGCGCACTACAATACCTGATCAGGCTCACATGGCTTGTGCTAACCCAGAGAGTGCACAGGAAGCTGTGGTGACTCAGGACTGCTCTGTGCATCGTCAAAAGCAACAGGGAACCAAAAGCAATATCCTACATGAAAGCAAGCAGGACAGGTCTCTCTCACAACACTGCAACAGGAGGGCCCTTTGCACCATGTCTCTCCTAATCAGCCTTCTAGGCTGAAAACAGAGGCCTTCACTATGCACAGGGCCCAGCTCGTGGCATGCACAGTGCACACGTCCTATTGGATTACAGGGCAGAGTGCACTCGCTGCACTCTGCTTGTCAGAGACCCATCCCTCCTTCTGCAAAGAGAAGGAAACGAGGAAGGGCATAAATGGAAGCAACCCAAGCAGCCTGGGACAATCCAAGGTCAGCTGGAAGGCAGCATGGGGAGTGCCACCAGAAAGGCTTGGCAGGCACACTGGAAGGCTAAGCCAGGAGTTCACGCCACAAAGAAAATTCACAAGTATTTTCATGGGCTTGGTATGGTTAAAAAAAAAATCTGAGAAGAGCTTATCACCTAGGTGCTCATCATATTGACCAGTGGAACAGACGACAGTTAGGGCCCAGTTTGGACACAAAAACACAAAGTGGTATGGCAAAGATCAAATGGCAAACTCTCATCCAGAAAAGGCTTCTACCCGCATCAGCTTCAGATGCTGACAAACCTCCCCAGTCCCTTTAATCACAGCACAAAACAAAAAGTCTCCTGTAAAGTCCACACCAGTCTGTGCTTTTTCTCTCCAGGCAACACATATTCTGCAGCTCCCAGAAAAACTCAAAAAGTGATCATGGGTAAAGGAGAGGAGTTAACAGAGAAAAGGGAAAGTGCAGCAGAGCAGGCACCTCTTTCAGAGGGCAGAAATTTATCACCCAGGACAAGATTTCCACTGACTTTATCATTGTTTTCTTTGTCTAGAATTAAGGTCATTAGAGAAGCTTCCACTTTGAATTAGCAATGAATTCACACTTAAGAGTGCCTCAGGACTCCTATGTGATTTCGCTACAGGGACATCTGTGCAAGCGCTTCTCCCCTGAACTCTACACCCTCCTAACAGGTTCTTTGTCCCACTTCACATTCAGATCCCTGCATCATATCTTCTCCTTTACACCTCCATTCCTCTCTCCTTAGTTTCTTCCCCTGCTGGACCTTTTTGGCTCACTCCTTGCTTCCTCAGCTCACCTGTTAGAGGTCACAGTTGTGAGAAGCACTCCAGAAATAAGCAGCTGTATTCCACAATTTTCTCGGCTGTTTTCACTTGTCAGTTAGCAGACATCCCAAAACACCCCATAGCCGGAGCCTGAGGAGCTACAAATGCTGGAGCAGTTTTGTAAGGCGGGGAAGGCAGAGAGCCCGTCGAAGAGCATAGGGCTGGCAGTGGGCACTCCGTTGAAGCCCGCAAGCGCCAGAGGGCAGCTGGTAGCCTCAGCACCACGTTTCTCCTCAGACTTTTGGCTCCAGGAGCGGAACCCACGGTGCAAGCACAGGACGCCCCATCTCCTTCACTGACACTTTTTGGCACTGCTGTGCTAAGTGGGGGTAAATTTAATAAGAGATGACCCCCTTATGTTCTAGCCGAGTCTTCAGAGATTAGAGGGGCTGGGGGCAGCTGGACTTCTCTCTTCGTAGAGGTGCCGCTTGGGGTGCGTGGTTACAGGTGTGAGAACAGCCGCGCAAACAGCCCAGTCTAGCTTTAAGCCCGGTAGCACGTCGGCAGTCAGGTGCACAAACGACAGCGGCTTATTTACACTTGCAGCGTCGAGTCAGATCCTTTACGTCTGCCGACGACGGGACCTGAGCTGCAGCAGTCCCCCCGCAGCGCTATGAGAACGCAGCCGGAACCACTCGCTTTATACCCCGCGGGCGAGACCCACTCGGCTGCACTGAGGACAGCTTACCGAAAGGGTATCCCTGCTGGGGAGGGCGAAGAAGACCCATAAAGCGTCCCCAGGGGTTCGTTTGTCCAATTCCCATTCACACTTTGGGTTCCAAAAGGGCCAAAATTGATAGCTCCGTTTCTCCTGCTTGCAGTGAGCGCGGAGAGGCCGCGGCCCCAGGGCCGCTGGGCTGCTACTGGGACAAATATTTCCTCACGGCCTTCCAAACCTGAGGCCTTCTGTTTGGAAAGCGAACTGCTGTGATAAGCGAGACAAAGGGATTGTAGGGCCAGCCCTGGCCTCAGCCAACCTCCCGGTTGTGACCTCGTTACACACAGGGGGCTGGACCCTCACTCAGCAGCGGCGTCCGGCTCAGACTAGATGCTTATCATAGAGTTCTGCTTTCCTATTTCCAGTCTCTATTACAGTGCTTCAAACAGGCCTCAGACGAAGCAGGTCGAGGTTACCTTATCCGAGGTGGACTAAAGCAGCACAGCCAAGCTAAGGAGCCCTCAGGGCGGAGAGGGGAGGAGAGGGGAGGAGAGGAGAGCCGAGCCGAGCCGAGCCGAGCCGAGCCGCGCCGCGCCGCGCTACCGCCGCCTTCAGCCGCAGGCCGTGCGCGCCCCCACGCGGAGGACGCGGGGAGGCGGCGAGGTCCTGGCGCCAGCCACCCCGCCAGGCCCGGGGTAAAGGCCACATCGCGCACGCGCGCCCGCAGGCAGCTGCTGGAGGAAGAGGAGGAGCGCGCGGGCGGCTGGGGCCGGGAAGTGCTTCCTCTGCCCCGGCCCCTGCACGATGACGATTGGCTGCGACACGCTGGGACGCCGAGCCCATTGGCTGGGTGCAGTATCCGTCAGAATCAGGAGCCCCTGCCGCCATGGTTCGCTTCAAGAACAGGTAAGGCGGGGCGGCTCCGCCGCTGGGCCGGGGTCGTCCCCATCGGGCTGACGCTGCCGTCTCCCGCAGGTACGTGCTGTGCGA
This sequence comes from Eubucco bourcierii, assembly GCA_013396675.1. NCBI lineage: Eukaryota > Metazoa > Chordata > Aves > Piciformes > Ramphastidae > Eubucco > Eubucco bourcierii. The sequence continues at coordinate 172,171 of VWZE01005869.1, forward strand.
GGTGGTCTCAGAGGACCCGCGCTGCCGGCAGTGCATCGAGGACCGCGCGGTGGGCCTCGCCATCAGGGACGCCATCGGGCGGGTGCACGGGGACTACGGCCTCGCCTGCTGCTCCATCTCCTTCACAGGTGCGAGTGGGACGCGTTGCCCCGCATCTCCGGGCTCTCGGGGGATGAAGGGGCTCCACTAGGCAGGGCCGGGGTGCCAGGGCTCCGGACTTGCCAGTGCGTCCCCTGTCACGCAGTGAAATATCTGAATGCCTACACCGGGACCGTGCTCCTGCGGTGCCGCAAGGACTCATACCGGCTGCTCTGCTCCGCGCTCCCCTTCATCAGGCAACTGGAGAGCCGGAACCAGCGCTACCCCTGCGCGCTCAACACCCTGCATGTCGGAGGTCAGCGCTGTCCCGGGACTGGGGTCCGTGGTGCCAGGGGGGGAGGCCACGAAGCTTAGTCCTACCTTCAGGCCCGCCAGCATGAAGAACCCGATCGTGGTGCTGAGGGGTGCTACGGCCGTATCTCAAGAATCACTAACTAACTCAGCTGCTTCTAGCAGATTTAAGTAAGAAATGAGCACCAGCAGTCCTTTGTTGAAACCCTTATTCTGCTTGGGTCATCTTTTTAACACAAACCCTCTATTTTAAAAAATATTTTTAAAGCGCAGTATTGTCCATATGCCACAAGTTAACCACTTGGGACAATTAGTGGGCACTACAGGTTAGCAATTACTATTCCACCACCTAACCTCAACAATGTGGAAATGAAGTTACAGCCCCTTGTTAACACTTGCATTAATTAAGTTGTTGTCTGGGGTGGTTGTTGCTTGATAGATTATCCTAGCAGTTCTGAAACACCTGGCGCTGTAGAGTGTTGTATGCTGTTCTTGGGACTCCTACAGGTACCATAAGAACATGTCAGAAGTTCCTAATCCAGTATAACAGAAGACAGCTGCTCATGTTGTTGAAAAACTGTGCAAGCGAAGGTGAGGTGCTCCAGCTGCTTTCCTAAAATGCATTAGGGGTTGGGGGATATGCTGGGCAGCTTCTGAATTCTTGAACTGAGGAACGTTCCCTTTGTTAGAAGTGGAGTGTTCCAGTGTGAGAAAGAGGCCAAGAAATCACCCTCCGTTGCACTCTCTATTGCAGAGGAAAGACGGTGTGTACAGAAGTCCTTGCTGAGCTGTTCCCTGACAGAAGAGCAGCCTCAAAGTGGAGATGAGGAAGATGATGGCAGCACAGAGACAGACTGAACAGTTACTTGTTACTATTTCTCTCTGTCCTGTACTTGGGTAATCAAGATGTTGGCAGTTACCTTCAGTGTAAGCAAAGCTGGGAACTGAAAAAGCATCTGTTCGTATTTATACTTTCTATTCTCAGTGTTATTAAACAAAAGGATAGCGTTTTTTAATACATAGTTGTACTTAAATAGGTTATTTGCCTGTTTTACTCCAGGCATCAAAAGCACCTGCACTCCTAAGAAGTGTAGCAGCTCACTGGGGTCTTTGTGCTGACGCAGAAGCTTTAGGCAGTTGGCACAGACAAGGACTGTAGTTATTCTTCAGTGCAGAAAAATCATTAACACCTCACTGTTTTTGACCTTCTCTTTCAGTCTGTTGAGTCACAAAAGCACCAGTTGTGTACACAGGTGCAGAAATGATAGAGAATGCTAAATTGAGTTGTAAGGCTTGACTTCATTCACCCCATTTATATAAAACTCACAGGTACTGGTTAGATGTCAATTACATTTATGCCAATCAGCAGGAAAAAAACATTGCTGGCATTGTCTCTTGAATTCATAGGAAAACAACTTGAAGGTGCTGTCCTGTGGAGAATGCCCCAGCAGAAGGGACAGTGCCCTGCCTGCATCACTGCCCTTGTCCAAGTACCTGTGAATTGCACTAACTCCAGCTATTCCGTCTCTCTTCCCACTGCAAAGAGGTGTTGACTATAAATGTGTAGTGAACATGAGGTACTGGCTCAACACTAAGTAGTTACTCCTGCTACATGGCTTAAAGTCACTGTTACAAACAGTAATCAACTGTGGAAGCAGTTAACTGCATCCTTGACTTGCATAGCTGATTTCTCTGCCCTCACCAGTAACTCCTGGGTGCACCCAGCATTATCAGCAAGGTGTGGCGCCACTGTTGGACATCTTGTCTTGGTTTCTTTGCGCTCTGTTGGCGAGCTCTTTCCATCAAGTGCTGTTCATTGTGACCGAGCACAAAGGCAGGCCACTTTCCAGAAATGTTTTGCAGGTGTTTCCTCTGTCCTGAAGTAGCTGAAGTATTTCTTACCTTGCCCCGCTCTGGTTCACAGCTGCACACATTGTGGTGTCTTGAGGAAGCACTTGTACAATGTGGAGCCTACTGCTTTGAAATCAAGCCTCAGTGTATTGATACACTTGAAACATGAGCACAGGCAGTGACTTCATAAGTGGGATTCAAATCCCTAAACCCAGGAGTCACACGCGGCCTGGGCAAGTGCAAATGGGGTCAAAGGTAACAGAAGACACTGTCAGTCTTGCACTGTACATGAGTGGTACTTCAGATCAGCTCCCTGGCACAAGTTTTATCAGCAAGAAGGTAAGGTTTGAACCTGCGCTCTCAAGTGTGCTTGTGCCCCACACCGATATCTCAGGAAGCCTGCAGGATGGCAAGTGTGTGTGCAGATGATTTATTGCAGCTGTTGGCCTTTGACTGGTACATTATACCTACAGTTCATTTTATTTAACAAAATCCACACCACTTAACTCATTAGCTCAAATCAAACCACAAGCAGTGCAGAACGTGACCACCCAAAGTTAAAGCAGGGAGGGCTCCAGAATAGGCATGTTGGTAGCTCCAGGTGCTTGGTGCAGATCAGGTGACATCCCAGATCCCAGTGGATACAGGCCCTTACCCAGTACAAGACTCCAGTTTCTTGCTGGGGATAAAGCTTATCTAAGGACTCCAGCTATCAGTTGTCCTTCCAATTCAAGAGCATCCAATGTCAAAACATCATTCAGGTAGTTATCAAAAGCCCCAGGGTGGAGTGTTTGTTCTAGATGATCAGTGTACAAAAGACTGTGTAGCCCACGCTTGGCAAAAAAATAACCCAAAGTTAGCAGCTTCATTCACCCATATGAAAACAGTTGAACTGAGAGAAGGCAGGAGGTTCCTGCTACCACTAGTGCTGGCACGCTTTTGGAAACACAAATTCATCTGGTCGCTTCAAAACCAAGCAGCCAAGTTCTGCTTTACACTCAATTCAGCTTTAAATCTTTCCAAGCCAGGAGAACAGGAGGAATTCTTGCTCTTTAGAAAAAGAACAAATACAGCAGCTAACACTCTAAAGCAAGGAAGCTCTTTTGCCCATTTCTAGTGCAGCAGAAATCAAGATCTCAGAAGAGCAGTGTGACAGCTTTGCTCAAATAATGCTGTCATCACATCACTTCTGCCTATGAATCCTTCTAGGGGAAATACAGGCTGCTTCTTCACCTAGGTAATGCTGCAGTGCCTCGCAGCTGGGAAGGATTTCTCATTGCTTATTAGGCCAAAAAAACCAACTGGAAGCCTTGGCTGATTTGTCTTGGGGGAGTTTCTTTCAAAACTTTGTTTCAGTATAAATTGATTAAGCAGCTGAAACCAAAAGATCTTACTTCAACATACACTGTCAGTTTCCTTCTGAACCCCCCAAAAGCCCTGGAACCACAAGTTTAGTCTGTTCAGTTTTAAATACTTAAAACTACAGCAGCAAAACAAAGCAAAAAAGAAAAAGACCACCAGGAGAGGAAACTTCTCTTGAATAGCAGATTCACTTTGTGTGAACAACAGAGGTGCTGAACAATAGCTTCTGCTTCTGTTTCTTTCTTTTCTTGCCTCCCTTCTCCTCTGTGAAGAATTAAAATGATATTGTCATTCTTCTCACAGAACAGGGACATCACACACAAATTAGAGATGGTCTTCCCTCACCTAAATGATTTCTATAGGTCCGTGACACTTCCTACCAACTCACTGAGCATCAGGTAGCTTAAGATTACTGCAGACAATCTAAGTGAGACTCTTACTACACCTAACACACATCTACAAACATGCCCGACTGGATTCTGAAGCTGCTGTTCCATACCAGATCCTAGGATGGCAAGCATGCAGCAGTTTGAGACAAGCACTGCTTCTGTCTGTGTCCAAAGAAACACAACCAGAGCTGATGCTGAATTTCACTGAAATTCCCAGGCCCTCCCCTCCAACTCCCTCCCTCATTCAGTGCAGCCTCCAAACAAAAGCCAAAGCTAAATATTAGAACTGAGTTTTACCAGCCAGCATCACACTTGGAGGTTCAGATTCATCTCAATGCCTTTCAGAGTCCCTAATCTAAAATTTCAGCTAGCAGTGACCTTGATGTTTTGGTTAAACTTGGGTGGTAGTTCAGCAGCTCAGCTATTTTTAGTCTCAAAGTCCATAACCTGGACTTCCTGGAGATAAACCTTAATTTAAAGTTCTAGCAGGGGCATGGCAAACATGACTGTCAAAAAGCCATCTCAGATTCTTTCCTAGCCGAAGATCTCAGCTCTCACAGAGAGCTGCTTCAAGTTAAGAGAAGTCCTAGTTGAACTGTTCAGAAACCACAAGCTGACAACTTTTAGAACTGTTCTGCAGCCAAGTTTTGTCAAGCAATTCCCCAAAATTGCTACTCTCACTTTTTCCAGAGGAAGAAGGGAAAGTATTAAATTCTTTAACATCAGTAAGTTTCCCTGCCTTTCCCCCTGCCTTTTACCTGATAAACGATCAGCTGTGGATGATTTGTCCAGTTTCAGGAGGGCTGCCTCAATAGCTTGACTGAAGGAATTCTGGAAGCTGGGCACAGGCACGCGATCAGAACTGTCACTTTCTCCATCACTGTCCACTGGCACAGGGAGTGCCAGAGTGTTCTCATCTGAAAGCGGGAAAGAGCCTTGAAAGGCAGAAGGCTGCAGTGCAAATGCCCCTCCCATTCCTGGTGAAGTGACAAGATTCCTTAGGTCTTGATGCACAGCAAAGAACCTGAAGCAGTCAAAAAAAATACTCTCACCTCTTGCCTTTGGAGCAGGTTTGGGCCACGCTTCTGGTTTTGCCTTTCCAACTCTCAACATCTGTCAAAAAGAGTTGTAAGACGATTAAATCCTAGGTACTAGAAGACGCCTGTATGCCCTCCCTGGAGAGGCAAGCAAATTTAGGAACCCCTTCAAGCATTTAAGCCCTGTGTTGTTTTAGTGAGATTTATCCCACACTGTTTTTGTGGGGAGAAAGTGGTGTCCTCAGACTAACCCTCAATTAAAACACAAGCAATTCTGACAGGCTTTCCTCTGCTCCATGGCTTACCTGGGCAAAGGAAGGGAAGGGAGACTCTTCTTCTAAACTCCCACAGAGCAGCGGGCTGACCTGGCTGGCAGAATGCAGCAGTGGAGCTGGAGCAGCCTCTGCAGAGAAAGCAACAGATCATTAACACCAGTTGAGGCCGGCAAAGGCACTCATGCTACTTATCGGGATGGAACAGAAAGAAACTTCTATTATCTTATGTAATTAGCCATTCTTATCTCATCAGTTCCATCCATTAGTCACACAGTGGTACCTCTCAAAATTGTTCAGTCTTTTCATCTAAGGGAGACTCAATTTTGGTTGATTTTCAGAGTTTGGTGGTATTTTTGTCAAGCTTTTGTTTATTGTAGGCTGATGTGTGGGGCTGTTTGAGCTGGGAGGGGTTTTTTTAAAGAAAAATATTTAAGAATATTTTGCAATGAATCTTTTTTACAAACTGTAAGGTTAAGCAGTTGGTAAAGCATCAGTGGATGAGTGGAGTGCTCATCAACTACACACTACTTTAGTACAGTGTGGTGAGGAAGATGAAGAGGGTAGAAGGAAAAACTATCAGGAGTGTTTTCCTGGCATACACTGCCCTTCCCTTTTGGGGGAATTTTTTAATATTATTCTGCCTCAGCAATGACTTAAAAGACAGGGAAACTACAGTGCACACCTATTACTGAAGCAGAAGCAGTAAAAAGCAAAAGGCCAGAATATTCCTTAGCCACGTCAGCCTGTTGTGTATGACCTCATGTGCAAGCTAGAAGAAAACAGCCTCTGATCAGCATTAAGGATGTTGAGTGTGATGAGCTGCGTAGTGGATCCCAAAAGAAGGCCAACAGCTAGGTGTGATGTATTATTCCAGACACTCACCTGTCTGAATCACAGGGCTTCTGCCAAGAGGGGACAGACAGAAGCTCTGATGATCAATGCTGGTAGTTTCTCCGGGGCAAGAGGTAAAAGCAGGGAACTGCTGCAGATTCTCTAGAGCGATATGGACCTCTGGATCTAGAAAGAGGTTTCAAATTAAAGCACTACACAATGTGGGGGAGGACTGCCAATATGCAAAGCTGCTTTGGGAGCCTAGGAGGTGCCAACTCAATTTCTTTCCACCCTCTTATTTTAGAGATCAGTACAAGCTCTGCTGCTGGATGGAGAGAGTTCCTAGGCATCTTTTCCCTTTTTCACTCTATATCATGATTACTATAAACGCAGAAGCTAAGAACCCTGCATGGAGATGGCTGTGCCCTTGAATGCCATCCGTCTCTCTCCCAGTGTGCAAGTATGCAGCAATTGCATAACATCGAGCATCCTAACAGCTTCTAGTTTTCACTCTTCAGACGCTGTTCCTAACACCTTGCAATCTTGCTCCAAGTACACACTACAAACTAAAGGCCTTGGAGTTCATCCCACAGCTCAAGAGATGAGCTCAGCAACCAAACAGTTGACCAGAAATCCATCGCCAGTGCTCCATCATCACTTACATTTGCCCTGTTTCTTGTTTTCTTCTATCTCAATTCTGCGTTCACGCCGACGCTCATCACGAGCCTTCTTCTGCCGCAAGCGTTTCCTCTTTTCAAGGTCATCTAGAAGCAAGGCCCAGCATTAGACACCAACCCCACACCAATGCTCTGGCAACATCTCCCCCAGCTTTTAGAACAGGGTATTCAGTAACAAAATACCCTTGCAAAGCACACACGCTCTTCCAAGCAGCCAGACTTCTGTGGCTACAGAACAGTGAACTGCAGCTATTCTGTTCAGTGTTCGTGAGAGAGGTGGTGCAAGAGGAGTAAAGCTGCTATGTATGGCCTTTTTTCTGCCATGAAGCGGTAAGAACAGCTTCCTCTTCACCCTCAGAGATACATGACAGAGCCTACTAGAAAGGTGGTACCAACCTGAAAACAGCTCCAAAGTCTCTTTAGAGATGATGGGCGGCTTCAGAGCCAGTTCGCAAATGCTGAACTCACAGGTGAGGGGCAAGTGACAGAGGTAGCGGTGCCGCTGTCTTATATCCTGATAAAAACAGAGCAGACATATCACAGCAGTCTACAGCCTGCCACAGTGACAAACAGCTTCTGGAAACAGAACACCCACCCATCATCAAATCAAGTGGGAAAATAGCAGCAGTAACCAATAATCACTCAATAAACTACAGACATGCAGGATACCCTGAGTCAGAGCCACATGCTTCCAGATCTCTACCACCTGCACAATGATCAGAGCTGCAAGCAGTCACTCCAGCTCTCTCACTGATTTTCTTCTTGTTCCTCCTTTCTCACTCATGGGCATAAAATTCACAGAATCACAGAATGTCAGGGGCTGGAAGGGACCCTGAAAGCTCATCCAGTCCAACCCCCGCCAGAGCAGGATCACCTAGACCACAAGAATGTGTCCAGGCAGGTTTTGAGTATTTCCAGAGAGGGAGACCCCACAACCCCAGTGGGCAGCCTGTTCCAGGGTTCTGCCACCCTCACAGGGAAAAAATACTCCTCATGTTTACATGAAACTTCCCATGCCTCAGCTTCCACCCACTGCCTCTTGTCCTGTCATCAGGCATCACCCAGCAGAGCCTGGCTCCAGCCTCCTGGCACTCACCTTTACATTTCTATACACACTGATGAGGTCAAATTCAACAATATCAGTCTTCCAGTGTGATTATTTTTGCGCCCAACCTAATTTGCCTTTTACACTCAAAATAAGCAGCCACAAATTAGCTAGACTAGAAGCTGCTAAGTTTTGTATTCATCCTTGCAGAGTCAAGGATGAATACAAGACAATCCCCTAACTACCTCTGCATCCATTCTCCTCTGAACCTGTAATTTCTTCCAGGTGAATTATGTGCAGCAGTTGCTGTGCACACCAGTTCTTACCTCTGTCTTAATCTAAGGCAAAGGAATTCAAACCCCATCCCCTCTTCCTTAAACACCTTTACTCCATCTGTCTCAAACACTGAAGTTTCTTCCCATTCTATTTTCCTAACATCTCACTTTCACCCTTGACGCTCACGAACAACTGTTCAAAAAAGAGGCAGAACACTTTTTCAGGTTGAGGGAGATGATAATTTGTCTAGTCCAAGCTACTGCCTTACATGAGAAAAGGATGTTCTTAAGACAGAACTTCCTACATTCTGAAACAAAAAACGGACTGCAGCGTACCAATCAAAAGCAACATGACATACTGCGCCTCTCACAGATGCCCACCACAGCCTACCATGCCCACCCACTTCTTATTACTGAAGAGAAACATGTTTCATCTGTCAGCTCCAATGAGCAGCCTGCTAAAACAAGGGTCTTGAATTAATAGGAAGATAAAGTAATGACCTCTGTCATGGAGTAGCCAGTTGTCTCCACTACAACTGCAGTTATCTTCTCGGGACTCTTCGCTAGGCTGCCGTACTCCCGCACAAGGCAGCGGACGTTCACGGGGTGCAAGTACATGCATTGCCCATCCTCCGCTGCAAGGCAAGGGCCAAGCTACACGTCATGCCAAGAGTCACTGCCCTCCTCCCCACCTCAGAACAATCCCAACTCATGTAATTAAAGCTCCTTTCTAAGTTCCTTATTTCACAGGGGTTACTGCACCACAGGAAGTGACAAACACCGTCCTCAAGAAGGATCCCAAAGGAGGCCATGGCAGGGGTTGGAGCTAGATGACCACTGAGGTCCCTTCCAGTCCTGACAATTCTATGCTCTCTGCCCCACACAAGTCCAGGATTTCATTGTACTGACCTTGATAGAAATAGTAAAAAGGAGAACTGCCAAGATGGCCACTGCCAATTTTATCTTTAGGTTCTTGGGAGCCTGTTTCAGCCGGATTTGCTGTTTCTGCTGTGTACACATCAGGTTCCCCTACAGTGTCCACCGCAGGTACCTCCTCATCATCCAGCACTGCCTCTTCTGCTTCCACAGGAGGTGAAAAGGAACTTGGCATATCAGAGCAAGGCTCCACAAGCTCCTCATCAAACGCAGAGATATATTCCACACCACACTACCACAGTAGAGAGCACACAGTTAGTACCACATCACCTCCCTAAAGACCATCACTTCTGCAAACATCTTTGACACCAGCTCACCACACTGCAGTGTGAAGTGGTGGAGCTCAGTATGTCAACACTGATCTGCCAGAGCAGATTATGACCCACCTTTTTCTCTTGGGAAACTGCAGGTTCCACAGCTTTGGAGCTTTCTAGGACCAATTCTTCCACAGCTGCACTGATTCCAGCAATGCCACTGCTTTTACCCTGGGCAACAGAGAGTGCTGTTTCTCGCTCCTACAGAAGAGAACAAGTCTCATCCAAAAAAAGCACAGGCACTGTAGGACATCTAAAGGCTTTGCACAGGAACACTGTGCAGATCTGTTCAGGTCTGCCATACAGAAGTTAGCTGTAACTGCTGGAAATTGCTGAACTTGGCAGGGAAACACATTTTCCCTTGAAAGCAGAACTCCTTTACATTATGGAAGGAACACCAAAGCATTATGAACATCACACCAGACACCTATTATAAAAGGCCCAAGATTTATAATGCTCTTCTAGCACCAAACATCACCACCATGCTAGGACATCTGTGGTGGAGACCATAATAGTCACACACAACTTGTGCAGTAGAACATAGAGTCGGAAATCCACATACTCTTAAGAGAAGTTACTAAAAGCCTCCAGAGAGGTTCTCACCTTCAGTTCCTGGATAGCTGCCTCAATAAAGCAAGCTTCTGGGGTGTGTTTTTCTTCTTCATACTGTTTCAGTAATGCTGCTTTCTCCTCCAGAATCACCAGCTGCAAGACCTGCTCCCTGGATGCCAGAAGCAGCTTTGAATACTGGCTGTGCTGGTCATCTGAAGAAAAGGATCATCAGATCATTAAAATCCACATGCAGAAGCACCAGTCTGAGCTGCTGTTTCTTCTGAGGTCTTTGTTGAGTTAATCCACCCCAGGATTAACTCAGCAGGAGTTTGATACAGACTCCACATGTTACTGTTGTATCACTGATCACCTAGGGGTCACTTAGGGCAGGTCACACAGGAATGCATTCAGGCAGGTTCTGAAAGCCTCTGGGGAAGGAGGCTCCACAGCCTCTCTCGGCAGCCTGTTCCAGGGCTCCATCACCCTCACCATAAAGAAGTGTCTTCTCACGTTTAGGTGGAATGTCCTCTGTTCTAGCTTCTACCTGTTGTTCCCTGTTGTGATGGTTTGTGATGATTTGGGAGCTCCCTGTCCCCCCTCTGCCTTACACTGGGTGTAAAAATCACCCAGACTAGACTCAGTCATCTGGAAGTTAAGGACTGAAGCTCTATTTACAGCTCAGCAGAATGTACAAGCAGATACATATATATATATATATATATATATATATATATATATATATATGTATGTATTTAAGGACTGAAGCTCTATTTACAGCTCAGCAGAATGTACAAGCAGATACATATATATATATATATATATATATATATATATATATATATATGTATGTATGTATATATATATATATATGTATGTATGTATATATGTATATATATATATGTATATATATATGTATATATACACAATATACAGGAATATTTACAGAAGTTTACAAGTTAAAGGTAATACAGAACCACAATCCCCTCCCAGAAATTGAAGACCCCAGGAGGGGCTTCCAACCACCCTTCCACCTTCTCCCCACCCCTCCACCTTATCCCAGGGATGGTTCACATGCAAGATGAGTTTGGAGGATCAGCCAGGGGGGTTAGATGGAAAGTGGTTAGTGAGGTTACTCAGCAGAGAGAAGGTAAGAAGCTAGACAGCCTGAGACTCTCCGGGAGAGTGCCTCATCTATGTTTTCTGTCCTTGTCTTATACATATCAGCAAGCCTATGAGTGAAGCAGACATCACCGTTGTTTTCTTTTCACAGCCTATAATTTTCTCCATTAAAATATTCCAATTAGCCTCAAGCCAGCACACCTGTCCTCTCACTGGGCACCACCAGAAAGAGCCTGGTACCTTCACCTTGACACCAGCCCTCAGATATTTATAGACATTGATCAGACCCTCTCTCAGCCTTCTCTTCAGACTAAACAGCCCCAGGGTTCTTAGCCTTTCTTCATAGGAGAGATGATCAAGTTCTCCAGTCACCCTTGTAGATCTCCCTTAGACTCTCTCCAGCAGATCCCCTGCCTCTCTTAGATCAGGCAGCCCAAAACCAGACACAGTACTGCAGGTGTGGCCCCTCTGCAGGGCACATATTCACTGCTCCCCACAGGTCTGCCCTTTTCTACAGAATACCAAAGTAACGTTGAGTTTCCTGGGTTTAGAATGATCTCAAATTCCCTATTTGTTCTTTCACTATGCAAAGATTTGAAGTCCTCACTTCTAAATACTCAGGGACAGGCAACTGTAGAGCCTGCAGGCTGAGTGCCCATCACATGTTAGGATACTTGGCTTTCTCCAGAGTGCCAAAGCACGCAGCCTGCCTCCAGTGGGGCTGCCAAATGAGGTGAGCCAAGACAGCCCCCAGAGCAGCAATCTCACAGAAAAAGCTCCTCAGTCACAGCTATTTGTGATGCTAACAGATCAGTGACGACGTGTCAGTCACATTACTGGAGAAATCTGAAGTCAGGCTACAAAGCAGATTTGATTATTGTCCCGTAACATTTACAGCCTTCAGTGGGTAAGTGCGGATGATGGAAGCTTTGGTGAGGATCACATCCTTGAAATAGCTTAGCAAAAATATCTGTGCCTAAGATGTGGAATGTGGAGCTAGAAGAAAAACATGTTAAGGACACTGAAGAGCCAAGAAAAGCAGCAAGAGTCACACCTATGACTATACAATGCAAACCACACAACCTAACAGGATGCTTGAGAAGGCAGGAACCTGCAGCGCAGTAACTTGAAGGGAAACCACACACAAGCTAAAGCCTCACAGAACACAAAGTGCAGGCAGAAAGCTTATTACCACCATGTGGCCATTAAGGTTTTCAGCTGCTGCTCACCATGTCTTATAGCCAGGTTTAAGGTGACAGTATGGCATTGCCACGGCAAATCCCCTCTGCACAAGCCCCTAGTCCCAGTTTAGAGCAGTATGCCAAGCAGCAGTACTCAGGCACACTCACCTCCAATGTACACAGGCTGCACCACATCCATCCACTGAGATTTGGGCAGTGCCACCAGAACACCCTTCTCTCTTCTCATGAGCTGCATGGTGATGGTATCACCAATTGCATACTGACGTGTTTCCATAGCAATGACGCTGCCACATAAGAAGAGAGTTAGTAGGGGGAAATAACACTGCAAAAAGATGCATCATTGATAAATACCAAGTCTCACCTCTTAAGGTCCTTCTTGTGAACAGAGCCATAACAAATAGGGCATTTACTCCAGGTCTTTTCACTCAAGGAGAGATAGTGAAGGATGCATGACCAACAGAAGATATGCCCACAGCGGGTGATCTTGGCTGCAGTCGGTGGGTACAGACATATTGGGCAGGAGGGCACTTCGTGGCTACAAATTCGCTGAAAGGACACAGGGAAAGAAGAGTTCAAGTTTTAGACTTGGAAATCAGCTCCTGTGCTACAGAATAAGCCACCTATAAGATCTACTCTAACATACTAATCTTCCAGCTTTTTGGGCTCTGCGTATTTACCAGGAAATTAAGTACACTGTGCACTAAGTGACATCTTTAGACTGCACATGGAATAACCTTCCAAGTCACCCATCTGGTATTCCCCCTTAATGACATTAAAAAAGGCTGAGTCTTGTCACACATTCCTCATCTCTAGCAGCACCTTCATTGCCTGAATTCAGACCCTGAGAAGGCTGCAGATGGGCTCTGTCACCTCACTTACACAAGCAGACCTGTTTAACCCTGTTTAAATGCTTCACTTGCTTAACCTGTTTAACTGCAAGACTAAACTCACCTACTCCCATGAACACGCAAGCTCAGTCAGACACTGTGTTAGCACCTGTGTGCTGCAGGCCTAACTGCCAGGCAAGTACCTAGCTTCAGCTCCCTGGCAGCCTCAGGCAGCCGTAAGCCTTCCTCCTCTCCAGCTGCACCATACACCAAGACCAGTTTTGGCAAATAAGCTTATACTTGAGGCAGCCCACAGTTCTGATCACAAATCTCTCTCAGGAGATTTTCCATTCTGTTGCTAGGCAAGATGGGCCACCTATGCACAGAATAATTCTTCAGAACTCTACACCCTAGGCCTCATCCAGGGACTCCCGCCTGCTTTCTGCTAATACCTCGATCACAAGGACTCTGTCTACAGAATGTCAGATGCTATTTTTGAAGAGTTCCCATCTGCAAAAGCAAGAAGAAGCTGCTAATTTTCCTAATAGATTTTAGCACTTCTCTTTTCTTGTCATGAAAGTATTTCATAATATATTCCATGACAGATCTTTCCCAGTGTTGTGGGAGTGACAGAAGAGGACTCGACTCAAAAACAGCTGAGTTTTACGTAACACCACAGAGATAAAGAGGTAGTTAGACAGGTTGAGCTTCTTGAGGAGGAAAAAACATTAAAAAAAAAATAAATCTAGCCCATCACAACTGACCACTTGCTCCACAAAGTCCCAGTTGACCAAGGTATCTGGATCAGCAAAATGGACTGTGTAGTCCTGTTCTTCAGAGACAACAAACTGGCAGCTGGGGAAAGGCAAAGAGACAGATGATCCATTCAGTTGTTTCTAAAAATTCTTTTGAGCACTAGCCTACAGGATTCTGTTAGCCTCTTCTTGGTCCAGCAGGTAACTGCTGGATGCAGTCAGTAACTTCTACAAAAAAATCCAAGAGTTCAGTTCTCACTGAGCTTTCCAGGTGTGTCTCATTTCATCTGGACACAGTGTCACATACTAACTACATGATGAGCCAGGCAGTGGTTTTCCAGAAAGATGCAGGAAATGGCCAGCTCCATCAGGTATCTATTGAAAAACAGGGAACCACAGTAGAAAAAAACCCACATGCTCACAAAACCTAGAACTACTGGGGTTCCTGAAAACAGACTTCACTAAATACACCATAAAACAACAGGGGAAAATCTGAGGTATCAATGCTGAAAACAGCTTTCACTACTTTTGACATGATCACACACAGGAGCTCTGCATAGGCTTCAAATTCTGGCGAATGCAGCCACTACTTCCAGCCAAAAGCACTCCTGCTGCTGCACTGCCAGACTGACCTTTTGGGTATGCTATACACCCAGTGGCTAGTGAGATTGCCAGCAGCATAAGAATGAAGAATCACATGCGTAATTGTTTCTCGGACTTACAAATTCAGATCAGCTTTGATCCAGCAACTGCTACCCCTACCACTCCTGATTGCAGCTACATAGATATTCCCACATGGAGAGTCATACTCCACAGGCAGTGCTAGAAAAACACAGCAGAAGACTACTTGGTTTGTTTCTAAAGGACTCTCTCCTAAGATACCTTGTAACTTGATAAAGATGACAACTTGATAAGATTTTCATTCCAGCCCGGAAAAACCAATACAAGTAGTCACGGTCACACAATTCCCTGCCTGATCATCCCTTACAGTTCACTGCCTCTACAGATGTCTAAGACTCCTGTTGGTCTTCCACTCACTTGGCCTGCAGGAAGAGCTCCTTGTTGAAAGGCTTATGTCCCCACTTGTTCCTTTTTCCCCAGTTGCCGTGTGCACTCCCATCAAAATGGCCTGCTTGGCCACGGGGTTCAAAAGTGAAGTTCAGTAAGTGGTTCAGGTTGATCTTCTTGGGACCAGAGAACTGGGCAGGGCTGAACTCTGCCCGTTGAGCCTCTGCTACCTAAGAGACAACAGTATTTGTTAGAACTTGGTAGAATTATCTGCAAAAGCCTCAGCAGGAGTTGGTATGCAGGCCCCATCCACAGTTCTGAACAGAATACACAGCATTCACTCACCTTCTCCCATTACAGTTCTGCAAATCGCTAAAGCTGTGCTAGAAGTGCCTGAGAACTGGGAAGCCCAAACTGAGTGGCCTTACCCCACACTGACCAGGAGAGCATTAAAACAACCTACCGGAAGACAGTAACACCTGGCAAAACCTAGCAGTCAGAGTTAGTAAGAGAAGGAAGTTCTGAAAACACCATTGCAGCTGGTCAGTAACACAAGCCTGAGTACTATTTGTACAGCTTATACTTGGTTTGGTTAGTTTTCATATAGCAAAGCACAGAATTTGAACTCAGAGGCAGCAGGTAAGCTCTGGTAGTCAGGAACTTGGATGAGCAGTGTTGTTCCATCACTAAAACTAAAAATCAGAGTATTAATGAAAACCTGCAAATCATCTGCAGTGTTTAGATCCCCATCAGCATGTAAGTGTCAGTCTGGTTTTACTCCATCTTGATGTCACCAAGGCTAATAGAATTACTTTGCGAACATCACTCTCATATGCAATTCCATGCACTGGAGTGGTTA
Organism: Eubucco bourcierii; assembly: GCA_013396675.1. NCBI lineage: Eukaryota > Metazoa > Chordata > Aves > Piciformes > Ramphastidae > Eubucco > Eubucco bourcierii. Next base: position 187,875 of record VWZE01005869.1, read on the forward strand.
AACACTTGCAAAGTTAGGGACTGTGACACTGGACACTTCAATGAAAGCCCTCTGAGCCACGAGCTATGTGCAAGGCCTGTCTAGGTACTCATTGCTCTAATGGTATTTTGATTGTGCTCCTCTTCTGCTGTGGCCAAGTTGCTCTGCTCACACTCACTCTGGCATCTCAGCCCAGAAGCCGGACAGAGACCTATGTAGGTCAGAGTGATCCTCTGATCCCAAGAAATAACGCCATGCCTCTGAGGCCTTCTAATTCTCACCTCATCTCGTCTCCCACCATTAGAAGAGCTAAAAAGTTTGCCATTTCCGCCGCTGCCTCCCCTTTGAGGGGGCATCTTGTTAAAAGCTTTGTTTTTCTGTGAAGCAGAGCGGCGGAACTGGCCGGCACAGTTCTCATGTTTTGAGGAGCAAGTTTCTCTTTTCCGGTTGTAGCGTTGCTTGGACCCACTCGTGTTCTTGCCATCTGCAACAAAGAAAGCCAGTGAGAGTCTCAGAGCCAGCTGCCCGCTGTGCCCGCACTGGCCTCACCTGGGAGGCCTCATCTCGGGCCCCAGTTAAGAGGCTGCTGTTCACCAGCACATCACACCTGCCCTCACCGCACCCCAAACCACCTCGCGGCCCCTGTGGCTGCTCAGTGTGTAAGAGAAGGTACTGGCTGCACTTCATCCTTTCTCCTTCACCCAGATCTGGAACACCAGGTGATCACCACCACGACGCCAGCTCCTTTTTCCATCCTGTTTCCTGCCAACAGACCGTTTTTGACATGCTGCTCCCTTACATAAACGTACTGCTGCCTGCAGTTGCCTGGAGGTTTCCCACCCTGCCAGACTCCATTCTCCAGTTTTGCTCAGTTCTGTCACCTAAGCTTAAAGCACCCCGAGACGTCCAGGTCTGTTCTAAAAAAACCTCTTACTCCCACAAAGTCAACAAACGCTTATCGATCCTGAAGCACAAACCCAAAGGTTTGGCCTTGCAGAGCACATACCCAGCATCGAAGTGCCAAGTCCACCAACCTCTGCAACAAGAACTGTTTGCCTATAAGGACGCTGAGTGCACCACTGACCCCAACCCAGGATACAGTAGTGAAACCACAAAGCAAGAGCAGGAAAAAAAAAAAACCAACAAGCAAGCAGAAAAATCTGTCAGGCTCTTGAGAAGGCTTTGCTGTGCCCGAACAGCTGCTTCATGAGATGGCTAAAACAGAAAATTAATACTATGGAATTATTTCCAATGGTCTTAACCAGACCAGACCAGAATTGTCTCAAGGCCACAACAGACTGTTTACCTACCTTTAACTCAGCTTTGTTACCATCTGCCCTAGCTTTATCTGCAGAAGAGTTATGCTGATGAGCTTGAAATCAGAACTCCCAAGGCTCATCTGTGCACACCCTTTTTCAGCAAGTCTCACTTTTTCATCATTTTCAGAGTTCTCTCCCACCTGCACCTCCAAAAAGAGGGGGGCAGCAGGCTAGGTGGTCTGTGTACGCTGCTGAGGATCCAACTTATTCTTTAGAGTAAGGTAAGTGATAGAAGTGAGTTGACTGAGGTTTGTGGTGGTCTGCTCCTTCCAGCAATTGGAAGACCTCAGTCTTTGCCTGCAACTACAGCTACAGCAGTAAAAGGCCACTATCATTACAAACTCCATCACCAGAACTGGCCATTCACTCTGTTCAACAGGCTGATTCAGAGCTAGACCAACTTCTTCAGAACTACAGATATGTAACTCGCCTGCCCAGCTTGTGGTGCTGCACTGCATGTCAGGCTACAAAGACACAAGCTGAGTGTTTATCAGGGACAACCCACACCAGGAGTTGCCACGGAGCGAGGGTGTGCCCAGGTCTGTCTGTGTGATTATTTAGATAGATCTTTTCTGAGAGTGTTTCTAGGGAAGAGGCTCTAATCAACACCACTGAATCACTGGTCAAATATGAAGTCATTTTGAAGACTTTTGGACAAGTGCTTGAGCTGTTCAGGAGCAGAACTTGTCACTTTAGCACTCAATACCCCCTGGAACCTGCAGCTCCAGTGGCTGTGCTAGCAGAGTGCGTGCCTACTCTGTCTACAGCAACCCGGCAGCTTCTCTGCAATCACCAGCTGGGGAAAAGAAGCAACTCCAGCCAATTCCAGTCTCAAGCGGGTCTTCACAGGGCTCAGGAATTGCTTGACCTCAGCTGACAAAAGGATTTCCTACTGTTAATAGTCTTAACCAAGTTGTCAGTCGGCTGCTTAACACACATTCCTGACATACTACAGGTGCTTTCAAACCAACTCCTGGAGCCTTTGCGTCATTATGATGACTCACACTTTACAGCAAAGTCCCTTCCACCTATGCCTTTTTAAAGAAGGACCTCATTTGTCAATCCAACAATGATTCAAACCTGAATTTACGCATTGCAAATTCCACACATATACCCCCTCCAAATAATTACACTCGTGAGCATTCCAGTCCATCACAGCAGCACCAAAATCAATCATCAGACAACTAAGTGTCTCGAGTTTGCACAGGTAAACTGGAACACTTTTCCCTGGTTCCATATCTAAGCAATGGTGCCCTTTCCAGTGTTCTCAGCATACCACGGTCAGGGAGCTCTCTGCTTTGTATCATCCTTCCCTTCCCTGTACTTCCCTGGACAGACCCAGGGATAATCCTCTCTTGTTAGATCCCAGTTTTAAGTAGTCTGTGTTTGTGAGTTTCTTTTCCCTTTTTCTCTTGGTAAATTATGAATTAGCAACAGCCATGGTGCTGGTTAGGTACTTTTTACTCAGATCCTCCATTAGTCTCTTTGCCACTCTCAACAGATACAACCTATAATAAATCTATCTCCTTATCCACACTCAGGTTTACAAAAAAAGACTGCCTGCATAAATTTATAGTAGTAGCAACAAAGTGGTTCCTGTCTTGTGGAACAAGCCCTGATGTGTAGTTTCACCTGCTGGATGCCATGTTCTGTTACAGGATCCCTATCTCCAGAGATTCAGAGTGAGGAAATTAAGTTCACAGGACTCAAAGCAGCTACAGCTGACCAAAGTGGCCTGGAGATGTGGTACTGGTTTGCTACTGGAGTGAGGAAGTTTCCTTCCATCTTTGCCGCCTCTTTTCAGCTGAGCTATGCCGTAACCAGCAGAATTGCACAAGGGGATCACACTTGTGCTGCAGGGTGATTCCACGAAACACAGCAAAGAGACTGCTGCTGCCAAGGCAAACAGCCCAGTGAGCAAGAGGTGGCTGAGCAGTCAGGCACCTCAGCTGGGCATGCTCACACCACAGAAGGTCCAGCAATGTCTACAAGAACTAATCTTGTCCATCAGGTCTTGAGCACTGCAGAGAAACCCAACAAGCTTATTTTTCCTTAGCTACTTTATTCCATCCTAAATGGGATGGGACTCCTGACAGTGCACTAATAAAACCTAAATAAACTTTTCTGTTGGAAATTCCCCCGTTTAGCTTAATTTCTAAGGCCAAGTTTGAAAGGTAGCTGGAATCCAACTTCCAAAAGTACAATTGCTTACAGTATTCTAGTTTCAAGCCGTGCTGCAAAAGAAACAGGAGACACTACTACCACCACCAACATCCACTTCTTTATTTCCTCAGCTGGACTTGATCACAACAGGTAACTCTGGAAAGCATCTAAACAGTAAGAGTTTGACTGGACTTAAACCTAAAGACCAGCAGGTGCAAGGTCATGTATGTAAATGCCAGCACTCCAGGGGAGGGTTGTGGCCCATAAGAGTATTTTCCATCTCAAAGGACATGCAAGATTTTCAGAACACCTTCCACACCTTTCCTGGAACAGGAGAGAAATTGGATAGAGACCTTCAGCTACACGTAAAGCCATAAGGAACTCAAGAAAAAAAATTCCATCTGGTGATGTGCCAGCAGCTTGTATGTAACAGCTACCAAGACACAGCCACAGCTGAAGACAGGCGGCATGGTGCATGCTCACCCTGTGGCTGTTCGTCCCAGCACTATGACATAAGAGACTCCAAAGTAACAAGGGTAGCTGGGGATGACAAAGCTCGTGCATGAAATCCTATTGCTGAGGCAAAAAAACCCTGCACACCAGCTAGGAGTTCCTCCAGAAATAACTGCCTAAAAATCTTTTTAAGAAGAACTTCTTATGTGTTTGAAGTTAAAACTTGACAGCACAGCCCAAGGAGCTGTGGGTGAGACACCTCCCACAGACTCGCTCCAGTCTGTGCTGTGAAAGATCAACTAAGAAACATGCAGAGCAGGTGACACTTGGCTACCCTGTCTGTAAGTCCATTCAGAAGGTCCAAAAAGACATCGATACCTTCACGATGCTCATCTGGTGAACCCTCTGGAATACACTCTTGCTTTTGCAGACACAAGTCACATGGCTGAAACAAGCCACTGAGAAGGAAGGAAATTAGTACAATGATGGTGGTGTAGGGACCTGCTGACACTCTCACGCATACTTCAGGGACTAAACCCACTAATTTTAATCACTACTACCCCACTTCTAGGTTTTAGGGTTAAAAAAAAATAAAATCCAAGTTTGCCAGGAACACTCTACTCCCTGACACGTTTACGCAGGTTAGGTCTTACCTTGGAAAGAGGGGACAGTAACTACAAAGGCTCCTCATGGACTGTTGTGTCAGCAAACCCAGCTGTTTGCAATGGTAGGCATCACACTAGGTTTAAGTGCCATATGAGCAAAACCTGCGTAACTAGCGTGAACTGCTGCAAAGTAGGTTACTCAAATACGGCCAGGAAGGGGAATGCTGTGCACTGATACAAGACGGACACGCTGGATTTCAGCAAAGAACGACGGTAAAGGTTCTCTTAACAGGCACTGGTAAATGGATGTTTTTATTACAAAACCAGAGCTTTGGCTCTCAAGCTCATTACTTCAAGGCCAATGAAGATAAAGTATTAATCCTTAAAGGAAGTAGAGAGTAGGAACTGCAGCTCAACCAACAGCAGCATAGCCGGAAGAGGAAGGAAAAAGAAAGCAAAAACAGTGACCTCGAACTGTGCCTACTAAATCCAGTGGAGAGACAAAGAGCAAGTTCAGCTTCACCCAAACCCAAGCGGGACCAAGGCCATCGGCCCCCACAACCTGACGCTGCTCACTCGCTCACAGTTGCCCCGTTCCTCCCTCCCGAAACGTGTCAGACTCAAACGCGGCCGAGGGACCGCGCCAATATCTTCAAGCCCCCGACACGCGGCTAGACGCCCCTCTGGTTCCCACAACCCCTTGGTTTCCGTTCCGGCTCTTACCGCCTTTGGGCTTAGACTCCCCCGCGGCGGGCCCGACCGAGGTAGACCGCGGCTGCTGCGCTTTGCTGCCGGCCGAGGAGCCGGGCGCTCCGGGACCGCAGGGGCTGTTCTTGTCCATGGCGGAGGCTGGGGGGGGCGCCGTGCCGGGAGGGCTCTGCAGCATCAACGGGCGCCCCGGTGGGCAAGGGGCGGCCCTGAGCGGGGGGCAAGGACGGGCGCTGGCGGAGCCGGCGAGGGCCCAGGCTCATGGCCCGCGGGGGCGACCGGCGGGGGCGGCGCAGCGCGGACTCGGCCTCCTTCATGGCGACATCTTCTCGCTGCTCCGCTCGAACAGGGGAAGGCCGCGGAAGGCCGGGCCGGGCCTGCGGGGCTCCGGGCGAAGGAGGTGCTCAAAGAGCCCCGCAGCCGCCCGGCGCTTACCGCCCGAGTGGTCGGCACCACCCAGGCACCCACCAGCTCGTCGGCGCCGCCCGGCCCCGGTTCGGCCGCCGCTGCCCCGTAATGGCGACGAGTCGCCCGAAGCAGTGGCCGGGACCCGGATGGAGCCGTTCCGGGCGGGCCCCACGGAACTCGCCGTCCTCGCCCGCCGCTAAGCACGCCGGGAGCTGTAGTTCCCCCTCGGGCACTCGCACGGCTCTCGGGCGCTGAGCCCGACCCTCGGCCCTGCGCGGTCCTCCCTCCGGCTTCGGGAAGGACTCGAGGCCTAACCCCTATTCCGCCGGCGCTCCTCGGCACACAGCGGCGGCTTCACGCACACCGCGTCAGCCCCCACCGCCGCCCGCAGCGGCAAAGGGAAATAACGAGCTGGGGGCCAGGGTAGAGCTTGACCTTTATTTTTCACGCACGCTTTGGGGAAATGTATCCATCAAAGCAAGAGGGTTAAGAAGTGTCAGAACGGAAATCGGAAAAGTAAGAAATGTTTGGAACGGAGAGAACAAAACAGTGCCAGGTCTCAAGCAGGGAGGAGTTGACAGCACCAGGGCCGTTAAGCTTCTGAACAGATCGGAGAGTGTATAAAGAATCAAATGCACTCACTGAACTGTGAACTTTTGCAAAAGCAAAACACAACTCCATCGAGTCTAAGTGGTAGTTTTAAAGTTTTCCTCAAAGAAAAAAAGCCCACCCAACCAAACTCCTCTCAAAAAAAGCCCAAACTCAACAAAAAACAATGAAAATAACAACCAAAACAAAGTAACGCCAATTCTAAAGAAGTTTAATGAACCCTTAAAGTAATATTCAGAGATCCTGAGCATACCTGCTGATCTCATGCACATTATTTTAGGGATTAAAGTTTTGAGCTCACTAGGAACACAGTTCCCAGTGTTTCTCACAAGAAAAGTTGGGCTTGAGCTCTATAAAAGGGTAGTGCTGCTACAGAGTATTTTAGGAGAAGTTTCATAAAAGGCCTTCTTTTAACTCCTGGTTGCTGTTTATTTATGTCTATTATTCTTAGAATTACTGGCCAAGTTATGAGGTTGCTTATCACAGTATTTAGGTAATTTGGATTTAAGAAAAGCAGCTTTCCAGCAGAGTCATCCACATTTGCAGGGAAATATCAATGAGCATGAACAACACTAGACAA
>VWZE01005869.1:196937-218354 GCA_013396675.1 Eubucco bourcierii
AAAAATACAAGGAAGACTTTTTTGGCATTTTTCCTTTTTATATCCACAATGTAACATCCTCCGCTATAGCATAATCCCTGCCATTGCCCTTGAAGATCAAGGTCTGCGTCGTCAGGAAGGCTGTGGTAACTAGTTAGGAGTCAGCACAGTCCTGTAACTGGGGATGAGGTTCAGTAACATCCCCTGGGTCTAACCAGACTTGAAAAGCAGAATGGCAACTTGGCCGAGGTAGAAGTAGATGAAGTGCTTGGTCTCATGAGTTACATAGCTGCCAAAGTTCCTTCCCACAATGCAGTGCCAAGTGGGATTGTACTTTTTGTCAAACTCCTGCAAAAGAGATTATCGGAAATTAAGAACTCTCCTAAACAGGTGTTCATTTCTAAGCAAGGCAAATAGAGCAAGAGCAGGTGCTCTTAAACACTAAGATTACCTTATTTACATTTTATTGTTCACCTGCTGCTTAGTCAGACAGAGAAAACACACAAAAAAGCTACAGTGCTTCCCCTCTGAGCAGCAGTAAGTTTCAAACATGACTTCTGTTCAGAGAAAGTCACCTTTCTCCCTCTGCAATTCATACCATTAACTACAGCCCTCCAGTAAAACCTTCAGCACTAGCTTTACACTCACAGAGACTAAGCCATCATTTCAATTTAGTTGTTCCTCTGGAACTTGCTTGATTCAGGGAACATTCTTGACCACATGCTCTGTAACACCAGTACTAACAACAAATCTAAGAACTGTTGTTTTACTGTCAAATAAATCCTCTACAAATTCCTCGGTGGTTACTACAAAGAATATGTGAAAAATACTCTTTTCCACTGTCATAGACACTTCCTGCAGTGGAAAGAAAAAAAAAGTTTTTCTCTGTTGTGGGCACAGCAGACCCACTAGAGAAATACTGAAGCTTAGTTCAATCACTTTTTAAACAGTTCTTCCACTCAAATCACTTCAGCTTCCAGTGATGATCTTTGATTTCCTCATTCTCCTGAATTGACAAAGCAGGAAATGTAATTAGAACTATATCTTTTCCATGGTCAGAATTGTTAATACTACAGGAAGAGCAATACAGAAGTTGGAACAGCAGATAGTCAGCGCCACCAGGATTTGTTTTGTGAGGTTTTTGATTTTTTGTGTGCACATCACTCCACAAGAAGGTGTGATTACAGACTTGAAGAAAACTACTTTTGCATTCAATTTTTGACCTAGCAGGCCAGAACTGTAAACAGATCCTTAAGTTCAACAGAAATTAAATCAAGGACTATGTAACACAGGCTTTCTCTCAGAGGAAAACCATAGGAGCACTGTGTTTTGTGGCAGCTCACTGGTCACAGGGACAGTCAGCTGCCACTTGATATTCACCTGTACAACAGGACAGGGGCAGAAAAGGCTTGAGTAGAAGGCATTGCGAAAGAAAAACAGAAGGACCTGGAAAAGTCCATGGGAAGGGCGGGGAAAGAAACATAAGGACAGCAGCCTGCAGAGGAAGTGCAACTTGATTCCCTAGTGTCTCTGAAACTTGTTTCTCTAGAGCTACTCGCCTGTCAGCATTCTCCCTGCTTCATTTCTCATGTGCATAGATTTCACAAGGACACTACAAGCATGCATTTACCTTCTTTATGTGAGCAGCGATGTCCTTCTCGATGTTGTATTTCTCTAAGGCCTGAGTAGCACACTCCACAGCGTCCTGCTGCATCTCCTCTGACATGTCTGCATTCTTGATCACTGCCTTTCGGTCACTCATGATTGCCTGTATTGAGCAAAGAAGGAGAGAATTCAGAGCTGCAGCAGCATTCGCATGCCAGGGCCACCTGCCAAGCAGGCACGCAGGGACCACCATCCGCAGCGAGGTCTCAGGGCCCGTGCCGTGCCGTGCCCACAGCCGGGGCTGTGCAGTAGCTGTAGCCAGTGTGCCAGAGGGCAGGCACCGTCCGGGCTCGGACAGAAGCAGCGCGTCAAAGCCCGGCCGCGTTAAGCAGCTGCTCTGCAAGCGCTCCCGGAGCCACACGAGCACCACCGCCGCGCTTTCCAGCCCCGCCGGCCACCGGCGCCCTCCCAGGCCCCTCGGCAGCTGGGCCGCGGCCCAACGCGGGCCGGGAGCCCGGGAGAGGGCGCGGGCGCTCCAGCACCCGGCCTCGACGACCCTTCCCTGCCGACGGTGCTGCATGAAGCTCCGTACTCCTGAGCCCAGTACTCTGGGAGCTCCGCGGGGCTACCGTGAAGGCTCCCACCTGCAGCTGCCTGGGATGCCGACAAGGCAGAGGCGGGTGCCGGGGAAGAGTCTTGGGAACAGAGGAGGCAGCGGCTTCTCCGGGCACCGGCTGTTCAGCCTCGGCCCTCCCATAGCCCGGGCCCGATCGCTCCTCGTTCGGCAGCTGCCCCACCCCACCGTTCGAGTCCCCTAAGACGCTCGCCTCACCGCTGGAGCGCTGCCGCGGGCGCAGCCCTACGCCGAAGGGAACGGAAGCGGGCGCGGCACGCAAAACAGCTATACACAGCTCCGTCCACCGCCGCGCCGGTTTAACCGACCCGCGCGCGCCACCGCCTCCTCCGGCACCCAGCCACACCCACTCCGCATTGTCCGTCAGCCATTGGTCAGTGCCACCACCACCCCTGTCGCTCATTGGCCAGGGTGCAGCCATCTCCTAGCGTTTTACTTCAGCACTTTCTTTCAGACCGGCATGCCTTGCGCCCGTACCCGTTCTCATAGCGACGGGCAGCCGCGCTCAGGCTCGGCGGGAGTTAGGCGGCTGAGGCGGTCCCGGGTGTCCTAGAGCCTCCCAAAGCCTCCCAAAGCCTCCACCGGGGCGAACTCCGGGCTCGGCGCATCCGCGGTACTCTTCTTGCGGGTATGCCCGAGCTGGTTGCCTACAAGCAGCCTGCGGCCTCTGTTTTGCCTTTTATTTCCTCAGAGCTGAACTGCCTGGACGTGTCTGGTTGCTGAGATCTCTACAGTAGCCGTGACTGCAGTGTGAGAGAGGCTCTTCTGGGCACTTTGCTGGCAGACAGAGATTTTTCCTCTATGTAGTTGAGTCAGACACAAACCCCAAAGCACAGGAAAAAACGGTCACACAAACTCATAGAAACAAATGTGTTACTTTGCAAGGTGCTCTGCTAAGAGTGTAGAGGACAAACAAAAATTAGGCTTTGCTAAATTCTGTAGATAGAAAACCACGGCAGAGCTGACAGTGGTGTTCATACATCTCAACGAGGACCCAGGGTCTCGACAAGTGATGCTAACTGGTACTCGGGGAGAGCAGTCTGGTCAGATTGCCTAACGGTGACGTAAGGTAACCTCTTGTGAGGAAGGGATAATTCACTTCTGTCTGCCAAGCTGAAGGTTTCTGGATTGGGCATCTTTTGCAAAAAAAAAAGTAATAGGTTCCTAATTGCTAATAAAGTACTAATCCCAATGAGTATGCTTATTAGGTACTAATGATCCCAACAGGAATCAGAGGCGAATTTTCGCTTCTTTCCGTTCATGAAAATCCACAAACCAACCAGTGAGGTTTTATTTTAACCTAGAAACTTCGGGATAAAAAATTTAGAAATTAAATTACTTGCAAAATTACTCAAAAGCGCGGTGTGAGGTGTGTCGAGGGGGGTTACCCCAGCCGCGGTGCTCGTCGCTGGGATGCTCGGCGAGCTTCAGGACAGTGCTTGTGTCCCACCCGCCGGCCGCAGGCGCTACGGCCGAGCACAGAGCCCGGTCCAGGCCCGAGCCGTCGGGCGCGGGCTCCGCCGCTGTCGCGGTTGGCGCAGGCCGCGGAGCCCGGCGGGATGGGGGCGGGGGCTGTGCCCTCGCAAGATGGCGGCGGTGGCTCTCTGCCCGGTGTGGACACTGCTCGCCCGCCGCGGTGGGACTCTGCGGGAACTCTGCGGCTCCCTGCGGGGTCTCGCCGCCGGGCCGGAGACGCATTTTGGCTTCCAGACGGTGACGGAAGCGGAGAGGAGGGAGAAAAGTGAGGGCAGCGGGGTCCGGTGCGGAGCCGCGCCGCGCGGGAGGGCGGGCTGGGCCGGAAGGCTGCTGCCGGGCAGCCGGCGTGCACTTGCCGTGCACCTGCCATGGAGGGGTGCTGGAGATGCGGTGAGCGCTCGGCCGCTGCGGGGAGTCGCGGAGCACAGCGGCAGTGTTGGCGCGGATGAGTTCTTCCGCCCCGCTCCGGAGGGCTACGGGCAGAGGCTGTGCTTCTTCAGAGGCGTCTGTCGGCAGCAAGCTCAGTGGGATTTTGGCGGAGTTTTCAGGCAGTATTTTTTTGTTTGCACTGAGTGGCAGACCTCCAGGCGGTAATAAAGGACACGCTTTACTTCTGCGGGAGCATGCTTAAGTAAATTTCATCTCATTCTCGTGTTGGTGCTTTGCAGTTTACCAGGTGTTTGAAAGTGTGGCCAAGAAATATGATGTCATGAACGATTCAATGACTCTAGGGATTCATCGAATATGGAAGGATATCTTTGTACGCAAGATGAACCCTTCCCCAGGAACACTTCTTCTTGATGTTGCTGGAGGAACAGGTAAATAATTTTAAGTCCCGCATGACAGTGCCACACCAGTTTTGAACAGTTCGTCTGATTAGACTTGAGTTGTCTCTCCCCCACTCAGTTCTCTGTCTTAAAAATTAGTGAAGCCTCTGCTTAACTTTCACAGAGAACCCTTGAGAGCTGAGCTCTTTATTCTGAACTCTCTTACTCTAAGGCTCTGAAAGTGTTACAGCACTGAAAAACTGTTTCCACTTATAGGCAGTCACAGACTCTGCATTTAGTATGTTCCTTTTACATACGTTCATATACACACACTGTACACTGTTGTATTCTAATAAATATGTAAAAAAATATATGAAAATTAACTTGTTTCAATGTTTAAAAACTTGTCTTCTGGCTCCAAGAAACTGAAGCAGATTTCAGAACGTGTCTCTTTTTCAAAACAAACACAGGTGACATTGCCTTCAGGTTTCTCAATTACGTCCACTCCGTGCGGGAACGCCAGCTCCAGCGGAAGCTGAGGCAGCAGCAGAACTTATCCTGGCAGGAGATTTCTGAGACTTACCAGGAAGACAAATTGAAGTCACTAGGGGACTCCCGAGTGGTGGTCTGTGACATCAACAAAGAAATGTTAAAAGTTGGGAAGCAGAAGGCACAGCATCTTGGCTACTCGGAAGGTAGGTCCTGCTTTATGTTGCTTCACTGGCATTGAACATACACCAGCTGTCAGGCCATCAGCATGTGACGACGAGGATCCTTGTTCAGTCAGGATTTGTGCTCTGTGCTTGCAGATCTGCCAGCACTGAGTCACTTTGGCAGTGAGCACAGGTAGGTCATAGACAGGTTCAGACATACACCAATCCTCTTGAATAGTGCTGGAACTTTCAGAAATACATGTGCAGAAGTGCCCGTGAGGTCTGATGTGAACTGGTCAAATCATGTAAACCTGCTGCTTCTCTCTGTGCAAATGCATCTGATTTTGCTAGAGGAGATGAAGCAAAAGAGCTTAGCTCTAGAATGCTCACACTAAACATACTGTAGGAGGTATTTTTAAGAGTAAGGGCAGCCAATACCAAATGCACAAACTAAAGTGTGTTGTGTACAGTTGGAGCATGTGCTAGTAATACTCAGAAACTGAATTACATGAAATGCTAGTTTGCAGGTCAATGGATTATTTACTGATCTCCAGAGTTTGTTGGGGACCATGCCAAGTGATCAAAAAGCCTGATTTTAAGAAGTAAGACATAGAGAAAGAAGCCCTGCTTGTGGATCAGTGTTTGCATGATCGTTGTTTATCTTCTTCATTGATGGATACTTGACAAATATCTTAGCAACTTACAGCTGGGTACCACCATTAGGAATGCCCTGGGCAGTCTCTGCATGTATGTTGAGAGCTCTTGTATGTCCTTTCACTGAGCACTCACACACCTGGACTGGGGCTGTCAGAGCTGCAGCCAGGGAACCACCTACTGCTTGTTGGCAGCTCCTAGCACTATGGGGAGAGTGGGGCATGAAGCTGTGGCCCTGCAAGAACAGTCCTCCAAGCAGGGACAAGCAAATTTCCTGCCTGCACCTTGTGTAGGCGAGGAGGTACAGAACAGCTCCGTACCTCAAAGGGGCTGAAAGGCAAGCTGCTGGCATGGACTGACAAGATGCTCTTCCTCCCAGACTCTTGCTTAGAAGCCTCTCCCTTTTCTTAAGGAACCTGAATAGTTGTAAAAGCATTGGTTCTTCCAGCTCTGCCAGATCGCTTGTGGCATGCTTATCTGAGCAGCTTGCCAGCCTGTCCAGAGCTCTTTGTATGCATCATAGTTTGGGAACACCTGAACTGTGCGAGCACTATAAAAGCTTTATGACAGTAGCTTAGGACCTAAAGTAAAGCTTGATGTTGTCTCCCAGCTACTACAAATAAAGCATTTCATTTAACTTGCTCCACTTCTTAGGTATGTTTGTGATTTACCCAATTCTCAATATTTAGTTGTGGGGTTTTTGTTGTTTTTTTTTAAATTTTCTTTCTGTGTACATCATAGCTGTAGAAGTCAAACTATCTTCTTCTTGCTTGGATTGCCTTATGCCCCACTGTGCCACAATTCTGACTTCTTGCACCTTTTCACTCCCTTGTTCAGCACATATCCACATCCTGCCTTCTGTTTTTCTTGCAGTTCCTTGTTACAGTGATTTATGAGCTTGCTTATATGATGATTGCCTGAGCTCTAATTTTGTTTTCCTTAAAATTGTTAAGGAGCAGAGGTTCTTGTATACATTCACCAACAGTGGGGCTGTGCATGCCAAAAACACATGTGTTGCACAGCTGTTGATGGTGCATTTTGGCAAGCAGCAGCAGCTGGCTATGCTACACATGCCCCAGTGACTCTTGCTTGGGAATGGACACCCCTTTACTGTACCCAGTTAAATTCCTGGCCTGTGATTTTACCACAGTGTCTTCTGAGGGGCAGTTTTTCTCTTGCTCCAAGTCTTTTACCGATGCTGGCTTCTTGGGTATCCTTTTCAATCCTGTTTCAGTAACATTGGCAATTGCTGCTTCAGTAAGGTGTGCTGCCTTGCACGCAGCACCTTCTACATCTCAAGATAGGTATCTTGTAAAAATTAAGTCCCAGTGTCTCCTGGCAACAGCTGTTCTTTTCTGCTGTATTTTGTTCTCTCCCATGTCACTTTCTAGCACACTGCTCTTTGAAACTGCTGATTTCTTCTGTAGGAGATTGTTCATGCTTCACAGATAATCACGGCCTTGATCAGTTGGGGTTGTAGGAAGCAACACAGCTGCAACAGGATCACATACTGATAGTGCTGGTGGAGGCAGTGTGGCTTCTCATGTTCCTGAGTTTATGGAACCTTTCTAGAAAAATGTTTGAAGTGTTTAGACCATTGTGGGCTGGAGAGGCACTGATTTTTGTAGCTACTCTTTCTGCAACTTTGCTGCAAGCCAGGTGGTAGCCAGCTGCTTTCCACTGCAATTGACAGACTAAGGCACTGTGAACACAACATGCACATAACATGCAGAAGAATGTTTTGGGTGATATGCAGCATTAACCACTGAAAGGTTTGTAAATATAGAGAAAGGTGTCTTTTCCTCCAAGAAAAATACACCACTGAAATCTTAGTTTTAACAGTTTCCTTCTGGATTAAGTTCTAGTGTTTCTGGAGCAGCCTTGAGTTCTGCAAGGCTTGTTTGATACCATGTTCTTGATTTTTGTTACAGGTTTGTCCTGGGTACTTGGGGATGCTGAAGAGCTTCCCTTTGATGATGCTAAGTTTGATGTTTACACAATTGCCTTTGGAATCCGAAACGTAACTCGTATTGATTTGGTAAGTCACTGCAGCGCTTCTGACATGGAGTGCTTGTGATTCACCTGAGGGGTTATATTCTAGCAAAGGAAGAATTGCTTTGGATAAAGGATTATCTTTGCTTACTCCTGAAGCATTTGAAATAAGTGGGACGCACCTTCTCCCTTTTGGACTTAGTCTGTAATTATAAGAGCTCTGCTGGCAAACATTTCATCAGCTGAGAGTACTAAAAAGAAGAAGAAAAATGCAAGATCAACATCATAGTCTCAACACAAAGCCTGCTGCAAGTCTATTGACAGCAAGAGTGTTTGGTTTGGTTGTTTGGAGGTGATTTTGTACTTGTCTTGGGATGCTTCTCCACAAGTAAATATTGGAGATTCTTATCAGGAATCTATTTACTCCGTTCAGTTCATCAATGTGTTGCCATCATGTGGCACAATTGTAGGCAGGTGCTGTTCTACACAAACAAAACTTATTCCATCTGCTTTGTCTCAGGCCCTTCGGGAAGCCTATCGTGTGCTGAAACCAGGAGGAAGATTTCTGTGCCTTGAATTTAGTCATATCAACAACCCTCTGTTTTCCAGGTAGGAACATGGTGATGCTTTATGCCACATCACAAGGCTCTGTAGTTTGTACTCAGACAGAATAAGAGATTGAGGCACTTTGAGGCCACCTCATTGTGCACTTGTAAAATCAGATACAGCCTCCACAGCATAGTGATCGAGACCTCAGGTTGTGTTTGATAGGGCTGGCTTCAGATTTGTTTGTATTGATCTGCATTTGCTGTCTGTCTGTGCAGGCTCTATGACCTGTACAGTTTCCAGGTGATCCCTGTTCTGGGCGAGATTATTGCTGGTGACTGGAAGTCTTACCAGTATCTTGTGGAGAGCATCCGACGTTTTCCTCCTCAGGTCAGACAATATTGCTCTGAACTCACAACACACAAAACACAGTCACAGCATAATCTGGCAAGCAGCTGGCTTTGAAGTTGTTAAAATGATGGAACTATTCTTTTTCAGGATGAGCTGAAGGCAATGATAGAAGATGTAGGCTTCTTCAAAGTGGACTATCAGAATTTGAACGGTGGTATTGTTGCCATTCACTCAGGTTTCAAACTGTGAGTCTGTTATGTGGCAAAGACCAGGAAGGATAATCATCCTGAGGAATATGAAAGCCATGGAATTTTAAGGCTATCAAGATTGACAAGTTTTAAGAACTTGTGCAACAGGTAGTTAGTTGTTCAACAGCTGAACCCAGAAGAACATCAGCTATCCTTTTTCCCCTCAAGAAACCTGTGGATGGAGTGATTCCTATGGTGTTTCTTACAGTGGCATTTCCCTTCAAGTGCAACGTAACGGATGTAGCTAAAACTGGAAAATGCCAACAAATCAAGGAAATTCAGTTACCAGTGGTACGGATGCAGAAAGAGACTGACTGGTCTTTTGATTTGCAAGAGTGAGAACTTGGGTTTATTACGTTTTGATTAAGCTGTCATTAAAAGTCCACCTGACAAAGATTAGTACTTTTCCCCATGATCCCTTCTTTCAAAGCCAACTGGTGAAATAGACCAGCCCTGCATCAGCCTGGGCTTTGGATGCTGTGGATTTGGGGAGGGACATGGAGGTGGGGAGGTTCTTTCCTCATTCACAGCAGAATGAGTAGGGTAATGCAAGCACTAAGGGGGCAGAAGGGTAGGGAAAATTGTTAAACAGTTTTACTAGCAAAGAAGCCATCTTTTCAAAGAAAAAAAAGATTACATTTTTGCCTATTTTTATAGCCGCAATGAAAATACCACAGCAATATCCCTGGCAATTAACAAAGGACCTGGAGATCAAGGTCTGTTTCCTCAGGAAGGCTGAAGCTAGAAGGCTGTTGGGGCTTCATGTGCCCTGCAGAGGAAGTGCAACTTGATTCTCTGGTGTCTCTGAAACTTGTTTCTCTAGAGCTACTCGCCTGTCAGCATTCTCCCTGCTTCATTTCTCATGTGCATAGATTTCACAAGGACACTACAAGCATGCATTTACCTTCTTTATGTGAGCAGCGATGTCCTTCTCGATGTTGTATTTCTCTAAGGCCTGAGTAGCACACTCCACAGCGTCCTGCTGCATCTCCTCTGACATGTCTGCATTCTTGATCACTGCCTTTCGGTCACTCACGATTGCCTGTATTGAGCAAAGAAGGGGAGAATTCAGAGCTGCAGCAGCATTCGCATGCCAGGGCCACCTGCCAAGCAGGCACGCAGGGACCACCATCCGCAGCGAGGTCTCAGGGCCCGTGCCGTGCCGTGCCCACAGCCGGGGCTGTGCAGTAGCTGTAGCCAGTGTGCCAGAGGGCAGGCACCGTCCGGGCTCGGACAGAAGCAGCGCGTCAAAGCCCGGCCGCGTTAAGCAGCTGCTCTGCAAGCGCTCCCGGAGCCACACGAGCACCACCGCCGCGCTTTCCAGCCCCGCCGGCCACCGGCGCCCTCCCAGGCCCCTCGGCAGCTGGGCCGCGGCCCAACGCGGGCCGGGAGCCCGGGAGAGGGCGCGGGCGCTCCAGCACCCGGCCTCGACGACCCTTCCCTGCCGACGGTGCTGCATGAAGCTCCGTACTCCTGAGCCCAGTACTCTGGGAGCTCCGCGGGGCTACCGTGAAGGCTCCCGCCTGCAGCTGCCTGGGATGCCGACAAGGCAGAGGCGGGTGCCGGGGAAGGGTCCTAACACGGGGTTGCCGACAGGACACA
Source organism: Eubucco bourcierii (assembly GCA_013396675.1). Classification (NCBI taxonomy): domain Eukaryota; kingdom Metazoa; phylum Chordata; class Aves; order Piciformes; family Ramphastidae; genus Eubucco; species Eubucco bourcierii. The sequence goes on from VWZE01005869.1 coordinate 207,445, forward strand.
CACCGCAGTGGGGGGACACGCAGGTCCCAGGCACCATTAGGGCTAAGGCACGGCGGTCGTTGCCAGGCTGGCCCTAGGCCACATCGATCTCTGCCCGGAGGCCTCCCTCCTCCAGCGCCCTCTCAATATGCAGCCGGCGCTGCGCTATCAGCGCCCCGGCCCCGCCCTCTTCGCGGTGCCCCCCAGCCATTGGCCACCGTCACCGCCCTCCCGACCGCTCATTGGCCGCGGCCAGATGCTCTCCTGGGCTCGCTCGGGCGCGTGCTTTCAGATGCCTATGGCGACTGGACCGCGGGGCGCATCCCGGGCCCGGCCGAGCGGGGAGGTCGAGGCCAGCCCGGGTCCCTGCCCCCTGGGGCTGTCAACTATATATGGAAAGGCTGCAGCCCTAGCTCCCGACCTAACTGCTTCGGCAGTCTGTAGCGATCGCTTGCTCGAAGTACCTTGGTCTCCCATGGATTTTACTTGTGCCCACCGTTTCCTGTAAAACACCTTTCCACAGGTTGGCCCCAAAGGCAAACTTAGCATTCTTTGTTTATCTGTGCTGACTAAGCATTATTTCCATGCCTAATGTAGAAACTGGACCAGAAGAAACACGATGAAGCTAAATCTTTAGTATTTTAGCTAATGAGTTTTCTGATACTCTCCTTGAGTCAGACAGCCAGAGGAGAAGGAACACAGACATTTGTGCGTGGCCTCATGTGCACACAGCAGTCACTTCAGCCTTACAAATACATTTTTATTTAGCAATTGCATCTTCAACAGTAATTCCATTATTAAGATTTTTCTTAAATAAAAGTTCAGCTTTCCATAAAGAAAAGCTCTAATTAACAAACATTCACCTCATGTTCTGCAATGATGTATAAGGAACAGCTTAGCAGAGCCAGCTTCTTCCTCATTTTCATGGGGACGCTTTCTTGTGGTTGGCTAAAAGAAAGACACAGCAGGATAGGTGCAGGAATCCAGCTATGGCAGAGCCACAGCAGTTCACTTCCTACAGAATTACAGGTGCTGGATAAAGCCTCCTTTCTGTGACCAAAGCAGCAGCACGACAAATGCTTCCCTACCAAAATCTATCTAATAACTTTTGATCCTCCTCCCACAGGGCATTGGCCCCAGCTTCATCTTCCACTACTGTTTAAAATTACCCTAATTAACATCTATGTGCTGGTTTGAGGCTAATTAGAATATTTTAATAGAGAAAATTACACTCTAGGCTGTGAAAGGAAAACATCATGATGTCTGCTTCACTCATATGCTTGCTAAGAAATTGTTTGGGAACAATAACTAAAACATTAGATAAGTCAGTCTCTCTCTGTCGCTTGCTGGAACAGGAGCTACTGGGGCAATCTAGCAGTTTCTGGGCTCTGACTCATCTGCTGATTAATCCTCAATAACCACTTTTCTTCTAACCCTCCTGGCTGATCCTCCTAATTTACCTTGCACGTAAGGCAAACCTTGGGGTAAGGTACAGGGGTGGGGAGAAGGTGGAAGGCTGGTTGGGAGCCCCTCCTGGGGTCTCTGATTTCTGGGAGGGGAGTTGTGTTGCTGTATTACCTTCTACTTGTATATTTCTGTAACTATTCTGAATATAGTGTATATCTCTGCTTGTACATTGTGCTGAGCTGTAAATAGAGCTTCAGTCCTTAACTTCCAGACTTCTAGTCTGGGTCCTCTTACAAAGTGTGGGGGGGCGGGGAACTCCCAAACCTTCACAATCTATCACTGGCTGGCACAACACCATTCTAAACTGTCACACACCAAACATTTGTGACTTGGATCCACGAAAAGCACACAGGTTCAACAACATGCCTTGCCCAAGCACAAAAGCAGAGATGATGATCAGACTGCTGCACACAGCCAAAATGCCCACTTCTCTAAGCTACCCAAATTAACTAACTTTCTTATTACAGACTAGTCAAGAACCCAGTTTCTCTCTGCAGCAGTGTTAGTCTGACAGACATACCATTTTCCATGTCTGCGGGGGGTTCATACTGGCACATGCCTGAGCAAGGAGCTGTTGAAATGTGCTCTTTGTATCTTCATCCTGTGGAAAAAAGGCAGCAACTCTCAGTAGGATATGGAATATTCAAGTAAAAGCCCACATTTTGGCTAATGGATCAACAATTAACAAATGAATGAACAACAAAGTAGTAAAGGAGGCTTCCCCACGTCCCTCCAGATAAACACCTTCCCGATATGGCTTTACCAAGGACAAGTCTTGACTGGTCAACCTAGTGGCCTTATATGATGAAACAACTACACCAATGGACAAAGGAAGACCTCCAGATGCTGTCTGGGCTTATGTAAGGCCTTTGACAAGGTTCCTCACACCATCCTTCTCTCTAAAAATGGAAAGAGATGGATTTGATGAATGGATTATTCAATGGACAAGGAATTGACTGGAGACTAATGGTCAACAGCTCAAGGTCTGGATGAAGATCAATGATGACCAGAGTCCCTCAGGAGTCTGAACTGGGGCCAGTACTGTTCACCCTCTTCATGAATGACCTAAGGCAGTGAGATTGAGTGCACACTCAGACAGCCCGCAGCTGACTCCATGCTCAGAGGTGCAGCTGACATGCCTGAGGGATGAGATGTCATTCAGAAGGACCTGACCAAGCTCAAGAAGTGGGTCCACAAGGAAAGCCTTAATGAGCTGTGATTGTTCAGCCTAGAGAGAGCTCCAGGGAGCAGTGGGGTTGCTCTGGTCCTACAGCAGCAGCAGAAACCATACAGCCAGCTAGCAAGTGCGGAGCAAGAAATGCACCAAACAGCAGCTGCTCTTCTGCTGCTACTGTCGGAGACAACCTATGCACAGGCAGATTTAAGCTCCCACTTAACACTTGTTATTCCCATGAAGCTAAAGACTTGACACTCTCATTGACCAGCACTGTATCCCTTAGGGGCACACTTCACAGAAGAAGGATCAGGCAGGTGTTACATCTCTGGTTACCAGAGCAGGCAGTCCTCCCCTGGTTCCTTGCAGAAGCAAATTAAACTTTGTCTACAAAAGCTCATCATATTTGGGCTGCTGAACTTCCTTTGAGGTTATCTCTGGCACCCCAGCTTTGCCGTGCTGCAGTTCAGACTCTATTCCTACCTGAAGCCAAGGATGCTCTAAAGCTCCTTCCGTCGTCAGACGCTTGCTCGGATCCACCACTAGGAGCTTCTTCACAAGGTCCAGAGCTAGGGTAACAAATTTTGGTTAGATTTCACTTGTCACCATACCAAACTACTCTGTTACACATCCCATTAGGACTAGGCATGACCTTAAGAGTATGTACCCACAAACTCTATCTGCTCTAGTTAATATTACCAAGAATTCTCTGCAGTGAAAATCTACCAGTTCTAACGCTTCAACTCTGAACTCAAGGAAAACACAACACACATTCTGCAAAACCTGCTGTAAAAACTAAACGCACCAACATGCAGCATGCCACACGGCTAGAGGGAAACTAGAGGCAAAGAGGACCTGCAGGAGAAGAGCAGGATATTCTGTCAGACGCTGTAAGGGAGCCATACCCGCGTCTGAGACATGCTTCCACTCCTTTGCAATGAAGGTGTACTCTCCGCGAGTGATCTGGTCTCTCAGAGACAGCTGAGTGTTTTGCTCATTGAATGGTGGGTACCCACACAAGCTACATGAAAGAACAAAACAAATTAACTAAAACAGGTTCTGTCACACAAATGGAGTACCCAGTTCACACGTTTTACACTACCTGCTACCACAGTGTCTTTTACACCTTCACAGTTAAACACACTCTCGCCTCCTGATAACGATTGTGAAGCAGCCAGTCTGGAGCCACGCATGCCAGTGCCTGCCCAATGAAGCTACCACCAACACAAGATCTTACCATACAAAAAGAATAACTCCTAAACTCCAGCAGTCCACCGCTCGGCTGTATCCAGCAGTCCCAAGTGAATTTAGAACCTCAGGAGCAAGATACGTGGGGGTACCACACAATGTTTTCATAAGAGAAGTTTCTCCAAGAATCTTGGATTGTCCAAAGTCTGTAATCTTGTGTTTGAAAATGGTAACATCACATTACACACTGGGATTGGTGGTACTAGAATGTGTCATACTGTAAAGACGCATTCAGTTTCTTCAAAGTCAGTTCCAGAACAACAACATGAACAAAATTCGCCCCAAATATTACAGAATACTTAATCAGTAAACGACTGAGAACGGGAGAGGGGAAGTAGGAACACTTTACATTAGCAAAAACACTCTCAGATTTGGACGTAAATAGACAGCCAGAGAATAAAGGAGTTGTAGCACAGTAGGAGAGATTGCTTCGAAGATAAGCGGTGCAGCATGTAAATCTACCTGCAAAAAACCCCATCACCCCCAAAAACCCCCAACCCTAACCTCTCCTCCCCCCAAAAACCCAGAACAAAAGCCCCCACAAGCAAACAAGAAATCCTGTCAGCCTGTGCTGTCTGAATATTTGTGGAAATGCTGTTTGGAATCCCAAAATTTAGATGCTATTTTAAAAAAGCCAACAAACATTGACAGCTGAAGCAGTGCAGACAGTGAAGTGCTCCTCAAGCACAACACTCATCAGCTGCTCTTAGAAGTGTTGTCGTATCCACAAATAGAGCATTGACATTACCAAAAAAATCCTCAGTGTTTGAAGTTACTTTGTAGTTTGTACAACTAATTCCACCTTCCCCCCCATCTTTGACTCAAGACTGAGAAGTGTGGGAAGGAATACTTCTCAATTTCTAAATGAAGACCCTATTCTTCCTTACCTTTATAAGACACATCTCTTCAGAAGATGACAGTAGCACATTCTCTGGCTTCAGATCTCGGTGTATAATTCCATTGTCATGAAGATACTGGACAGATGCAGACAGAGACACAGACCAGTAACTGACTCTGAGTGTGAGCCTCCCAATTTGTACTGCAGCAAAGGCAGGGTCACTGAAATGGCTGTGCAAGAAGCTTTTAGAGCCATGACTCTTTCTCAAAAAAACCCAGCGCCCTGAGCCCAGTCACCAAGCTTGCAAACCACTATGCTTCAACTCCCAGCATGAGCATAGTGTGTGGGCCTGGTCAGGCCTGCCACCCTGCCCATCCTGACAGCTCTACTGCCTTCAGCTCAGTAAAAGTAGCAGAGCTAAGGAGAACCAAGGCTCTGCCTTGCCTTTGCAGGAACCCTGGTTTTTCATCCTTCTCTCTTTCAGTCTTTACTATTGTGATCACACCCAAGTTCACATTTCACTTTGCAGAGGCAATGGAGTTCATCATCCCACAGCAGTGCTCACACTGGCAAACAGCAGGCTGTGGTAAGGAATCTTGTTAAACCAACTTAGTAAGAGTGCTGTGCTGATTGCTTGCACAGGTTTCAGAAGTGACAAATGACAAAAAAATTCACCTGTGTGACCTTCATGTGCAGAACCCTATTTTTCTGTGTAGAGTTCATCATTATGTACCTTTACTGCTAGCAGCATCTGATAAAAATACAACTTGCAGATGGCTTCTTTCATCTTTACTGGTCTTGACACTCTGTCATACAGTTCTCCTCCTTCCATCCTAAAGCAAAGCCAGGTAACAAGTCAGCATTTTACTTCCAAAAGATTAACCTTGTTAGATAAGCTTGCAATCAAACATTTGGCTATTCTGGCTACAGAGAAGAAATTCATTATTGCAAATGAGAGAGCAATGCCTTAGCCACAGTGCACTTGCTACTGAATTAAGTCTAATCTCCTCAGTCTTTGCTGGGAGTTGCTACAAGATTCTTGATCAGTCCCCACTTATGAGTTCAAAAAAGTAGCACCAATCCACAATACCCACAATGCCCAGTGAGCAAGCAGGGCCCAAGTGCCCTTAGAGCAGAGAGGGATTACTTGCCTGCTGATCCTAGTTCCTAGGTTGCAGAGGTTTCAAAGAACAATGAAGGCAGCAAGGAAAAAAACAAAACAAGCAAGCAAACATCTCACCCAGAGTGCAGAAACAGACATACTTTGTGGCCATGGAAAATATTTCATTTTATGCATTTGCTTTCAAACAAGTTACGTACAGTTCCAAAACAATGTAGTAGTCCTCTGCTTCAAAGAAGTTCTTGATCTTGATTAAACAAGGCTAATAAAAAAGGGAACACAAATGGACACAGATAAAAAGTAGAATTTTGTAAGAACAAAGACTATCAAGAGTTTATCACCTTAGTTTTCCTATTTCAGTACAATGGTAACCACGCCAGCTCAACAAACACTCAGCACCTCAGGCTTTGGCAAACACTTCACATTCAAGCCTGTTGTCTTACCCCCCTGTAGCTCCACACACTAACACATTCAGGTCCTGCAAGGACAGCTCCACAAGCAACCTTGCTTTCTCCAAGTGTGAGTTACCCACCTCGCATCTGCAATAGCACATTGGAAAGCCAGCAGAAGTTCACTGAGCTACACAAACTTTCTACTTCATAAATGTGAAAGAAAAATCTTTTCAGGGCAAGGGAGGATGCAGAGGGAAAGGGGATCCAAATTCCAACAACTGCCAGGGAAGTAATAACCCAATGGTTATCTGGCAGTATCTACAGAAACATGCATCAAAGATTTCTGCAGCAGTGGTTCAAGCTGAAACCTCTTCTGTGAAATTTCTTCTCACATTTACACCTCGGTTAATCAAGGTTTTAAAACCTCAAATCTGTGAAGATGCAGTGTAATCATATGAAGGAAAAGAAGGAATGTTCAATAGGTTTCTTTACAAGAAAAAGTAAAGGCATCCTCTAATGTATTTTCTAAATAGAATTGCTCTTCAGTTACTGAAGAGGTCAGTGATCGACAGAAGCACAGCAGGCAGCGAGAAGGAATAAAAATGTACAGCAGCACTCACATGATCTATTTTCTTCAGAATTTCAATTTCTGTATTGACATTGAAAGCTGGGGTCTAGTAAAAGAATCAGATATCACACTGGGTAAGACAGTGCTGTTCTGCAATAAGACACATTAGAAAGAAGAGATGGGGCCAGAAGAGCCATCATTTCACGTCCCTGGCTACTTTAGGTGACCATAGCACACAATCCTTTTCCATAAACTCATCGGGTGCCTCCAGTGAAATAAATGAACAGTCCTGCTCTCACGCCTGCAGCAAGACGTAGCTCCAGACAAGTCATTTCACTGCAGGTCAGAAATCTCCACCTATTTCCAAACTACAAAAAAAAAAAAAACCTTGGCAAGTGTGTATCAGCATTGCCCCTTAAATAAATTTCCTCCCTCCAAATTGCTTTCCCTCTGGGCTAAAACTAAACACTACTCTCTCCCAGCCTTTACTCTGCAAGGTAACATAATCAGATTCTTTTAATCTGTGGTTTAGGCTCAGCTCATGAAGTCAACCCAGCAGGTTTTTTGGTTTTTTTTTCCACTTTTTCCAATCCAAATCAATCATCTCTGAACATACAAGAGCAAAGCCATACACAGCATTCCAGATGCAGTCCTATCTCCTATCCCTGTTCTATACAATGGCATTTCTTAGTCATCACAATTCACAAAGACAGGTCTTAATCTTCATAAGAAAGTTTCTGAAGTCAGTGGTCCTGGTAACCAAATGCTCCAGGCCCAGTGCAGACGGCCAGAAGACAAAACACTCACCACCTCTCTACTGCCACTTGCCATAAACTTCCGCTTATTTATTATCTTCACTGCGACTTTGTTACAGGTGCTCTTCTCAAAGGCCAGCCTGACCTCTCCACAGGCACCACTAGCAGGGAAGCAGAGCAGAGTCAGTGCTCGCAGACACTGGTGAGCCTGCACAAGCACAGACAAGCTCAGAAATCATTCAGCGTTCAGGTAGTCTCATTAAAAACATGCTAAGGGCCACCTGGTTTTGGTGGAGGCTTTGTTTTGTTTGTTTGGGGGTTCTTTGGGGTGTTGTTTTTTAAAAGCAACAGCCCAATTAACACTTGCTAATAATTTCAGGAGATACTGAAAACAGCAGTAAAATGAATGCTTCCTACTGTGGACAGCAGGATGCTTACCTTCCCAATGTCTTTGACATGATGTATTTCTCTCTGAACTCTCTAGGGAACGCCAACTGATCATCCACCATAGGATCAGAAAACACAAACACTAGGAAGATGAGTGGAGAGCATTTTCCTGTTACTATCTTTAAAAAGGTTACAAGGAGCAGGCCAACGACTCAACAGGAGACAACGCTGCCAGCTAGAGGACAATCACAAATGCATGAAAAAGTTTACCGGTGCTATAAATGGCATCAGCTATGGGACAGCAAGGTGATCTTATCACTGAAACCTGACACCCTTGGTATCATTTCACCTCCAGCTACACTAAAGTGCTACATATGCAAGAACTCAATGTAGGGAACAAAGAGAAGTGAGAATTGGGAAGACAGATTCTGGGTGGAAAGGCAAAAACCAAGAAGCCACCCCCATCTCTCCTAATTTTTTTAACAGGTTTTTTTCATTCACCATGCAGCATCTGCCAGGTACGTGGGTCCCGTTTTCAGCTGCTCGTGAACAGCCCATTTTCCACCACCCCACAGCTACTGAAGCACATGAGTGTTTCAAAAATAGAACAGCTAAGTTTCTACTCTAGCAAGGTAGTTCCTGATGAAGCTTCTTTTAAAATTTCTTCTTTTTTCATTTTTTTTTCCCCTACCATTGAGGCGGAGAGGCGTAATTTTAATGCAAGTATCAAAACATCATTTCACAGCTCTACTTTAGCAGCACTCATGAAGGAGCTCAGCTTTCCAGAATCATTCAAAGCACTGCAGAAACAACATCTTGGTCAACACATGAAGAACCTACTTATGTTACAGTACACATTACCCTTATTAGTCGCTACAGACAGTGCAATTTCAGAGTTGTGAGTCAGCGGAAGCCTCCTCCCTTTTCCAACAAGCTCTCTATTAACGAAAGTTCCATTGGCACTGTGGTCTTCAATGTAGGCAACATAGGCATTTTTTGGACCCATTTCCTCAAAAAAGAAAAAAAATAAGGAAAGATAACAAGGGGGGAAAAAACGTAAATTCATGACAGTCTAGAGACATCTACTATCACTGGCTCGGGAAATCAGACTGCCGAGGCTGCTTCACAAATGGGGCTAATGGAGCACTGCCTGGAGTCAGGTTAAAGGAGCCAAGGTTAAGGGCAGGTAAAGCTGGACTTCCTTAGGATCCACCCCCACCAGAGCCACTCTTTCAGTTAAGCCAAGATGACAGACTACAGCTGAGCCATTCAGCACCTACCCTGAAAATCCGGAAATGCTTCTTGCTATAGTTTTGGTAGAAGCCAGTCTCAGACAATCCCAGCTTAGAAAAGCTGTAATCACAGCTTTTGTCTCGTCCAAACCAGTATTCTTCATTCACACAGTCTGCAGAGCAAAGGGAGCAATGCAGGGAGAGAACACAAAATTGCAGAAAATTACTAACTATGGCAGAACAGAACAAAGCCAAATGGCAGCAAACAGAACAGCAAAACCAGATTATTCCTGCATGGTCAAGTTTATTTGTCTTACTTTGGACAGGCACCAGGCACTATCAGCACCCTATGTGAGGCTTTTGTACTTTTGCCCTCTTTAGCAATAGCAGAGCTTTCGGTTCAGACTCATCTGATATATAAACAAAATAAGTCACGGAATGGAAAAATGAAGCAAGTAGTAAAGAACATGGAATGCCTTGGATTCCCTCCAGTTTGATCAAAGTGGTGTATCTGGATACTCAGTACAAACTCTGGGATGTAGCAGGAAACAAAGCATTACTGCAGCAGCTGCAGGTTTGTACTTGGAACTACAAGATTAGACCCTGCCTAATCTGAAAATGCACAGCCAGCAGTGAGAGCTTTCCTGAGGCACTGCAAACGCCCCAAGAGGGCACAGCCTGGACGTACCACAATTGCTGAAACCTTTTCCAAGTGCAAAGAGTCGACCCCAAGGCTGAGGAACAAACTCTTCAGACTCCTGATCCTCAGGGATTGGTGGAAGCTCCTGAGTCAGAACAGTGTCCAAAGAACTGAGGGTCCCAGAACTTGAAGAAGACTGGCTGGTACTCTGTGACCCGCTGGAAGAGGAACTCGTGGCACCTTGTGACTGCTGGGCACCCTGAGATTGCTGCGCTTCACCTGCAGTCTCTCGAGACATGTTGGCTTCAAAGAGAAGGTTTAAAAAACTAATTACTACAACAAATGAAAACCCCTGAGAAACAAAAAGGTCACGCACAGAACTGCCCATGCTCTAGTCTCTGCTGCCTTCAAACTGCCAACCCAAGTGTGCGCTGTACGCAAACCCCCGGGAATTCTGCGAACCACGCAACTTTTCCCTTTAAAGCCGGACCTGCTGTTCCTGTAGACACAGCTCAATCCTAGCCTGAAGCGTGAAGCTGAGCTCCTCGGGGCTCACACTTTGTGTCCCAGCGGCTGCTGCTCCGACAGAGCCTCCCCGCGCAGAAAGGAACCGCGGCAGCTCCTCAGGCACGAGCCCCAGAAAAGGGAAGCTCCAAAACCTTGCTGAGGCTGGAGGCAACCAGCGGAGCGGCCGCGCCGAGACCCAAGCCGGCGCCGGCTGAGGAGCCCGCTAACGCCGCTGGTAACTCACGGGCTGCCAGCCATGTGCGCACACGCGCTGCGCTGCGCGCCCCAGAACGCGCGCGGCACACCCGGCGGCTGCTACCGACAGTGGCACGAAGCAGCCGCGACCGGCACCGACTGCCCCACTAAAGCGGTGCCGCGCCCTGCGAGGGGAAGTGCCGTCTGCCGGCCGTCCCCTCCTCAGGGCTGCGTCTGCCCTGCGCCTGCCACGGCCCCGCACCCACGGCCGTTCCCGCGCCGCCTCGCAGCGGAAGCCGCGCGCTGAGCCCCCCTTTGCCGGCCCACCCGCGCGCTGTGGCCCCGTCCCTGGTGGGCGGCGCGGCCGGGCCGGGGCGAGCGGAACCCGGCCCGGAGCCGGCAACCGGA
>VWZE01005869.1:218395-251735 GCA_013396675.1 Eubucco bourcierii
GATGCAGGCGGTCCTGCGGCGGCTCGGCAGGGCGCGTTGGGTCCTGCGTCCCCCTGAGGCGGCTCCGCGCCTCCGCCGCGCCGGGCAGGGCTCCGTGCCGGCCCTGCGGTGCTGGAGCTGTGGCAGCCCCCTCCCTGTCGTCGAGGGCGCGCCCCGCTTCTGTCCCGGCTGCCGGGCCTTGCAGCCGCCGGAGCAGCGACCGGACCTCTTCCGCTTGATGGACTGGTGAGTGCCGCTGGGGCGGTCGCCGGTGCGGGCGGGCGCGAGCCTTACGCCGCTCCTGTCGCCCGCAGTGACCGCTCCTTTCGCGTCGACACGCAGCAGCTGCAGCGGCGATTCCGGAGCCTGCAGCTGGTCGTCCACCCCGATCGCTTCGGCCAGAGGCTGCCGGTGAGTGTGGGGTTGCCCGGACTGGTGGACAGGCCTCGTCGCCTGCCCCGCTCCCGCCGCCTTCTGCGTGCCGGGGTCGGGCGGCTCTGTGAAGCTAAGCGCCATCCTGCCGTCCTCCTCGTTTGTGGCCACGGCAACTGCGGGTCGGTGTCCTGTACGTAGAGGAGACTCCTGCCTACAGGTGCGGCGGAAGGTGTTCCTGAGGGGCTGCTGGGCTTCTGGAGATTGCGCACACAGTGCCCTCAGCCCTCCCTGCTTTGCACACGCGTGTCGCGAGGGCGCCGCTTCTCTGCAAGTAACGAGGGGAACTCTGTTAACTTGTGACTGCTGTTCTTGGTCCGTTTGCAGAAGGAGCGGCGTTACTCCGAACAACACTCCTCTTTGATCAACAAGGCTTACCAGACCCTCCTGAACCCTCTCAGCCGTGGCCTCTATCTAGTAAGATGCCCTTTCGGTGTTCCACCAACACTCTGTAGCTGATGGTAGCTGGCGGGGCTGCTGGCGGGGCTGCTGCTGGGCACCTAACGAATCGCACCCTAGATACCATCATTAACAGACTGATTTGTGTACCTCTGAAGGAGAGGACTATCAGATTGAAGAGAGACTAAATACAAACTTGTCTGAAAATTAACCACCTTTCCCACTATTTTCTTTAATTATACTGAGTATTATCAACTTATTTGCTGTTCATACTACACTGATTTGTGCCTCACCTCACACATTATGTTTGGCCGTGGCTCTTCCCTTGAAATTTCAGTTTAGCTCTTGGTAGCCGCCTTGACCTTTTTTTACCTTTGGTAGTCTGATTTTTGTGGTCCATCTGTATAAACCAGAATTTAGTCAGATAAAAATCTGTGTGAGAACTACTAAAGGACTTAACATTTAAGAAAATAAATCACGCTGAAACAGACATAAGAATGTGTGTTTGCCAATTCCCATTTTCTTCACCAGCTGGAGCTGCACGGAATAGAGGTGGCACAGGAGACAGACTATGATGCAGGCTCAGTGTTTCTTACGGAAATCATGGAAATTAATGAGAAATTAGCAGAGTCTAAAAATGAGGATAGCCTCCAAGAAATTGAAATCTTAATTAAAGGTAGGTTTGAGGGGTTTGTACAGAGCTCATTTACTGTGTATTGTGTCACAGGAGTCTTTCTGAAGACTTAACTTTTTCAGCACATTTCTTTTAGGATCTCTACCTTGCAGTAGTCTTGGACTGACAGACTGCAAGAGCTTCCCCTCTTAAAAAATACTGTCTTTACCAATTCATGCCACCTAAACATCAAATCTGGCTTGAGAAAAATCTGTGTGGCTGTACTCTCACAGTGGCAAAATAGGCACAGGTACTGGCCATAGAAAGCATCTGCTTCAACCTCCACAGATCACAGCAAGCAAACTGTTCTAAAAGAAGGAACAGTCAGAAGTTTAATAAAATGCTTGAGGGACTGCACCAAATGTCATTTATACAGATGCTGTATTTCTTTTATCTCCTTCACCTTAGCAGTGATTATCATCCTTATAGCATCCTTATTTCTTGTTTCTGTTGTTGGTGGTACCCAAAATGTTGAGTGTATCGGTGTATTTTATTCCTTGACATAATAGTAGTGTGCCAAAAGCAAAACTAGGATAAAAGCTAAGTACAATAGAAGAAAACTAGCAGGGTAAACTGATACACCAAAACTAAGCTGGATTTCTGGGAAGTTAGTTACTACTGACTTGCTCTGGAATTGCTTTTCATGAGTCTGTTTAAACAAAGATGCCTCTTTGAAATCATAGTTTAAAAAAACATTACAGCATTATTATGAAAAGCTCTTTAGCTCCCAGAAGACTATGAGATTAGTAATTGTTTCCCACCACAGTCAGAATGCAGTGGTATTCCTAGATGGTATGCATGCTAAATATGTAACAAAAAGTTAATAAAGTTCTTTGTTTTACAGTTAAACAAGAAGAACTGACCAAAGAAGTGGCTGCAGCATTTGAAAGAGGTAGCTGTTTCTCTTTAGCTGCCACATGTGCCACGTATCCATGCTGAAAAGACACATTCTGTCACTGTCAAATGTCAGAAATAGTGCTTAAACAGTGTGTTCTGGTTGGCATTTAGAGTAAGTACCTCTAAGCTGACCTTTGCTGATTCAGGAAATTCAGGACCTTGCACTGAAATGTTCCTCACGGCAGGAACAGTGTGCTGCCACAGAAGCACTGGCAAGAGAAGCCTCAGTGCCTTAATTACCTGGAGGTTTTAGGGACTTTGTTCTCCAACTAGTTGCCAGCAGGTGAAAAACCACCTGGCCCCAGTTGTTGAAGGATAAACTGAATTGCTGCTGTCCCTACCAGACAAAGGGTCTGTCCCCCACAAACCTTTTGCATTTTGCAGTGGTGGCAGTTGATTCAGTTACAGATTAAAAAAATAAATCTGTACTTCAGATTCCCCAGTGGCATTCCATGAGTCAGTACTCCATGGAATGCCGCAGTGCAGGCAGCAAGGGCTGTGTTGTGTGTCACTTCTGAACTGTACTTTCTAACGCCACTTGGGTAACAAAAGCACCCCAGATGAAAATAGGCAACGTGGCTTGAATGAGTGTGCAGTTATTGGTCCTGCAACAGGTGCTCATTGCAATCTTGAGATTTGCGTGGAAGATGAAAACTGAGTCTTCCCTCTATAAACCAATAATGTTTTATTTCATTTCAGATGATCTTCAAGCAGCTAAGAGGCTTCTAGCCAAAATGAAATATTTTGCAAACTTAGAGGATAAACTAAAGCAGAAGAAGATCCCTTCCTGATACTGCCGCCTTTACCGTTCAGAGCTAATGTTATTTTCAATTAAACAGCTGATTTCCCAGAGCTGGGAAAATGATGTTTGCTGCTTCTGTTTTCATTAAAAGCTGTAACTGAGAGAAGACAAAGAAATGTAAAACCCAGTGCTTGCTGTGGCGCTTCGTAGCAGATGGAATTGGGAGGTGCTTACAGCCAGGAGCAGATGGAATAGGTAAGGCAGGACTGCTGTCCTAGCAGTGACAGGTATGGCACTGAGCAATGGAGAGGCACACAAGAGCCACAGATCATTAACAATTCCTACATCTTGTCTGCTAGAGTAGGGGGAATTTATTTGAAGCTGAGAAAAAGGCTGGGACAAACCAGAGATGAAGCAGAAAGCTCATTCAGCAGGTCCTTCAGGCTCTCTGGCCTCACCACGTGTGTCCTAACACCCTGAAAAACCTCCCAACGCAGAAAAAATGTTTAAATCCACTTGTGTCCTCTCTGCTACTTACTGGACTTTATGATGCTGATCTCACTCTGCCAGGAATCAACCTTTAAACTCAAGAGGTTTTACTCTTGCAGTTTAAAGTGTTGAGATGTGAGGTTAGGGAAGCAAGTTACCCCAAACTCAACCCCCAGAAGCTGTTCATTAGTGCTAGGAAATGAGTTTTTCTGTCAGCTTGATTACAAATACCGTAATGGGTGGGTGCTGTACTGCCTGTACAGTAATAGCTGTACAGAGGGAATGAAGGAAGATGAGGAACATTCTTCACCTCTCTGAAATAAAAAATGGCAACTAAGCACCTAAACAAGGGCATTTCTAGTGCTGGTTTATCAGCAGATCCATTCTAGTTTGGGTTATAAGGCCCCAGAATATTTCATTCAGTAAAACATTAACACTGCTTTGTCATCCCAGTCTAAAGAAGGGGCTTAGAAACATATGAGTTACTGGGTCACCTGATGGAATCTTCCAGGGGAAGGAATCACTGCACACCTTTCCTGGCATTTCTGTGTCACTACAACACAGCTATATCTAAAGGAATCCTTGTATACAGAGCATCCTGTGTAACACAGGTGGTTAATAGCTCTGCAATAGATGTGTGGCAGCATTCCTGAAAGATTAGTTTGTCTTGATTAAACTTCCTCTGAACACACAGGAGGATTTAAGAAGCTACTTGGCTGTGCTGCTACGTTGCTAGTTTAGAAGAGGCTATTAATCTCATTAAGATTCTGTTACATCTGTTTAGTTACAGAGAATTTTTAAATTCATCATGAAGTTCTCTTCTTTCATTCACATCTGTTTCCTTTTTCCTGCTGTTTCTTCCAAAGTTAAGCTTGTGAAACTCTTTTTTTATTTCCAGAAAAGATTTGTTTTTTGTCTCAGGAATGACAAGGAAGATGAAAGCAGCAACTGAGGAACACTCCAGCAAGAACACCAGAAAACAATACTGCTTCAGTCCATTCTGAAAGGAAAAGTTACTTCATTGCAACATACTTCAAGCACAGTGGGGTGGGCTGGAAAATAGTGTCTCGTTTCCATCCACACCACACATTGCTGCTAAGTATTTTAATAAAAGGACTTCCCTCCTATCCTTACTTCACATGCCACTTTTTATGTATTGCAAAGCACTTGGGATTCTTCTCTTCATTGGGAAGTCATTTATTGGGAAAAAAAAAGCCACTTAAGGCCTCTCAAACAATGTTAATGATGAGGCAGCATTTTCTGGCTGGCTGGCTCACTAACGTGAGATGATTTATCATTGCCTGGAGGTCTGCAAATGCTTTACAACACTACCTTGAAAAAACCCAACTATCTTAGTGCTGAGCAGGGTTCAGCCAAGAAGAAAGGACACACATCAAGATGCCCTGCTGCCAGCATTCTGCATGCTTTGCTCTCCAGAGAAAGTGCTGAAACGGAACAAAGCTAGAAATTGAAGGCTGTGTTTATCCTGTTCAGAGCCTAGAGAAGGTGGGAACCACCTGCCCACAAGGCATTAATGTGAATCTCGCTGTCTCATTTTTCCCTAGTTTTGGTATTTTGCCTTTTTTCCTCTTTAGACCTGAGCATCAAAATTACCTCTATGCATTCTTTTTAATTTTCCTTTATCTCAGTTTATTATCTTTTTATCGATATCTACAAAATACTTAAAGAAGGACTGAATCCAGTTACTCTGGTTGAGGGGCAGAGTGCACCTGGGTAAGGGAAAAGCAGTTTGATGGAGCCTGAGAGAAGATAAAATGCTAGGGGAGACATTTGGGAAAATTTTGGACATACTTACCACAATAAAGGGAAAGAGCATCCCAATCGTGAAGAAACTAACCCAGCTAACAGCCCCTGCTATCATGTAGGCAGCAGGACGTGAGGACTGTATGAACAACTCAGCTGTCAGGGTGTTGGTTATGCCACCTGAGGATGAGGTTCAGAAATTGAATAGGTTAGCATGCCAAATGATCATCTGCAGTATGCCCCATGAGAGGAGTGGAGTGAGTTGCTCTGGAACGGGCCACTAGCTGATCTAATTCTACGGAAACCAACGTTCTTAGCAGCACATTTCTGAACCCACTTCCCACGTGCTAGGTGTCCTCCTGAGGAGTGACCATAGCAGCAGCACTGCTCAGGAAACAAAGGTCCCCTGCAAGTGTCTTGAGCTGCTGCTTGTATGACTCACCTGAACTGAAGGTCAGAACTAAGACATGCATGCACACCACTACCCCCCATAGAGCAATTCGCAACAAGCTTCAGGTTCAGGCAATGGACACCAAACTGTTCTGATGGGATTGGCTCACCTGTGCCCTTAGCCAGAGCACCAGCAGCCCTACAGCTAACACCTGCATGGCTCACACCTTGAGCTGATGTCACCCCTGGCCCCAGATTGTAAAGCACAATTGCTGTCATACCTGGTCCCAGCCCAAAGCTCAAAATGAAGGCAAATATAGCTGCCATGCTCACATAGGGCACCCATGAGTTCAGCTCCTGGAATGAGATTGGAAGGTTTACAGAATCACAAAATTAGCCAGCTTGGAAAAGACCTTTGAGGTCATCAAGTCCAACCTATCACTCAGCACCATCTAATGAACTAAACCATGTCACCAAATGCCATCTAGCCTCTTTTCAAACACTTCCAGAGACCGTGACTGCACCACCTCCCCAAGCAGCCCATTCCCATGGCCAATTACTCTTTTTCTGTGAAGAATTTTTTCCTAATATCCAGTCTAAACCTCCCTAGCACAGCTTGAGACTGTGTCCCCTTACTCTGTCACTGCTTGTGACTGTGTCCCCTTACTCTGTCACTGCTTGCCTGAGAGAAGAGACCAACCTCACCTGGCTAAAACCTCCCTTCAGGTAGTTGTAGAGGGTAATAAGGTCTCCACTGAGCATCTCTTCTCTAAGCTAAACAACTTCAGCTCCCCCAGCTGCTCCTTGCAGGGCTGTACTCCAGCCTCCTCAGCAGCCTTGGTGCCCTTCTCTGGACAAGTTCAGCATCTCAACATCTTTCTTAAATTGAGTGGCCCAGAACTGGACACAGTACTTCAGATTCTGAGAATCCACTGTTAAAAGTTTGGCTTAGAAATTACATTTCCTTTTGCTATTTTAATGCAGCCAAGACCAACAGTCACTCATGGCTGCTTGCAGCTAATTCATTTAACTGGACTGCTTCAGAGAAAATAACAATTGTTCATTTAATAGTTTAAGTGTCTTTAAAAAAACAGAATAAATGCCGTGTTGTCATCAGTTTTGTCAGCATCAAACACAGCTGGAGCTTTAAGATAAATACATGACCAAACCTTATCTGAGCACCTTCTCCTATTTTGGGGAGCCTGACTGTACAATTACCCCATCTTTCAACTGCTGTCATTTTTTTACTTAAGACACCTCTTATCTTCCAGCTTCGAGTGTCTCTCACTAGAGTCCTGTCACACAACATAAATGAGCCCTTCTTTACACCTGGTAAGTCAGGGAGAAGGTTAAAACGATGCTCCAAAAGGTCATGAGGAGATATCCCCCAATGATGAGGTATCTCCTTCCCACGTAGTCTATCAGTAAACCCTGTGGACAAGACACAGTTTCTGTTACGGTGCTGATCTCACACTTACTAATGCCCCTCAAGGAGAACGGTTCCTCTCTGTGATAGGAGAGACAACAGATTTCTACTCACACAGGTAAGGGCTGTGAGGCATTCACAAGCTCCAGTCCCGAGTGTCACATATGGGATTTTTTCTGGTGAGATCCCAGCTTGTTCAAAAATATAAGTTGCATAGAAATAAATCTGCCAACAGGAAAAAAAACCAAACAAAACAGGGTGTTCCTGGCAGTTTAACAGTCATTTGGAAACAAACACAGGGGGGCACACTAAACACACAGCTCAAGGTATTTCTTTTGTGAGTTATCAATGTGCCATAAGCAGCAAGAGTAACCTATTAAATTCATGTCCAGGTAAAATATACAGCTGTCTTCAAATACTCAACTTACTGAATAGAATGCTTCATACTCTTACAGCAAACACAATGGGATAAGCTGATCCACCCCTACTGACTTTTTCACAACAATGTGAGCACAAGCATTGAGTCACTCCTGAAAGATTTTACATACTAGAAACAGAAGTGACCAAAAAAAATATCGAGAGCAATGACACAAAGATACTCCTTCCCACTTACCCATCTCTCTGGGCTTCTCTACACGGATCCTCTGTGTGAGTAGAAGCCTGGAAACCAGAGGGGAACTAACTCCTTTAAGGTGTTGGTAGGGACGGGACCTTACCGCGTTGATCCCGCTGAGCTGCTGGCCCACAGTCATCACAATCACGGTGATCAGCTGCCATTTCACGCCGCGGTCACTGAACAACTGCCAGGGCGTCTTGGGTTTCTCCCCATCCAAGGCAGAACATTCCCGCTGGATATCTTCCATCTCCCGTCGGTACTCTGGAGAGCCATGGAATCGCTTCAGTGCTAGAAACAGAAGAAATTCTCTTGTGGTGACCTACCAACCACAGCTCCTGGGAAATCACCTCCTTCTAGAACCACCTGGCTGTGGCTAGGAGATGAAAACCTGATTTAGGAAGCTGGGAAAAAGTAATCATTACCTTTGGCACAGCTCAGCTCATCACCTCTGTCTATAAGAAGGTATCTGGGGCTTTCAGGAAACCATGGTAGGAATAAAAGTTGGGCAAATGCTGGTAAACAGCTGCTGGACAGCAACAGAGGCCAATATGCTTCTCCACCCAATAATTCCCTGAGAGAGGTGTAGAAAAAGAAGATAAAAACACAACTCCAATTAATTAGCTATTGATGACTACTCAGAAGACTTACAGGAGCAAGGTGCTCCTTCTTTGAGAGAAGTTCCTTTGTAACTAGTTACCTACGTCTTGTGAACCTCAGCAGAAAGAGGTTGGCAAAGTACCTGGCAGCCACCCTGAAATCAGGTTTCACTCAGGGAGATAAGCAGTGCTGCTTTACTTGCTGCTTCTTCCTGGTCTGGTCCTAGGCACTACTTTCAGACTTGCCAGAGCAGCATTTCCTAGCAAGGCAGGACAGTGAAAGCATGCAGACCTCATCTGAAGGTCAACAGCTTTTGAAAACCAGACAACAACTGAGGACAGAAAGGAACCCAGGAGGGCAACTGAGGCTGTTCCCAGCTGGCCTCACAAGAAGATGTCCTACACAGAAAAAAATCACTACAATTGCTGCAGTTAGAGTCAGCAGGATGAATGCTGTGGGCTATGTCAACTTTTTCAACCCAAAAGGCCTGTTGCATTTTAAATGCCGACCCCAGGCTATGCAGTCTGGAATTCATGTCCTAGCCGGGTTCTGCACCTGAGCTATCTAGTGAGATCAGCTAATTCACAAGCTAGTAACAACAGAAAAGAGAGAGGAGTCTCAGTGCTTTTGGTAAACAAAGAAAGAGGTAATATGCTGTGACTGAGGCTACTGGCAGTTGCCCTCAGGGCAGTGGAAGGACTCTAGCAGACTCCATGAAAGAAGCTTCTTGGAAGAGCTTAAGATCCAAGGCCATGCAGTCCATGCCAACATCATCTGATCTCACACGGGATAAAAACAGCAGCAGTGCTACAAGGCAGAAGTTACCAGACTTCTGCTCTCAAGTCTGTCTTCTGAACCTCCACTGTCTCCAGCCAGAAGCTGGGTGAAAATAAGAACTCAGCAACAATGTTCCTGCTTTACTGATGCTGTTCTGGCCAACCTACCTAAACTGAGAACACTTGCCTGGGGAGACAGCACAAATGGTTTGCAGCTGGAGCAAGAAGGTGACAAAAGCAAGGCTGTCACCTTCAAGGTAGACCTCTGTGAGAAGCTGACTCAGTATCACTACAGTGGCTCCAGTGAATGTTTCGCAGAGCTGCAAGGAATTGCGATTCTTTACATGCCAGTAACTCAAGGCAGAGGAAAAAAAAGCATTTCTAACCTTAAGCCAATTATTTGTCCTGTCAGAATCCCCCCAGTCAGAAAGATGGAAGTCCCCATGGCCATGCCACCTCTAAGATGTTTTGGGGCAACCTCTCCAATATACAAAGGCTGCACACAGA
Source organism: Eubucco bourcierii (assembly GCA_013396675.1). Lineage (NCBI taxonomy): Eukaryota > Metazoa > Chordata > Aves > Piciformes > Ramphastidae > Eubucco > Eubucco bourcierii. Next base: position 228,083 of record VWZE01005869.1, read on the forward strand.
TCCCAATACCTGCAACAAAATGGAAAAAAACCCCAAACATTCTCCTATTAATAAATTTTGCTTTGAAGAGAGTTACTGAAGCAAAATGTGTAGAAAATCAGACTTAGTTGCTTTCCTATTAATTTAGCCACTTTTGGATTCCAAGTTAGACTACAGACATTTTTGACTTTGCATTTACAAAGCAGCACACAAACACATGTTGTAATACTGACAGAGTCATCAGTAACAATAATTTCTCATTCACTGCAGTTTATTCAAAGTAGGAATAGGAAATGATTCACCTGAATTTATACCAATCAAAAACCTCCCAGCAATCAGCAACTCAAACAATCCTGTAGGAAAACTGATCCCCATTAAAATGGAGGCCAGAATTGCTATAATGTTATTCATCAGAAGAGCTCCTTTCCTAAAGAGGAGAGGGGGAAAAAAAACCAAATGCATTAAGAAAACAAAAAAAGCTTTCCTTTCTGGTAACATGGAAGTGGGCTTTATACAGAAGCAATGTACTATGCTTGGCAGTTCAGATATCTGATACAACTACTTACTCCTACAAAGCTCTGAAGATAAGGGTAATGCATAAACATGACAATAATGCCTGTCACAGCAAGAGCAGGAGGTTGCTCGCTCATGCTGCAGCTACACAGAAGGCACTGGAGATGCTTCTGTCCTTATGGAAGGAAGGCTTGTCATGGGCTGAGTTGAATCTGCTGCTGCTACTTAATCCCAATGCTGCCCTCTTTGCCAGCTTCACAAGGAAAGTGCTGGCTGGAACAGCTCGACCTGCACTTCAGATGGTGGCAGGAGAAGCTTCCTGTGCCCCTTGCTGCTTTCCGGGCTTGAGCTTTTCCGCTGGGCTGGCTGTGGTCAGGCAGTAAAGGAGGTCGCTGCTTCTGCTGCTCTGTTTTGCTGCACCTCTCTGCACACAGACTCAGGTCATTGTGCATTGCAGCACTGCCAGGCAAACTCTTTATCTCAACCCAGACTTGGGTTGCCCGTTACTTTCCCTCTGGTCTGTGGGGGACAGGGGCCTGTCAGAGCAGGTTGGGTTAACCCAGGATAGCCCATATCAGACCTTCCCTGGGAAGAGTGGCTTGGGAGAACAGGCTAATAAGCCAGCACAAGGCTGCATATGGGGACCTGTGTTCCCTACTGTACCACGGGTGCATGTGCCCACCTAGATAAACACAACGGAAACACCAGACTGGAGGCTGTAATTCAGGGATTGTCTTTTAAAGTCACATTGGAGCAAACTGTACAATTCTACTAGACAACTCTGCTTTGGAGTGAAAAACTTTGAGAGCTAACAAAGATACATTTTCTCACACTCTTTTTCCATTAATTTACATCCCAGTGGGAAAAAAAGCTCCTCTGTCTGCTGCTGTAACTCACCTGCCCAGCCAGATGGCCATGCTGCCTCCCATCAGGGCTCCACACAGGCCTCCAAGTGAGAATATGGAAGCAATGACAGACCAAAGAAAAGTCAGCAGACTGGGGCTGAGTGCCTCGTGATATCGACTGGTCCAGGATTCATTTAAGAACTTGTGTATATGCTGCAGCAGAAAAGAATAAGGAATGCACACCATTAGGTATAGCCCTGCAGCTCAGCACCATACCTTGTACCTCAAGCCTGAAAACCCATTCTGGGCACTAACAAAAGGTGTTATCTCAGTTGTATTAAAATCACCAAGGACTAATAGAGCCTTTCCCATCCCCTGTACATCTCAAAGACTGCTGAGCAGCTCTGCTTTTGTTCTTCCCCCTCAGGAGAGGCTGTATTCCACCAGAGAAGCAAAACCTTTCCATATACCCCTGCAAAAGAGTTCTGAGGGCCTCCTGAACAGAGGGGGAGCAGGGTGGGCGGGTAGGTCCTACTGGTTTTTAGGAACATGTCAAAACACAGAGGTCTCACATAATCTAAAAAAATTTACAGTCAGGAGACTCATTCTGACACTTGATTTAAATCTTCCTGCCTTAGCGCAATCCAACAATTCACAGTAAACCCTTAATGCAACTCTAACATTCCTCTGCCTTTCTTGCAGTATTCATGTGTCAGAACCTTTAAGCTGTTACTCTACATGCTTGTTTTCCTAGGAAAGTCTTAAACTGATGAGCATCTGTAAGCAGAGACCAGCAAAAACCTCACAGAATAACAAACCTGGACTCTCTGTTTCCAGCACATTACATCTTCTTTCACAAAGAGCTTATCTTAGCCTTTGTAAAACACATACAATGTTGTAGCAAATTCAGCTCCACGAGAAAAAAAAAAAATCAGCTGGCAGTAGAAAATAATACTAATCACTTTCACAAGATCCTCTTCAGTCATCCACAAAATATGCAGAGTCCTCAAGGCCATGGTAACAAGTAGATGGCAACGGACAATACAAGTAGTAGGGGTGTACTTGGCACTTTTACCTGATACAGAACACAGGGAACTCAGACACTACAGATGCAAGTTTTTGACTAAGATCTTTCTCAGTCATGGACAACTGTAACTATCCTTTTCTCTGCCATTCGGTGACATGAGCTAGGAACAGCTCCAAGCTGTGTCAGGGGAGGTTTAAACCTGACATTAGGAGAAATGATGGTGAGATTTTACAGAAAGGATGGTTGAAAGAGGCTCCTAGAGAGGTGGTTGATGCCCTGTCCTTAGAGGCATTGACAATGCCCTTAACGTGCTTTAGCCTTTGGTCAGGCAGTTGGTCCAGATGATCACTGTAGGTCCCTGACAACCAAAAATGTTCAGTTCTGCTCTGCACTGCTCTGTTCTTCATGTCATGGTCTGCTTTAGTCAAAGGTGTACCTGGAAGACGTTACCTTCTCAGGTAATTCTTTTAAACCAGACTTTAACAGAGGTATTTATGTGATGTACTTGGCACTTTTATCTGACACAGAATACCTCTCATGGGAGGCACTCACAAACCAATTCACACAAAACTACTCTGGAAATCAGCAAGAAGCCTTCAGATGAGAGGAAGCCTTCTTTGGCTCCTGCTGCCAGTGCAGTGAGTGCACGTCTGGCTCCTCGGCCAGCCAGCTGGGACACATTTGCTGCTGTTCAACAACCGGGTGAACCAGAGAGGGTATTTTACCTGGGTGGGTGCGTTGATAATGGAAACATTATATCCATACTGAAAGGTCCCTCCAATTCCAACAGCACAGACAGCCAGGAACAAGGTCCAGCTGGGGAGCTAGAGCACAGGAGAGAGTAACAGACATGAAAAGCAACAAGGCCTTGAGACAACATGCCTATAGTACCCAGGAAAAAATGCTGGTGAAACGCAGAGTGCATTTAGCAGCGAAAATATCTGTTTAGAAAACTACATAAACTCTCAAACATCTGCAGCAAGACTGTGGCCATGATCACTAGCACCTTTTGGAGTTGCAGCTCCAAGCACTCTCCCTGCCCTGCTGCCAGCAGTCGCTGAGCTGGGTAAACACTCTCAGAATCCCTTTTTAATGAAAGAATGTCAGAAATGTTCACGGTTGGTGCTAGAGGCACAGTGATGCAGTATGAAGATAAGCCAAACCCCAATTTCTACGGCTCACATTTCATCTGAGATGTTCAAATTAACTTTCTTTCCCCTGGTCCCTGAGCGAACCGCTGTATGTCTGGGAGCCAGCGAGTGCTACCCTGTGTTGTTTAGATCATGACAGACTGCTCACTGCTTACACCATTCTCTCCCACATTTACTGCATGCATTTTTAAGGTGTTCAACACTGATTACATAGTTACATAGCTAAATCAGAATTTAGGAACTAAAATTAATAGATGCACAGACTCTTAGCTTTTAAGGTCAACAGGAACCATAACCATGGTGTATTCTTATTTCAAGAGAGTTCAAATTGGCCATAAAAAGTTGTCCTTTGGATAAGGCCTCTGTGACAGAGATGATCTCTAGAGGCTTATACAGCATCTGGTTCTGTGATGCTCCTCAACTCCAGTTTTTACTGAAAAAAACAGTACTAAAATCCAAAAGAGACAGAAAACAAGCTATATTAAAAAAAAAAAANATCATCGACATACACCATCTAACTCCGGCTTTGTTAGGGCAGCTCCCCTCTTCCTGCCCAACGAAGTCTGATCGTTACACTCCCGTGCTGTGTCCCTCTGGGGCTTGGGCCCCGTGTCTTAGAGCATGGACAACAGTCGCATCTGTTCTCTGAGCTGCCTCGTTCCTCATCGCTCATCGGCACTTTCACCTCACTTCAGAGACACGCCACGAAAACCCCAGCGAGCATTCCACATGAAACACAAGAATCAGAAGATGTGCTTCCACAGCTTCCAGTTGGAAATGCTGCTGGTGTCTGAGGAAAACGAAATTTTAGCAGTTTGATCATCTAGTGCATTTTCATTTAAAAGTAAACGTGAAACAGACAGAGAATTTTACATTTGTGACCACTGTTAAAGCTACAAACTCTGCCGGACTCATCCCGGGGGGCCAAGGCCGTTCTGCTTACCTTGCTGTGTGTGCTAGACCCTCTCAGCAGGGGCTGGTGCTCCATTTGGAGTATGGGCAGAGTTTAATTTCCTTTGCAAAATTTAGTAAACTACACTTCAGGAATAAAAGGTGTCAAATAACTGAAGCTATTAGTGCATTAAAACATAACTTCTGCCTTCTCTCTCAAGCCACGGGGACTCTCCTCAATGGATCACGACTTGTTCATGCCTTCCGTGCCCAGCTCTCACCAGGCTTTAGAGCAGCTGTGGGGAGCTCTGCCCTGTGCAGCACCGCGCCCCAGGCACCTTCTTCGCTAAAGCCAGAGGAGAAAGCACCTGATGGGCACCCGCCAGCTCCACTTCCCGGCTCCTACAGAAGCGGACGCGGTGATTACCTGGGGCATCGGTGGCATCTCCCCGCAGCTCCCAACGGCAGAGCTCCCGTGTCCGCTGCTTCGCCGCGGCACAGCCCGCAGCGGGGAGAAGCCACGACCCCAGCTCCTCACCTGACTGGGATTTGGCTGCTCCGCGCCGGCCCGCCCTGGCCCCGCGGCCAGACGGCTGCCGGCAGGGATTAGCCGGGCCGCGGACAAAAGCTACTCTGTCTCGGCGTCCCTTCGGGAACTGAGGTCTTCCCGCCTCCGGGGAGGCCTGGACCCTCCGGCTGTCGGCGGGAATAGCCTGCCGCGCACCGGGAGCCCGCGCAGCCGCATGGCCGCCAGAGAACCGCTCCGGCTCCCGCAGGGACTCTCCGTATACCCCACGCGCTGCCGCCGCCCGGGACTACAGCTCCCGCCGCGCCCCGCGCGCTGCCGCCACCCAGGACTACAGCTCCCGCCGTGCCCTTGCCTGCCTTCTCCAAGCGCGGCGAAAGGCCTGGAAAGGACCTGGGCTGTGGCGACGTCGTCCAGCCCCGGGCCCGGCCCGGCCCGGCGGTAAGCTCTCCGCAGGCTTACGGGCAGCTGCTGTGGCAGCGGGACGGGGCAGGCTGGACCGCAGTAGACCCCGGGGCGGGCGGGCGGCGTTGCCGCGGACCAGGGTCTTTTGCGTCGTCCACCAGCGCCGCTCTGCGCGGCCTCCGGGCGGAGCGCCACGGGCAGGGCCGGCAGCGGGCGAGCGGCCACGGGCCGGGGCGTGCTCGGCTCAGAGGACGGGAGTCGTTCATGTTCTCTCTCTCTCTCCAGCGGCAGGAAATGGCAGCGCTGGGCAGATCCTGTCAGGGCATCCCCTCCGGCCCCGCCATGGAGTTGCCCCAGGTGCCCGCCATGGCCCCTGACCGTCACGGCCCGGCGGCAGCTGTGCGGAACGACCCGCAGCCCGGAGCCTTCGGCCACGGCCGTCTGCAGCCGCCCATGGTAATAATGGCAGGGAACGGAAACGACGGCGGCGGCTCCTCCGGCCTGTACTTGCAAAGCAGCTTCGACGCTGCCTCCCTGGCTGCCCTCGGGAGTTACGAGGAAGGGCTGCCGGTGGCCCCGGTGGGCTCCTTCACGACACGCCCGCACGGCCTGCACCTGCAGCCGGGCCACGGCCAGTAAGTGCCAGAGCACCTTTACCGGACAGTGAAGGAGGAGGCGTTCCACGCGCACCGGCAGCGTGACACGGGCAGGCTAGGCTCAGCTTGCCCCCGTAGCGTTTCGTGTGTGCAGACCTGTGCTGGTCTGCATGCCTGCCAGAGTGGGCTTGTGCTGTACTCGTCTTGCCGCCTTGAAGTTTCTGGGAGGGGGGTGAAGGAGCATTCAGAAGGAAAGAGATGTGATTAGGATCACCAACCTCTTGACGCGGTTTTAAGCTCATGTACTTTTTTTTTCATTTTTAAAAAATGCACTGTTTCTCATAAGCACAACATACTGAAATTGTACCGTAAAAAGCTGTTGCTTGGTCCTTGGTTTAGCTCGAGCATGTCACCCTGAGGCAGTGTATTAAGAGACTGAAGTTGTATCGCACCTTGCTTCGCGACTCATTTGAATTGAAGCAAAAATTGATCTTGCTCCTCCTGGGAAAGATAATTTCTTGGTTTTTGTGTTGTTTAGCACAGAATTCTGCTTGGAGAACTGAGTAATTACAGCTTTCTTTAACTTTCTGTATAACAAAATGCTTGTTTATTGGCCAGAGCTTCCATTCACTTCACAGCTGCTGACATACTGTGACTGTGGCTCTTAGCTGTATGTGGCATTTTAAAAGAGAGGGAAATATTGTTTATAAACATCAGTGTCACTGGAAGATGTAATTAGAAGGTAAATAACTATTTGTTTTTCTTCTACAGTGTCTCTGTTCGCTGTGGAAAGAAGCATAAACTAGAAGAAGAGGCAGAAGGGTAAACTAAATTTGTCTTTTATGGCCTATCTTAAGCTGCCTTTTTTTTTTTTTTTTTTTTTTTTTTTTTCCCCTCTCTGACTATCCGAGTGCATATCATCTAAAGCTCACACAGGAAGGGAGCTTCTGTTGTTTCCATTTAGCTCTTTCCCATAATTGCACATGAGCCCAAATCCATTTCAGTTAATTAGTTCTGTAGCACTGGTTTTCTTGCATGAGCATGCAGGGTTTTCATCAGAGCAGTGTGGGTTTGTTTTCTTTGTGGAGATTGCATTTCCATCACGTGTCTAGGCTTTTCCAACACCCTCACTTTTCTGCATGGATTTGTCCTGCAGAATGCCACCTTTCTCTGGTAACAGTTGTAAACTTATTTGTTTTCTAGTTGTCCTGTGCGGAAGAAGAGGCTGACAGGAGCCAAAAATTGCCCTTTGAATCCCAGCACTGAAGAATGGATTCTCTGTGCAGGTCAGGAGGCAGCTGGGGAGGTAGCAAGTCAGTGTGGTGGCAGCGGTCCTGGACCTGCCATGTTAGAAATTCCCTGTGAAGAAATGGATCAGACAATGGGGGAACAGCAATGCGAGGTTGCTCGCAGGAAGCTTCGGGAGATTGAGGACAGGTAAATGCAGGGGTTCAGCAGACTGGCTTTGAGCTTTCCCTTTTTGGTGGGTGTTAAAGGGTTCATCCAGCACTTAGCAGTGTGATAACACTGCTGTAAGTCTTCTGTGCAGGGTATCTTTTTTGCAGGCTGCCTGTGATCTGAAGGTGGTGGTGCCAGAGAAAGAGATGCTAAACAGAGAGCCACCTTTTGGTGTCAGTATGACATAATTGGGGTTTACGCTCTTTTGTGGGTATCCAGAGCTCAAATTTTAACTGATGTTACCTGATCAGACTTAAGCTTAGCTTTTTTCCCCACTGTGTGTTCTGTGATTGATGCTTCTAAGTGCTCGAGAAAGACGTGTGTTTGTCAGCATAGAGAGCAACGTGAACCAGAGAGCTCTGCATCCATGCAGCGAGACGGAGCTTCGCCTTGCTGCTGAACACCAGAGAGCCTGGTGCTGGGGTGCTGGGGTGGCTGTGGGCAGTCCGTTACAGTCACTATATAAATGTTATGTGCATTTTTGCCTTTGAAAGATTTCTGGGAGTGTCACACGTAGATCTCAGCTGATTACAGCTGAGCTAGTGTGCCAAAAGATCTGAAATGACCACTGTTGGCAGTCGTTTGAAGAGCCAGAAGTTATATAAATTACAAAACAAGATTTTTTTTTATTTAGATGATTACTCCATAGATGATGTGTGAAGGGAATCAAGGTTCATTTTGTCCTGGGTAATCAAGAGTAGTGATGTATGTCTTTATTACTGGTCATATCTGATTTACAAAGTCTGCTTTGGACCTCTTGGAGGATTGTTCCCCATTCTTCCCAGCTACTGCTGAATTTTCTTTACAAGTTTTATGAAAACAAAGGACATGCCTCCAGCTTGTTGTAAATGTCTTCAACTTCCCATGCCATTTTAATCTCTGACGTCAGTAAAGGTTGAGAGCTGTACTCAGTGGCTTTTCAGCAAGGCTCAAATGGAGCAGGCAAAGCCACTGCATGGCTGAGGCTCTCTCCTGTGGCATGGCTGAACCTTACAGCTCCCCTGAAGGGAATCCATTGGTTTGCTTTGCGCACTGCTGGGTGATGCACATGGCCAGCTCAGGTACCAGAAGTGGCACAGCTGCTCCAGTGCTGCTGTGCCACAGCTGTTCTTAGGGTGCTTGGCCCAGGAGATCCAGGTCAGCATGGCCCCGCTGCTTCTGGTACCAGCCGAGGTCGGGTCCGCTCCGCACAGCGCAGCGCACCTAGATGTAACTGTAGTCTGCAGTGGATGTGCCTGCTAACAGTGTGCTCAATAGTGTTTATCTCCCTCTTCCCCCTCCGTTCCTAGGATAATTGATGAAGATGAGGAAGTTCATGCTGATGGAAATGTTAGCAATCTGCCCACTCTTATCCTGTCAGATACCCTTAAAAAAGGGATGAAGAGGGATTTTGGTGAAGTCCTGACAAAGAAAATAATAGAATCTATGTAAGTTCTGGAGGAAATCATGTACTATGTAGTTACACATGCAAATGAGAAGAGAGACGCACTCTCATGTTTGTGGAGATGTCTTTAATCACTGCATGATGCAGCCAGGGTTGTGGAACAGACCATTTATCTGGTCAAAAATAGGAAAAGCTGTCACGATGTAAGAGAGAAGTAAGTGTAACAGTAGTGGTCATCAGGCTGCCTGCTTTGTAATCCTCATTTGTTGAATACTCCATTCTCTCTCAACATGTACGTATGTGAGTTTCCGAAAGAAGGTCTTGAAGTGTGACTGACAGTGGTCATCAAAAGAGCAAAAGAGAGGAGAGAAAATGCAGGGTTAGAACTAGAAGTAATGGAATTAGTTAAGGAAGAGGAAACCTAGTAGAGAAAAGGGAAGAAAAAAAAAAAAGAATTCTGGAATATAGTTCCAGGCTAGTACAGAGAGTGAAGATAATTGCTGGTCTTCTGCATTTAGTAGTTGTGATTGGAGAACTTAGAACTTAACTGAGCCTCTCTCCCTTCTTAGGAGCCGTCCCTCGATGGAGCTGGTGCTTTGGAAACCTCTTCCTGAATTTCTCACAGATAAACTAAAGTCTGTTTCTGTTAAGAACATGAAGGAGCAAAGTACAGAAGGGTGTCAAGCTAAACAGTCAGCACCAAGAGCTGCTTTTGACCCACAAACTGACACATTCCCTGAATCACAACAGACTGCCATGTCTCCAGATCCATATGCTAGTTTGGGAATCTCTGGGTGTGCAGAAGAAGAAATGGAGTTGTAGATGCCAGAATTTAGGAAGTGGTGAGCTTCTGATGGCTTTTCTTGGTGTTTTTTGATTCCCACTTTCTTCCTGGTTTGATGTGTAAATCTGAAGTTTTACTATTTGTTTGTTTTTCCTCCTAACAATCCTAAGAACAGGGATTGGCCAGATACAACTCAGTGAAATTGACACCCTCCAAGATTGCTGTACTCCAGTTTGGTAAATAGTCTTGTTTTTACTGAGAAGGTAATCCAGAGGCCTTCGGAATGCAGATGTGGCTTTTCCATCTTGCTTAATGGTGAAATATCCTCTTAACTGTCCTTAGTAAAGTATAAAATCCAAATACTGAATGTAACTGTGGCTTAAGCCACATCTTTCGCTTACTGAGCCACTAAGACTTTGGTCCACATGCTATACTTGGTCAGTTAGTTTAGTCTGAGTCACAAAAAGGTATGGAAAGGAAGAAATAATTTCAAGTCCAGTCACAGCTAGAAAGCAATCCCTATGGAAATGCAGCTTTTCACACTGCCCCATCTGTGGCTGATTTGTACTTGATGCAAACTGAGGATTTGTACTTGATGCAGACAGATGTAGAAATGGAACATTCTGCAGTGTGATAGAGAAGGGAGTGAAAGCTGGGATAAGCCTCGTGGTTTGTAGAAACTCAAACCAGCTACTGACCTGCAAAATAAAAATACTTAACTTCAGTCATTTCTGGGTCATTGGCTTCTAAATTGTGGGGCTTTTATGCTCCCCTCCTCACACAATAGTCTGAAGAAAAGCACTTCTCAGTTGACTGACCTTGTGCTGTAGATCCTTGTGTGCATCAGCTGGAAGTCAGTTGAACACTTACCTAAATGGCTTGCTTTCGTTGTTTAAACATAGTAAGTTCATCAGGAACAGGGAGCTGACTTGCTCTGGGATGAAGAGAGTCAAATTCTGGTTGTCTGTAACCAAGCCCCAGGTTTTGAGACTGCTGGTGGTGAAGTGTCTTCCCCTAAGGGACTCTAGACTTAAGCCAGAACACGTGCCGTTACCATAAATGACATAGCTCATACAGAAGTATGCCAAAGGAATTTTGTACCCTGCTTGGAGTGTTAAGGAATCTTCAATGAGTTATTGCTTGCACCTTTCCTTAATGCACAACAGTTCATCATGCTTAAAACCCTTAAAGTCGAGTCTTCTCTGAGAAAGCTCAAGGGCTTAAAAGCTGTGTATGAGTTGAGGCTTTTCCTGAGCAATCCCTCTCCATGTGATAGGCTCTGCTCAGAGTTGTGTCGCAGTCTGGTTTTCGTATCTGCCTAAGGTAAAGCAAGCAAGCACACAGCAGTGCAGCTGTTTGTGTGAGAGATCTGTTCTTCCTCTGCATGGCTCATGAGTGATCTTTGTGATGATACTCTTTACTCTTGGAGAACCCAGAGGTGGTACTTCAGAACTGAGCTTCTCTTCCTGCAGTCATCATTTCTTTTCTCCTGGCTTACAGCAGCAGCTTTGTTCAGAGGATGCCCTGTTTGTTAAGCCCTATCTGTCTTGCTGTTCCTGTCCTTGCCAGGACATGGCAGAGCTTCACTAAACCCATTCCAACATTTGAATAGGTACTGCTCTGGAAAGTAGTGTATAACTACCGTTCTGGAAGCTTTGTTAGCTTGGAGAATGTGTGCAGCTTTATCTTGCCATTATGGCCAATTTTGTTTCAGGATCTGCCATATATCTCTTGCATGTGCTATGCAAATTTTTTTTCCCTGTATTTTTATTAAGCTACCAAACATCCTTAAAAATTCACAGCCTCTGTGCTACATTGCTTGAACCTAAAGCAATGCAGTCTGGAGAAGGCTGTAGTCACAATGAATAGAAAATGTGAGGCCTCCACAGGATTATGGTGAAAGTTCCACATTGAAAGTGTTTTAGTTGACAGCTCTGAATCCTAAATAAGCCAAACAGGAAGGATTAAACAAATTGATTGAACCACCTCAGCAACACTAAAATTTTAAGAGAATATGTAGAAAACTGGGGTAGACCTTAATGTGTCAAATTTACATTTTCCTCTTAAAAATAACAAGGCAAATGTGCAGATTGCTTCCAGGCACACTTTTCTCTTGTTACATTTGTACCAAAGGTTGACTTCCAGAGGTGCATTTTCTCTTAGTCATTTGACGTTAATGTGGCATCACTGACCCCTGTTATTCTGCCTCCTGAAACAGGAATGTTCTTCTGGGCTGCTGTCAAAGACAGATGGGAAAAACTATCCAAGCAATTTGCTTTGGTAGAAAATTTTTTGGTTTTTTCTGGTCATAATTAATTTCTTCCCTTTTATTAGGAGAGAACAGGGTTCAATCACTTAAAATTGATGGAGGAGAGCAGGAACTGAGTGCCCAGGAAGACTGAGAGTCTTGCTATTGCAGTCATTTGGAGAGGATAAAGAGAGAACAAGTTTCTGGGTGTTTTCAGACTTGTGTGTTTGTAACAGTTCCATTTGTCATTGGCTTCCTTGAAAGACTGCCTTTGCTGCTGTCTACAGGCAGGCTGGCAAATGTAATGCAGTGTTAGGGAAAAAGTTTATTTTGAATTACAGAAGATCTGATTCTGGTCTGTCTTCTCTTGGGACCAAATCACCCTTTGTATGTCAGTTTTCAATAAATTTTCTAAAATATTTTGTAGATGGCTGTGTTTCATTCCTGATAGAAGGTAAAACCTCCAGAGCTTTGTCCAGACCCTCAGCCAGAGGGTAAAGCATTCTGCTAACCTAAGAATTCAAATTGAACTGCATGTCACTTCTTTCCCTCAATGTGACCATCTGGGCAGGTGGGACAGCAGCGGGTGGAACAGAGCTAAAGCCACCAGAAAGGAAATGTTGCTGTAAATCTGTACTGCCCCAAAGGCCTCTAACAAAGCATGGATGTACCAAAAGGTGGTGCTGTAGCTTGTTTTCAGGTCTTTCATTTTACAGCAGACTGACATTAAGGAAGCCTACCTTGCTTAGACCTGTATAAAAGCAGGAGATGCTCAAGGGGAGTTTTAAAACTAATTCAAATGTTAAGAATCTATTGCAATGTAACACTTTGCTCTGTTGTTCAACAGCTTCTGTTCAGGAGGTTTTCAAGCAGCCAAAGACTAAAGATGAGGGTGCTAGACCTTTTGTTCTCAAAAGGAGGGAAAAAATAGCACTTTAGATTTATGTTAAAAATTATGAAAACTTATGAGACATTAAGGCCAGGTCAAACACTCAAACTGTACTGTGGATTTAGACAAGACTTAAATGTTTTGCCAATGTAGCACTGGAGAGAGGAAAAAAAAAGGTGTAAGACATGACCCATTCAGGACTGTGTATGGCTCTTAGTTGTCTGAGTCTTCGTAGGATGTGCCTGGGAGACTCCGGAGATAGAAAGAGGATCTCAGTTAAAAGACAGTTTATTTTGCCATGGAACTGCACCTGGGCATGCATGAGTTTACTAGAGCAGGTGTGTGGCTTCCCTCACAGACAGATTTAGTCACACACAGAGGTAACCATCCATGCTTGGCACAAGGCAGTTAGGCCTTTGACAGAAGGCAGCAGGGTTAGCAAGCAGTCACCTCAAGGCAGCATGCTGCAGAAGTGAAGTTTGCTCCCTGTGTTACTCATCCCTCTGCTGCATCACCTTTGCCTGATTTAACTTAGCAGCTCTGCTCTCCTCTCCAGGAAGAGCTCAGACAAAAATCCTCTGATGACAGTTAAATCTCACGCTTAAGCCTGTAGATGTTGATGTACTCTAAGTGTTTTGAAACCCAGCAGCATCTCTGGACTTGATTCTGGCGAAACCCACTAGCTGTTAGGCTTCCAGACATCCAAGAACTAGGCAAGTGCTTTTAGTGGGGGAGATCTCAGTATAGTAGGAGCTTGCCTTTGGAACCTAATGCTACCAATAAGTGAGGATGAAACAGCCAGGAAATACCTGTAGCTGTGAAGTTGGAAAAGGGAAGCAAACCAGTGCAAGTGCTACACTATACAGTTCCATCATCTGCTGGGCTTAGCCAGCCTTGAGCATCAGCCTATTAAACAGCATCCAATGCAAAGTCCGATGGAAATGTGACTGTTAAAGCATCTTCCCTGAGCATTTGAGATTAAAAATGTGTTGCTGCTACACTTAAAGTGCTCAGTTTAGTCAGAGTAGCTCACCTTGGTGCACAGGAACTGCAATTCTAAACACCACAAACAATATGGTTTTGAGAAATCCATGAGAACCTGAGATACCTTAAAGGGAGACAGTACACAGCACCAAAAAGTCCACTTCTACAGCTGGGATCAAACAAGAGCAAGGAAGTTCCTTGCAGAACAGGCTCTCTGCAGCAACCAGGTCACAGACAGCAAGTCCACAAGAACACAAACCTGGCTCAGGAGTGCTACAGCACTCAGCAGGAACAGCTACTGCAGTTGCTGTGGTTACTTCTATTGTGCTAGCTTTTAGAGGCCAGATGTGAAAACAGAATAAAACAGCTGCACATCTTTGTTGTGCAAGTCTCAACTTTCCTCTAGCCGCAGGGAAGGTGTCTGAAGATCAGCTTTTGTGCAGGTGCTATTTTCAGTTGCTCATACTCATGCCCACGTCTTTGACTTCCAGGCTAGAAAGCATAAAGCTGAGTTTTAAAAAAGTGAAGCTTCTTTTTACACTACTCCTGCTGTACCTTAATTTCATACTACATTTAAATACTACTGACAAAAATAATGCAGAACTAGGATCCAGTTATCACTTGTCCCTCTGTTTTCTGGCCTCACAACAATTTATTATGTACTGAAGGGTCCTCTTGCAGTTCATTCTATTTTCCAGCTTGAAAGTAAAGCAACTTCATCTGATTACTTACAGGTGAGTTTTATCTAAGTTCCCACTGTATTGCACACCTGTGGTTTTTACTTCAGTCATCCACTAGGATGCTTTATTACACCAAGCTAGGTTACTCAGGTTTGTAACCTCGAGCATGCCTACCACCTTGACCCTCCCCCTGTCCCACCCCTGTTTCCTGCCCTCCCTGGTGCAAAGTCATTTTACTCAAAGTTTAACACAAGGACTGAAATAGTGCCAAAACCAAGAACAGTTGTGCTGGGACAGCTTCCACATTCACGATTTCAGCAGCATCAGATGCTCCCAGAAAGCAGCTGAAGCATCCAGCTGTGTGCATCATGGAAATGTCTCTGGGCTGATACAAGAATAAAACATTGAGACTCATCTATTAAAAACTCTTTCAAACTTTGCAAGGCCCCTCCCCACCGAGATCCAAGGCAAAACAGGGTCAGTGAGCTGCACTGCACTTTAATTGCACCAATAAAGTTAAGTGTGAAACAGAGAAAGCAACTCCACATAGCAAATGGAAACCAAGCACTTACACAGTCAATCTGAGAGACATGCAGACTATTTAGTCTCAACCCAGCTGTTCATGCACAGATCCCACTGCCACTTTTGGTTAAAATTATTTTGAATGCAAACCAAATGTTTGCTTTTAGGTTCATGTAGAATTGGCAAGTAGTTGAGAAACAAGCTTTCCTCCCTCCCCTGATGGGAGGGGAGGGCAAGACTGCATAGGTGATCTCATACCAGTAGAAAAGCATTGGCCATCACCCCTCTACTAGCAGGGGTTGAAATGAGCACCACTTTCCCGAACACTTGATTCCCTCCCTCCCCCAACAAAGGGGCAGATCCTGCTCTTCTGCCAGGACAGCTATGCAATGGGCATTAACATTACTGAGTTAGACACTGATCAGCTGGGGAAAGAGTTCATTGGCAAAGCTATCCTCCCAAGCCTGGTCAGTGGCAAGTGGAGAGGACATGTCGCTGAAGGGTGACAGGGACCCATCATACCCAGAGTCACTACAGGCATCCAAAAGATAGTTTGAGGCTGCAGGGCTACAATGAGAGGAAAGCAGGTGAGAGAAACCCAGTTCAGGCATGAAGCTGTCTACAGGTTCCTCTTTCACAGATACTGGGACCTCAGGGACAGCTTTGTCTTCAGATGGAGAGAGAGATACTTCTTCAATTTTCACTAGCATACTGGTTTGGTTGCCCATCTTAACAGGAATCTCTAGCATTAGGGGCTTTGTGTACACGTGATCAAACCTTATCAGTTCATTAATGGCCTCCAGCTTGGCTGATGGGGACCCCAAAGAAGGAGAGGGGGAGGGTGGTATGGAATTTGTTTCTCCACAGATCTCTTCCTCCAGCTTCTGCAGGCAGGTTGACTCCGGATCAGCATATTTGAGAAACATGTCTGGGTCCAGATTGTCCAGAAAGCCCAAGAGCAGATCAGACTGCAGAACGAAACACTGTTTTAGAAAGACAGCCTACTACTGTTACAGCAAAACACCAGCTGTGGCAATTATTAACCCTCAACTGGAAATTAAAGTCTGCTAACATAATCCAAGAACTAGAACAGAAAATCATCAAAACAGGCAAGAAAGGCAATTAATTATTTTCCAGAAAAATCTGTCCATGAAAGGCACAGCCAATCACTACGGAATTCTACACACATTTGAATACTCAGAGCCTCTGTTAGAAACTCCAACTTCTCAGGGATATCAGGTACCACAGCGTCCGCTGGCTTCACACTACAAGTAGCAGAGCTTTGCTTCAGACCTATCCTTGCATTCCTGGAAGCGATTCATCAGGGACAAGCTCCAGGTCTGACCAGCAGTGCCAAGCAATCAATTCTGTTTTCAAGAACAGCAGGCGCAGAGTATGCTCCTGGTATTTGTACATGCTTGCAAGGAGCTGAAAGACTGCTTCAGGAAATATCCCCCAACATTTCATGGAAACTGGACTTGAGTAAGCTGCACAAACTCCTGTGCATACCAAACACAGCTACTTTAAGCCATAAATACAGTATTCCAAGTGCAGAAAATCTGATGACTTTGTATCATGAAGTTATGATGCTAGTGTTATGTCCACACTGATTGTACTTTGACAAGCATTCTGCATAGGACTGTGGGTGCTCACCTCTGAGTCTGAAGAGTCACTGCCATCAGAATCCATGTGAAAGTGATCAGAAATGGTGACTGCTGGGCCTGCACCTGCTGCAGAGGAACACGTAGTCTGAGTGCTGCGGACTCAGCGGACCCGGTCACCAACCTAATCTCATCCACCTGTGATTCCTCCACAAACTGTATCAAGGGCAAAAGAAAAAGTTCCAGTCAGCCACCAGCAATGTTCTGGGCAGACAGCACAGTACAGAATTCTGAAGATCATGCTCTTCCAACAAAGGCATCAGAATCAGATTCCCCACCTGCTTGTGCAGCAAGAATCTGAAGGTAATGCCACCTCTAATCTGGCTCAACCTTCCATTGATTTGCAGATATTTTGTTTACCATTTTCAAACGGGAACCTGACTTCCCCACCCCCCACTGGAGTCCTATCCTCTTCAGACAAGCATATGCAACTGTAATTGCATATAACTGCAGTTACCACCGCACTTCTACAAAGTATGGTAGAAAAGGTGATGAAATAGCCTTGGAACCTCGCCGCCGCCACCCACCCCAACCACCACACCGACTTCGGGCTCTGTCAGACCCGCGGGAAGAGGCCAGCAGGCTTCCGCCGGGAGTATTCGTCCCCGCCCACTGCCACGCAGCTCCCTCGGACGTGAGTAGTTCCTGCCAGGTGGCGCCCAGGAGAGTGAGACCGGCGACAGAAGGCTCACCTTGGATTCGTTCTCCTCCTCCATCTTCAGAGCATCTAGACCCAGGCGGCAGCGGAGCTCCTGGTTCTCCAGGGTGAGGTTACACGTCCTCTCCCGCAGCAGCTGGTTTTCCAGGAGCAGCTTCTGATTCTGCGGAGCTACCAGTGAGCCAGGGAGACCGCAGCGCGGGCCGCTCCCGTCTCGCGGGCCCACCCAGTGTCTCAACCCGGCCCCATACCTCCTCCTCCAGTTCCACCACCTGCTGCTCCAGCTCCGTCATCCGCGCCTTCTTCCTGTCCCGGGCGCTCTGCGCCGCCACGCGGTTCTTCAGCTTCCTAAGGGACAGCACAGGGCAGGGCGACCGCCGGCGCGGTAACACCCTGCGGACAGACGCCACGCACAGCGCTGCAGCCGGGCGGTCCCACTCACCTGCGCAGCGCCTTCTCCTCCGGGCTCAGATGGGTGAGCCTTTGCCGCTTGCGGGCCGGCTGCGGGGCCTCCAGGCCCGTGGGGCTAGAGGTGGCTCCTGCGGGCAGGACAACGGAGAGCTGCCGACTCGCCGCGGGGCCGGAGGGCTCAGCCACTTCACCCGAGATGAGAAGCAGCCGCGGGGCCGCGGCACCGGGCAGCGCTGCCATAGCCAGAGCAGCAGGACTGCGCACCAAACGCCGCTCGGCGCCACAACTTGCAGCGCTCTCTACCCTTCGTGGCCCCGCCCGGATTTCTACCATCGTGGCTCTTCCTGATTGGTCGGGGCGGCGTGACGTTGCTCCCAGACTAGCGTGTGATTGGCTTGCGGCTCAAAGCAAGCGGGGAAACTAATTGCATCAGATGAGGGGCGGAGGTCGGGAGTCGCTAGAGCTTGTGGCGGGCTGCGCTGCTGCGCTGCTGCGCTGCTGCGCTGCTGCGCTGCTGCGCTGCTGCGCTGCTGCGCTGCTGCGCTGCTGCGCTGCTGCGCTGCTGCGCTGCTGCGCTGCTGCGCTGCTGCGCNGTACTGGCGGGGACCGTGCCCGGTCAGAGGTGGCAGTTAAAGGTCTCTTGGCCACCCTCCCAGAGGCGAGCGTCCTAAAGCTGTCCTGAGCAGAACCCGAGGGAGAAGTACAACTTCCGTGGGCACACGAGTGCCAAGAATGGAGCTATCGCAGATGCCGTGAGTTTGGGCTAAGAACTGAGCTAAAAAGAATCAGAGGCAGCGAGGAAGTCAGTGAGCGATGAGTTGCAGAGAGCATGCAGAAATACCTGAGGTTTGTCCTCTGAGCCCAGCTTGTTCCTCAAGAGCAGCAGTTGTGTGTGAGATGAAGCAATCTGTGTACTTCCAGGGCTGTCTAGTGAAGAACATCACCATACCACAACGGGTCAGTGGCAGACCTGAAAAGGTTTGGGCCCAGACAAGGCCATGTTGTGCAGGGGAAGGCTGCAGGAGCAGTGCACATGGGCAGGCCCCTGTGCATCATGCCAGCAACCGGCAGCGATGTCGCAACTGGCCTCAGCTCAGTGCCTGACCCTTCCCGTGCTTTGCAGGTGGCAGTTGCACATGACCTGAGTGGCTATGAAATATTGAAACTTTACCTACTTTCATTTAATTCTGCAATCTGTTGTCACACCGAAGTGAGATTAATGAAATTAAGTGGTAAAGGACAGACATGGGCTTTAGGAGCTGGGGGGCACCAGGGTGCTGTCTTGGCAGCACCCCAGCAGTGGAATTCTGCCAGGCTTTCATGATACAAAGAGCAAACTGTGTCTGTGAGTTTGTGTTTGTTCTTTCCCTGCTCATTGCAGCATGACATTCAGTTAAGGGGGGGAGTTCACCTTTCTACTTGGACAGCTTTGTGAAAAACCCCATGACTTTTGATAAGCCCTTCAGGCTGAGTGCGCAAATGTTGTTGGATCTGATTTCCACCATTGAAAACTAACAAAATGCAGGTCCAGTAATAATACCTTTTTCTGATTTGAGGGTGGCAAGAGTCTGGAATAGGCTGCTGTGGATGCCTCCTGCCTGGGGTGTTGAAGGCCAGGTTGAATGAGGCCTTGATCAGTTGAGTCTAGTTGAGAGGTGTCCCTGCCCATGGCAGGGAGGTTGGAGCAGATGATCTCTGAGGTCCTTTCCAACCTGAGCCGTTCTAGGATACTCTGGTCTCTTTTGTACAGCAAACTGCCTCTGCTTGTGCTGCTTTGTGATATTCATGGCCTTGCTCTTGAGACCAGCTGTGATGTCATTTGCTGTATGGGTATTTGGATTTCTTTCCATTGTGGCAAAAAAAACCCCTTTCTGTGATTTCATTTTCCTGTTTAATTTTATACAGAACCAGGGCACGAGCAGTTTCTTGTTTTGCAACAAACAATTGTGATCATTAATAAACTAAGTGCAAGGACATGTACATTGGAAGCAGCGGATGAGGCGTGTCGCAGTGATGTGTGACCATGCACAAAACCAGAAGGTGCCCTTGGCACCAATGGTGTCCGCTCTTACTGAATACAGCAATGGCATCTGTTATATCTGCAGCTGGCAAAGGAAGGGCCTGGCACCCTGCAATCTTGTTGTTTTAGCAGTGTTGGTAAGACTTGGTGTGGTATAGTGTCTGAGAATGTTTAGGCTCACAGATACTGTGTTACTGCTATTAAGATACATAAAGTCTTTTATTAGATATATGGTTAGGTCACTGGATAAGAGCAGCAAAGAAAAGTTCTACAAAGCTGGTCTTGAGTTGACGCTCATTCAGAAAGCTGTAATTGAAAGACTTCAAGTTTAATTCTTACTTCCACCTCTGTTTTATTGGTTGGGTTTTTTAAAATTTTTTCAAAATCTCTGTTTACACTTTCTGTTTTCTCCATTTTTCTTTTTTTCAGTTGATGTAGTCAAGGCCAAGATTCACATGACAGCGCTCTTGTTACTCAAGAATGCTTCTCACTCTGCCTTTCAGTTCAGCACCATTATCCATCCAAAGGATGTGCTGCTGAGGATACTGTTGGTTCTCCTGCCAGAAACATTAGTTCCTGCTAATGCAGCTTTCCTGTCTGTTCCAAGTGGCCAACCCATCAAAGGAAACAGCTTTGTTCAAGAAATATGTGTCTAACAAAGGCTTTGCCCTTCTATACTATCTGATACAGAGAAAGAAATTAGTCGAATGCCATCTATTTATGAAAAAGGGAGAGCAGAGAAGGAAAAGAAAATGGAAGAATAGAGTGTAAAGACAGTTTGACTAAAAGGCATAGTCTGAGAAACAGTTTGTTTGCCCAGTGTGTGTCTTGAAAACACCTGGAAAGTGGCCTCAGGCCTCAAGCTTGTGTCAACAGCTGGACTATTCCCAGAACTGTATCATTAGCTGAATAAATGAGAAGGGGAACTGCCTGTAGCATAAAATGAGGTTGTTTCAAGCCTGTAGTGTTTGTAATGACAGAAAGTAACCCTCACCTTTCTGTAAGAGACTCCGCTGACCTAACTGCTGAGCTCCTTGTCTGCTGAACAGGGGAAGAGCTTCACTTTGGCCACCTTATCCAGTTGTCTGGCTACTGGCAACACTTCCTTCCAGTCCAGGCTCTTTGGAAACAGAGGGTGCGTGCTTGCTCTTAATTGCTGTAGTAGGTGGAGACAATTCATCACTTTTCATCAGTTCTGGTAGTCAGGTAGGAACAGTGACACACCTTTTCTTTAGCAAAAGACAATCCTGCTGTAGCATGAGGAATTACACAGACTGTCATTTGCCCACAATGTGTTCCTGCTCGGCTGCCTGCCTGCTGTAGCACAGCATGTGTGGACTTCTCTTAACACCATCTCAAGCAATTCCTGTAAAAGGTGATTTTTTTTTTTTTTTCGCTCACCTATCATCCCTTCTCCATTAATACTTTGAGAATCTACCTCAGTGGAATCTATGTACCACCAGAAACGTGTGGAAAAGGTCCAGTGAGCCCAGCTTTGAACACTGAGTCTTATGAACCTGTGTACCTTTCATCCCAGTTCCTTGTCTTTACGTTCCACCTCACATATGTTGCTGGTACCTGTTGCTGTCCAAAGGTTACAAGGAACAGTGGGCAGATCTGTTTTAATTCCACCTTAGATCTGTGTAGTGGGTCACAGGCCAAGGCTGGAAATTCTTCTTTTGATCATCTCTATGGCTCAGCCCTCTGACATAGGTGATTTTGTGCTGAGTCAGTTTCTATCAGAGTTGTACCGTAAGTGTACCTCTTGTTACAACTCGTCCTTCAAAGCTTTGTGCTGGACTTCTGTCTGCATGTTCCCACAGTGGTGTCCTAGCCTCTGCAGGCAGCATCAGTTGACTTGGGCAGCCTGTATCTTGTGACAGAGATCACATACCCTTGTAGTAGTCTTCTCTGTCTCCTCATCCCAAGATAATTTGTTCTCCCATCACCATAGGTAACGAAGTCTTGCTTCTGATTCGCCAGGGAAGTCTGGGATGACTCAGACAATGCTGTGAAGTGTTTCCATGACAAAGATACTCTGAAAGCTGGCTAGAGGCTGAGCCTCTTACAAGGCATTTTTTTAGGGAAATAGGATCTCCCTTCACTGTCATTGGAGTTCCCAGCAGCCACAGGCACTGAAGCTTACCTTGCAGCTCTTCAGGGCAGCTGGGTAACATTGCCTGCATTCAGAGAGGTCGTGCCCTGTTCTGGGTTCAATGGTGGCTCAGCGGCCATAGGTTGCATGGTGTCCCTCATCACGAAGGCAGGTAGAAAGCACACCTCCTAGAGCTGCAGATGTGTGTATAATAACTGATTAACTTAATTGATAGACATGGGAACCTCCATTGATGTCCTCTCCTGTACTAACCTTTCTGCTTCATGTATTTTTTGGGAGCAAAGGTGAAGGTAATACACTTAGTGGAGAGGATGTAATGGGCTTCGCTGGAGGTGATGTTGCATAACATGCTTGGCAAATGCCAGAAGGGCTGCGCTTTTGCTGCCCCAGTGAACCGACTGCCTATGTTCTGCATCTTGTGTGTTTAATATGTTGAGCAAACTTTCTGAGGAAACCAGCCAGGTGTTGAAATCTCACACCCCTAAAAGTTCCAGTTCCAGTAAGTTTTTTTGTTTGCACATCCTGGTTCAGAACTGGAAAGTACTCTGGGAGGTAGACAACTGTGCTTAGGATAACTTCATAAAGACTACTTCCTATTGGCAGAAGTTCCTTGGAGCACTGCCAGCTTTTGACAGGAAATACCTCCTCTTATTTCTTAGTCATTTGCTAGGCTTTGAAATTTCTTTAGAAGTTCAGGAACCCTGAGAATCCTAGCAACTTTAGTGTTTTGTAGATTTAGAATTACCTCCCTGTATTCTTTCACTTGGGTGTCTTCACCAAATTCTACCTGTCATGCAGAAGCCTCTCTCCAGTTGTCGTAAGAGCCCCTTTGTGACTGAGAGGAAGGAAGGTCATGAAATGTCAGGTGAGGAATCAGTTCTGTCTCACCAGAGGGCCACCTGGCAGGCTATCATCTGGATCCTCTGTCTCCCACTTCCCATGAGGTGCTGGATGCTCAGCGGGGACAGGTGGCAGTGTTCACAGCCACACTTCCTTCCCGGTAGCCTTGTTTATTTGCTCTGCTAGCACATGACTTTAATAACTTTAATGTAAATCATCATGGGCAGCTGAAGTCCTTTATATATTAACTAAATAGATCAGATGCTGTACTTGAATGTGGAAAATGGGCTGCTTTAAGTTGACTAATGACAAGTGCCAGACAGGTCTGTAATTTTGGTGAGTCTGTAGTACAAGAGATAACCTAAGCTGAATGAATAGTGGCTTAGCTCACCTTCATGTGAACAGACTAGTTGTTAACGTTAAAATATCTTTGTTTTGTTCGGTCCCATTGTAAGACTGTTTTTTGCTTTGGTAGTCAGAAGTGGTACAACCTATTCGTGGGCTTCAACCCTAGGAGCTCTTCATAGTCTGGGGTTTATCCTCTGCAATGTTTAGCAGCTGGTATGTGGTAACCAGCAATGGCTTCACCAAGGGCAGATCTTGCCTGACAAATTTAGTGGCTTTTTATGAAGTCACAGCGACAGTGGACAAGGGAAGGGCAACTGATGGCATCTACCTGGACCTGAGTAAGGCATTTGACTCTCTCCCACATGGCATCCTGGTCACCAAACTGGAAAAACATGGACTTGATGGGTGGACCCCTCGCTGGATAAGGAATTGGCTGGATGGTGGCACACAGAGAATGGTGATCAATGGCACAATGTCCACCTGGAGACCAGTGACAAGTGGTGTCCCTCAGGGGTCAGTGCTGGGACCAGTGCTGTTTGACATCTTTGTCAGTGACATGGACAGAGGAATCAGTGCACCCTTAGCAAGTTTGCAGATGACTGAGCTGCTGTGTGGAACAGTTGAATTGCTAGAGGGCAGGGATCCATCCAGAGGGACCTGGACAGGCTGGAGAGTTGGGCCCAGGCCAACCTCATGACATTCAACAAGGCCAAGTGT